>VZRN01001256.1:1137842-1154748 GCA_013397935.1 Dasyornis broadbenti
CCGTTCCGAGGCCCCCGGCCGCTCCCACGCGGCTCCAGGCGCCCCAGAGGTGCGGGAAGGGGCCGGGTCGTGCCGGGCGGGCCCGAGGCTGCCGTCCCTCGGCCCGGCGGGGACAGCGCGGGGCTCCGAGCGGGGCTGCGGCACGGGCCGGCTGCGGGGCGGGAGCGTTTCCAGCCAGAAACTGCCCAGCATGGACGTTCTCCTCTCTGAAAGCTGACAGACAAAAAGCGAACCTTTCCCTCTAGAAGCAGGTGGGCAGGTGTGGTCGCAACATAAGGCAAAACCAGAAGCTCTGCCTTCAGAACGTCTGTTCAGTGAGCTGCCCTGAGATCTCCAGGCCTGGCACCTCAGAAAGGGGCAGAGGGATGCCTGAATGCCTGTTTGGCTCTTCCTGAAGCTTGGAACGCATCAAACAAGCTTCAGTTTGTCATTTGAGTGTTCAGTAACTGACTTTTTTACTATGCTGTGGAAATAATTACAAACTCTTTATTTAAAAATGTCGTCTGTTTTTAGCTCACAGTGTGAGCAGGGCTGGGTAGTCATGCCATTCCTAGTGAATCTATTCTCTGCTGAAGAATTAGGGAAGGGAAGATGTGTTTTCAGCATCTTGTGGTTTCCAGCAGGTCAGCTGAGCCCAGCTTGCACATCCAAGGCAATTCCTGCACAAGTAGGTGTTGTTACTCGCACAGAGCAATGTGATGATAAGAAAGCCAAGGTCTTTGTTGATTTGTCTGACTGTCTGGGGCAAGTCTGCCCATTTCAGTTTGTTTTGCTCACCTCCTGCTTGCCTTGAGCAGGTCCTGTGTGACGCCTTTCAGCCGCTCTGGACACACAGCTCTGGTCCAGCTGGGACTGATTCCTGTGCTTAACACAAAAGCAGTCACTGACTTTCCCACTGCTCTGGGTCATAAGGAAAACGTTTTCCTCTCCAAAGAGCTTGCTGCCCTTCTCACTGGCTGTAGCACATGTACAGTGATATGTCAGAGAGCTGAGGGTGTATTAGATATGCAGGTTTCTTCTGGCATTACATAAATAATTTACATAAATAATGCCAGAATATGTATTATGGTGGAAGCATATGATGTTCAAATTCTGAATTCATAAGAACAGGGATTACATTGAATTGTGCAGAGTGAGCATGACTGGAATATTTCCCTGATTTCTTTAAGCACGTACTTTGTGGCTTTGACGTTCACTCCTTCACACAGGATACACTTTTAAATTTAAGTGCCCTTTAAACACAAGTTATCAGCGCTGACTCAGTTCCTTGACTGATGTGCCTTCCCAGTGCGGAGCTGAGGCTGCTGTTTGGAGCCTGGATATCTTGACAGCCATCCTGGATCCCTGTGTTCAGAGTACAGAGGTGTTTGCACCATGGAACTCATGGGACTTGCCAGCCTCGTTTCCAGCAGTCAGCTAATTGTTCCATGAGGATCTACCCACTTAGCTCCTCTAATCAGGGTGTGGTTTTCTTATGCAGGAAGTGAGTGTTAATTAACTCTTACTTTCATTACTCCGGGGATCTGTTTATAGAATCACCCACATTGTGACCTGATGTTGCTGTCAAATATGGCTGTTCTAGTGTCTTAATTCAATTTTACAATTCTCTCCTCTCCAGAGGATGTTAATTTATATACTCATGGTCCTTCTAGAACAAAACTGACCTGTCAAAGTCTTTGTTCACACTTTCAAATATTGCCTTGTAGGCACCTTGGAGATAAACCTGACCCTCCATTTATGTTCCTGCTTTCCCTGCTCGTTGCATGGTTGAGAAGGACTTGATTTAGCATTTAGGAGAAGAAATTTGATCCGGCATTCACTCAGCAGAGAGGAGGAGTGGACAGAAGCTCTTGTCCTGAACACATGCCAGGCCTGAGTGTGCCTCTGCTCCTGAGAGAGCACATGCACCTCACTGGAGTGCTCCCTGAGCCTTCCTTGTGCTCTGCTCTGCCAGGGGAGTGGGGCCGGGGCTGTGGGATAACTGCTCCGGGCAGCCCTGGGCAGGAGGAGGCTGCGCTGCCTGACCCCTAAAACAGGCAGGGTCTGACCTGGCAGCTCCTGAGAGCATGAAGAGCTGCCTGCAGCCCCAGCCCTTCTGGCTGCAGTGTCAGCTCAAATCTTCTTGGCCTTGGGCATTAAGGGTCTGTTTGTGTGCCCTAATCCATGGAGGTCTCACCCTGAGTGTTCCCTGCTCTCTGCCTCGGTGCCTCGTAGGGATCCAGCAGTGAGGAGTAGGGAGAGCTTTCTGCTGCTAATCTGATACTCAAAGTGTTACCGTACTGTGATGTGCCTGCTCTCTTTTTATAGGCAATAAATGATTTTTTAATAGAGGTACAAAGTGGTACAGCTAAGTGCAGGAGAGATTTGTGCCAGTTCTTTCTCTTTTCTTGTTCTGTCCCTTGTCATCTCAGAGTGGCTGAGAGTTCTCAGCCTTTGCCTGGGAGCAGGAAGGCACAGACAGGACAGCAGTTCAGGCAAAAGCTTCAGGGAAATACTTGCGACGCTAGGCAAGCCGTTCCAGCGCCACCAAAATACAGAATGGTGAGAATGGTGCTTTTTCCTCTTAGTGCAACAGCTTTATTTAAAGTCTCAGAGCTTGTAAATATTACAGATCACAAGGTGATTTAAATGTGCTTGAGGCCAGAAATTTGTTCCCAGATTCAGCCCTTCCAGCAACACTGAATATTGGATGAAATGCAAATTGAGAAAAGATGTGACGTGGAGGAACTTTATGCCAGCAATCTCAGGGAGAGGGAAACTAGGACAATGTGAGTTGATGTCTGATTTGGCCCTGTTATTTGGACAAGGGCAGAGGGAAGAGGTTAGTAGTGGCTCAGGGAAGAGGAATGTCATTTAACAAAATGTATGCACTTCCCATGGATAATAAGTTTCTGTTTCAGTTCCCCATCAGACAAATGGAGCCAGTCACCCAGGCAGTAGAATGGTCTGTCTCTGTTATTTCAGGCTTCAAAATGTCCTCTCAGATAAAAGTAAAACATGCTTTTTTCCTTTTTTTTTTTCTTCCCCAACAGGAAAGAGACTACAAGAATGGATCTCTGTCATCTTATGCTTCTCTCTGATCTGTTTCAACTTTTACAATCTCCTCTTCTACTTGCGACTGGAGCACACGCCCTCCGTTCTCGTTGGGATATGTAAGTAGGAGCTGTTTGCTGCCCTGCTCAAGACTAGTGTGATGTGGGAAGCAAATGTGGGATCCTTTAAGCTTGACTTGCTATTGGAAAGGGAATTTTCCAATTTGTGTGTGAGCCTCTGAAACTGAGACCATCTGCAAAATTTGTTACTGCTTTGTCTTTACATTTCTGTGGCTGCTCAGTGTCTCAGAGGGGAAGTTTTGATGTAGTTGTGTAAGTTTGGTGTTCTTGGGTGGTCACTGCAAGTGTAAGGACTGTTGAGAAGGAAAAGAGCTGGCAAGATGGTCAGAGCTGGAAACAAAATACAATGATCAACAGAAATATTTGCAAGAACTTTACAGAAAGCAAAAACTCAAGAGAAATGTTATAAAAGCTGCTTCTGGCATCAAACTGGCTTCACTGACTGCAAACTGAACACGAGAATTTTGGAGAATTGTGCTTTCATGTGAGGATGTGATGTTTGGCTTTATCCTTAGTGATGACTTTTTCCAGGAGCATAAGAAAAGTTGATTCCGCTCTTCTGTGGAGGAGAGGAAGAACCAGTGAAGGATTCTGATGGAATATTCATCTATTTAGAGAAAAATATCTTTTCTATAAATTATGTGAGGTGTATGTTTTAGGAGAGAATGGTACTCGTTCATAATCAGTGCTGTGCATTGCTAATGAGCTCAAACAAAGAAACAAAGCCCACCCAAAACACTGCACCAGGTTCAAGCAGTGGTACATGACAGAAGCTCTGAATTTCTGTCAAAGCTGGGACATGGTGATTCCTGATGTCTGTGTAGAGGTTTTTTGTTTTGTTGGGGCTGAGGGGGAACAGTGTCCTCCCACTGTGAGTCACACCAGCTCTCTTGGCCTAATTCAGTCTTGCCTGCTCTCAGCTGATGAGGTGGAGGTGTTGGGAGGAATGGAGAACATGGCATGGGAACTGCTCCTTAGGGATGAGGAAAGATCCAGACAAGAGAATCAGCAATGATGGTTAACCTGTAGTGCAATCTGTTTGCAGCTGGCTTTCATCTCGGAGTTAATATTGATAAAAGCTTGAGTTCTCTGATATCCTGGTTACCAGTTTAACTGATAAAGCAGCCAATTCACTGATAGTATTATTTAAGTAGTAGTGAATGATTAAAGTAGCAGAATCTGGAGTCTGTGCAAATAAAGTGGTGTGGAAATAACTGATAGTGTGTACAAAAATGAGTGCCATAAAATAATAAGTGCTGCAGGCTATCTTGTTTTGGTGCCTTCAGTACACTGTTCCTCCAGATGAAGTGTGAATGGTGTCTGTAATTCACAGTGATTATTCGGTTTTATTGCATGTTGGGAAACTCATATCCATAAAAGTCCTGATTCCTGAATACATGAGCAGTGCCATGGGCACAGTCAGGAATTCTGAGTCACCCGCAGGGTGAGGTGTGGTCCATTGAGAGCTTCCCTCGGGCTTGGTTTGGAATACTGACCTTCGAGCTGAGGTCACAAAATAAACATTCTGCTAATAAAGTCAGAGCTTTAGATCAAGTTCCTGCCAGGTCTTTGGGAATTTGAAAGGGATCAGTGATCCAGCAGGCTGAATCTGTCCTGATTCCTGATCTGTTCCTTGGATGGGGACCCTCTTGTGTGCTGCCATGTAAATACATATTTTCTTTTAGGAAATTAAGTCGTTTGAACGTTCTGCATCATTTCAGTGAGCCTAAACCCTGTGTCTGTAATTAAAGGCTGTGTTATGGCTTCTTTCTTCGTGCCTTTGAGGGCACACAGAATTGTAACACGGGTGCTACTGTAAATACCTTAACCTGGAGATTCTTGGGACAGAAAAGATCTGCTGCTGCCATCGCTGGCGGTCGGGCAGCACATCCTTCCCTGCGTGCTGTGGGAATGTGGCAGGCAGGTGCTGTGGCCGTGCTGAGTCACTCGCTCTGCAAGGGAGCGCAGCACTGAGGGGACACCTGCATGGCCCTGCTTCAGAACAGCTCTTGTGCTGGGCTGTGTCCTGCTGGCTAAAGATGATCTTGCTGGACAGGCAGAGCCATGGGACTCTCTTGTCTTCTGGTTTGGCAGAGATGAGACAATTTCCTTCCCTCCTCCCCGACAAGAAAAACCCAAGAGTGGGCAGAGGATGGATTTCTTTTGTTGTTGGTGCTAGCTCCAGTCATGGCCTGTTCTGGATATCCTCAGCTGCTGGGCAGCCATGGAGCTGTTCCTCTTTCTGCAAGCTGAGAGTTGTGTGGGTTTGAATTTGGTGTTTCATTTGCATGCCCAGAAGCACCCAGTTAACTCAGGCAGCCCTGGCCGGGAATGGAGGTCTGAGGAAAGCTGATCACCCCTGGTTATCCCACTGCAGCCTCTGCCACTGTAAGAGAAGGTCGGTAGTGCCAGGGACAAGGCTGGCAAAGGGATTATTGTGTGATAAGCAGAAAAGCTTCACCAAAACATGCAGTATCAGGTTTAGAAACCCTTATACCTTCAGGTGAGATTGTGGTGTTCAGCATATTATTCAATAGACATGAGTTGAGTATATAGTTTATATATTAATAGCATCTAGATAAAACATTTGGCAAGTTACAGCATGAATTCTAGTTTTTATTTTCCTCTTCTTCCTCCTGTTTTTCTATTGGGCTTTAAACCCCTTTTTTTCAAGTTGGTTGGCTTGTTTCAGACATTTGACTTATCTGCAGCCACATTTGTTCATAATAGGGACTGTTCATTGCAGTCTTACAAAAAAAAGAAGAGTTAACTTTGTGTTGAAACCTGTTTATAGTCATAAGAACTGCCCCACATAGGGCAGATATCTTTAGGAACATCTTGTGACATGACACAAGCTACAATTAATTACTTCTGTCTTGAAAGATGGGCAACTGATTTTTTTAACCCATTTGAGGTACAGATTTCATTATTGCGGAGGTTGTGGGTTAGCCAGAGAGAGCACACAGGAAGAAATCACTTAGTGCAGTTTCAAAATAGAAACTGGATCTCATCAAGGCCCAGAACCTCTTTGTTTCAAGCTCCAGCAGCTCTGCAGGGCTGCCCTTGGTCAGAGGGCATGAAGAGCCATGAAGGTGTAACACATGAAAGCTGTGGCACCCGTTGGAGAAAAAACACTCCAGAGACATCAGCACTGACTATAGTGAGTGCTGGGCACGTGGGTCGGGTGTCCACACCCTGCTGCCTCACAGCTCCAAGGATGTCACTTCATCTTGGATTCACTGTGTGCATTAAAATGAGTTTCCACTTGAAATTTTATTTTAAAATGTTCTTGAAATTACACCAGAAACTTCAGTGCTGGTCCAAATAAACCGGTTCTTCTCACCCCCACCTGAAGTTACCATCAGTTACTTTGTAGCTATGGGTAACTTTGCGTTTCCATTCTCAACTGCATCCTCTCTTAAAGATGGAAACTCCGCAAGTTGTTATTAAACAGATGAAACTGATTCTGTTACCCTTTGCACAGATACCTTTGTGTTGCAGCAGCAGCGTTTGTGTGGCTCCTGTGGGATCCCTGGGGCAGAACTGGTGTGCGCTGCCTTGGAGCCCCAGCCCGTGCAGCACCAGCAGGAGCAGGAGGCTGTTCCTCTGGGAAGTGGAGTGGGCTGGGACAATTGCTGGTGTGCACTCAGCAGGTGATGCTGACACCGTTTTCTGCTCTCACGTAACTTGGGTTAGGGATGGACGCCTCGGCGTGCTGGCAGCTGTTGTTGGGCTGGGTGGAGGAGAGCTGAGCTGAGCCCTCCTCCCTGCTGAGGCTCCTGCGCTGGCACTGCAGGGATGCTGGTGGCACGGCCCCATCTGTGTCCCCACGGGTATGCACGGGGGACGTGCTGGCAGCAGCAGGGACAAAGACAGCTCTGTGTGCCTGCCCAGTTGTCAGGGGCTCTCTTAGAGTTACGGGGGAGTTTGGCTCGAGTATTAGGTTTGTCAGGTGGTGATTCTTAGCCAAGCTGTGCTCTTGTAGATGAGTGTTTGCTTTAAGATGTGCTGCTGTTCAGCCCCGAGGCTGTTTGGGGTGTGCTGCAGTGAGAGGGGAGGTGTGAGGTGTGACAGTGCTCAGGAGCATTGCTGTGGGGCAGGACATTGGTCACAAGGCACTCCCGGAGCAGGGAGTAGCCCCAAGGAGAGATGTCTGCTCCGTGAGTGACATGCCAGTATTGCCAGGGGAGCTGCTGTGACAGAGCCCGGGCTTTTCCTGCCTCTGGAGTGCGGGTACTACAGACAGGACCTGTTGGAAACCCCGGCTAGAATGTGCTATACCCACTCTATATAGTAATACATTTGCTGTACCAGCCCTTCTTGTGTTTCACAGTTCTGCTGTGTTCTCTGCTTACAGCACTCTGAGGTCCGGTTCAGACTGAAAGTTTCTCCGTTTTCTTAGCCAAAATTATGAACTCTTCTTTCTTTGCTTCCAAGCTGCTACACTTTATACTTGTTGAAATGTCCAGGGATTATTCTCTTAGCCTCCTAACTTGCTATAGCATCAAACCCCTGCCTTCTCTGTGCTGAAAGTCTCTAAATGGGGACTGCAGGTGACTAAGAAATTTTATTTTCATAAGCATATAAGTGACAAACAACTGGTACTTTGGCATATTGATATTTAGAAAACAAGATTTTTTTTTCTGTGTGGAATTAGCCACACCGACCCTTTAAATGCTGTTCAACCAGTTCATACAGTCACTGATTAAACATGACTATACTTCTCAGTGATGTTACACAATAGCATCAAGTTATTAAATAACATCTTATGCTGGTTTCTTCCTCTCCAGAGACTCTAACTGAATTTTTACAGTAAATATGAAACTTTATATACTTTGATGTAAGACTTCCAGGTTACAATTTGATCATTCTATTTATGCAAAGCGAAGCTTAAGCTCGGCTCATAAAATTTTGGTGAAGTACAACTTCTGGTTGTAAACGTGCAAACCAGTCTTCTCTCTCAAAGCTCTCGTGGGGCCTCCTCCTGTGGGCCCCATGAGCAGCCTGGCCACAGGAAGTCGTTTGAGAGTTGCCCACAAGAGCAGAGGTTGCACGTTATCTCTCAGTTTGACTCTGAAGCAATGAAGAGCTGGAGTGGGGCCTTTCCTGGGTCACAACCCCTGCACCTGAGTACTGCTTGGAGTCCATTAGTGCACCTTTGGGCTCCCTCTGTGCTGGGCTGCCTTCTTTCCTCCTTACTCTGCAGGCTGCTTGCAAACCAAAGGAATCCCAGTGTTCTGAGCAATTCCTGCAGCTCATTGCCTTCTGCCCTCCTCCTGTGTGCTACGAGCATTGCCTTCTCCTCGAGGTAACCCCTGGACAGGCCGATCTTCCACCCCTCTCTCAGCGGGCTGGAGCAAAGGCAGTGTGTGTGGATCAGGATTTCTCTAATGCTGCACTGAGCTGGATTCTAGGGAGTGTTGAACCCGCTGTTTGCAGTTCTGTACCTGAGCTGGGGTTATCCTGCTTGTTCTGACTGTGTGGTTAACACTTAACTCATGCTCAGGGCTGTCGATCTCCTCTCACTCTCCCAGCCTCAATGACAGAGCATCAAGATCTTTTATCACCTTCGAGCAGCAGCTGAGCTCCTGTGCCTTGGTCTTCCCATTTTCGGTAAAGCCAGTGCTGGATGTGTGAGGGTGCTGGGCTCAGCTCACCAGTGGCAGGTGCCCTCTGAGGCCGGGGACAGGACACACACCAGGTGTTACCATGCTGGTCATGTGTAACCTCAGCACAGAGCTTGCTCTTTCATTGCAATTCATCCTCCGCAAGTGCACAGGAGCGAGCACACCGTGTGCAGTTCAGCTGGAACAAGATTGCTGGTAGTTAGATTTCTTCCCAATTGCTTTAGTATAATGCACTGCTCCAGGCACCCTCCATTCTTCCCTTTACGAGCTGACATCAAAGCAGCATGAGGAATATCTATTGAACTGTCAGTATTTTGCCTCAATTTGCGTTGCTGTTCCTGCGGTTATTTCACTCTGATGATGCAGCAGCTGGAGGCGAGGCGGGCTAATGGGGGCATTACCTCAGTGAGAATGGCATTTGAGTTGTTGCAAAGAGAAGTGTTTGGATATCTTCTCCTGAACGCAGGCTGCTTGCCCTTTCAGCTGCCGGGAGCAGATCTAAATGCTATTGTGTCCCACCCAGCCTTGCTGTAGCCTGCATGTGTGGTCTGAATTTACTGCTTATAAAATAAGCTGTCTTCAGTATAACAAGGGGATACACAAAGAATGAAGTGTCTCCTGCTGCATTTAAGAGTTTGGGCCAACTGGATAATGGATTCAGCAGTGGGGGCTGATTTATAATATGAAAAGAGCTTTTTCATTTCTATTCCCTTTTTGAAAATGAAAGGTGAGGGGAAAGGCTGCAGAGTTGAGGGGTCAGCCAAGCAAAAGGTACCCACAAGGGGAGGTATTTCTGTTCTGTAGAGGATGGGCTAAACACAAACATAGATTTAACTAAGAGTGTTACCGTCCAAATGGTGTCTTGTTAACCTCTTTCTCCTAAATGGCTGACCGTAGGTTTACTCAGGCTGGGCAGATCTCATGTGGTTGTAAATACCTAAGTTAGACACAGATAAACAAGTGAAATTGCAAAACAAGAATAAGACATGAATGAGTCAGTAAAAATGCTGCGTTTGTCTCACTGTCTCTCTCTCATTCAAGTTGCAGGAGTAATTACGGCCGACTTCCTCTCAGGATTGTTCCACTGGGGAGCAGATACCTGGGGATCTGTGGAGCTACCCATCGTTGGAAAGGTTTGAGATTGTTATTCTTCAGCTTGAAAAAGTTCTGAAGACCCTTTGTGAAGCACTGCCAGTGCTGCCAGCTGAGCTGGGCTCTGTGCTCAGCCCTGCCAGTGTGAGCAGCTCCACACCCAGCGCCAGGGAAGAGCCCCAGGCACTGCTGGGGCAGGGCTGTGTTTGCACCTGGCCGGGGGACACGTGCAAGGTGGCACTGCTCGGGTTTGTCGCCTGGCTCCAGGCTGGCAGTGTTGCAGTAGCGGTGTTTGCAGACCTTCCCAGGCTCTGTGGGAACGGCCCATGACACCACAAATGTTGGAACCTGGCTGGGCTCTGTGGCTGTTCAGAAGGTCGGGAACACAGATTTGGAGAGTTGTCCCTTCAGCTGAACTCCTAAAAACTTGTGAAACATGGGGATGCTCCAGGAAGGATCTTTGCAGTTCCCTCTTGTATGGGCCCCTGTTGTAACACAGTAATATTAGAATTAATGGTGGTGATGGAAGATTTAATTTGAGAAGTATTATACACCTGCAGCTACAAATGCCAGTTGCTTAGTGGAAGCTGCACTGGCCTCTGTAGTAAGCAACGGTCTGTTATCTTAATTAAATTTCTTAATAGCTACCATTAATTACTCCTCATAGTGCAATATTAGAAGGATCGTTATTAAAAAAAAAAAAGGTGGGCTATTCCTTGTTATTATCCAGAATTACACGAACTACAACAGCAAAATGAAGACTGTTGGGTTTGGTTTATTTTTTTTCACCTTCAATAGACTTAATAGTCTTTTGAATCCCTTTATCTCTGGACCACAGTTTAAATAGTTTAAAAAAGCTCTACTGTCAGAGACTCTCCACTAAATAACCACGAACTGAGACTGCTCAGGACACCTCTGTGCAGGCTGGACGTGCTGGATGTGTTAAAGGCAAATCAGTAACTGGTCTGACTGTCCCACACAGTAAAACAATCGCTCTGTGTGTTCAGATGTGATTTCTGCTCCTAGAGGTGACTTCTGTATCGTCTGTTTGACTTCCAGTGCTTTGTCCAGTCACTCGATTTGCATTGAGTCTGTTGGTGCTGGCATCTGTAGCCCATAAATATGATAGGCGGAATTCTAATTTTTCAGCATTTTTTTGCTTTGGTTGATGCTGCTTAGCAAGTGAATTTCACAGGCTTATTTTGCCTGTGAAATTAGGATGCTGATGCTTTGTTTTAATTAACATACTAAATTACGTACTAAAGGTCCTAAGTGGAAATTAAGAAGAATAAAACTGAAAAGCAGTGAAAACCTGGATTTGGGTATGAAAACTGAATTGCTTTGCAAGTGTAAATCAAATTATCTGAAGTGTTGTCATCACCAGTTTGAATCCTGCTTACATGCCTAGTACTCTGGAGCTCTCTAACTCAGTCATCAGATTTGAATGTATGAGAGCGTTCGTTGGGGTTGTTTTTTTGTAATGATTTTCTTCCCAAGACCGTTATTGAGCTATGGAATTGTGTTTATCCAATTCTTTTTCCAGGCTTTCATCAGACCCTTTAGGGAACATCACATTGACCCCACAGCAATCACCAGACATGATTTCATAGAGACCAACGGAGACAACTGCTTCATGACACTGGTCCCCTTGGCAAACATGGCATACAAATTTGTTTCTTTTTCCCCAGGTAAGCTGTTATTTCTGACTGCTGTGGATTTAACATTCTTGTTGCTATTTAAATGAACATTTGTCTGTGTGAAGTTTGGAGAAATCCATGAATGTGATATGACATGGAATACCTGTTGGAAGCATGGTGCTCCTGGCAGGAGGGAGAGAAACTTTTCTTCGTTACAGGTGTGGTGGCAGAAGGTGGCACAGCAAGGTCCTCTAGCTCAGCAGAAAATCTGGGGCTGGAGAGTTGTGCAGGGAAGAAGTTATGCTAAATATTCTTTTTATAAGAGGGACCAAGCTGTGAACATCTGGGGAAACTCACTGTTCTAAAGTGTGTAACAAAACAGTGCTTCACCTCTGTGCAAACTAAAAGTCAAGAATTAAAGGATCAAATTAATTTTATGGATGGCAAACTCAGTTTGACTTCCTATTTATGGTGTGTTGACAGACACTGGCATTTTCCAGCCTGTCTTGTGACATTTGGGAATTGCTTATGGCTCACTGGCTCTTGTGACACTTCTGCCAAGCAGCTTTGGTGACGCCTTTGTCAGATCCTGCAGCAGCAGGCCACTCTGGCTGGGCAGGACTTTGTCCTGGCCTTTCCCTAGCTGGTGCTGACCACTGCATGTGGTGTTTTGCAGAGGCACTGTGTGAGACCTGTCCCTGGGAGTGTTACGTTTTCGCCCTCATCATCTTCATAACCATGACGAACCAGATCCACAAGTGGTCCCACACGTACTTTGGTCTTCCACGCTGGGTCGTGTTCCTCCAGGACTGGCACATCATCCTGCCCCGGAAGCACCACAGGATCCACCACGTGTCCCCTCACGAGACCTACTTCTGCATAACCACGGGTACTGCCACCCTGCAGGGCCACCCCTGCCCAGGGCAGCTGTGAAACTCCTGCAGGATGCTCTGCAGTTAACTGTGCTCCTACTGCACAAGCTCTCAGGAAAACTGCAGTTGGGTTTGTTGCATAAAGAGGGTGGGGAGAAGGTTTGTGATCAGCTGAAGGTAACTCTGAGCCTGAGGGAGCAGTCAGTGCTGCTGTGATTTGATTGTGTGGGGTCTTGATGAGCTCAGGCCACTGATGGGCTTTGTTCACTAAAGCAGCTGTTCCTTCAAAAGAGCAGAATGTCTGCAGCTGGTCTTGAATGCTCTTTTCTAAAGCCAGGCTTCTGGATTTTCAGCATCCACTCATTCTGACTCAGAGGAGTGGACAGGTTTGCAGAAAGCTTTAGCTTCCTTTTATGTCTGTACAGGTGGGAATGCTCAGTCACCAGTGTTGCATGATCCTAAATAAGTTATCAAGTTAATTAGACAGCTGGAAATAAACCACTCTGGTTCTTCATTCTGTCAGTGGCTTCGACAAACAGTTCATGTGGGTTTTGAAACCTCTGCCAAGAAACAAATCTAATTCCATTAGCAGAATGTCATGTAGAAACATGGTACAATTACGAAGCCTGACTTGACAGATGGTGGCAAAAATCTTGCCACCCAAAGAGCTATTTTTTCAGTCCTACTATGTCCTGAAAGTTTAAGCCTGACCATTATTAGCAGTATTGGGCTGGTTGCTTTTTTCTCATTAAAAAAACATTGAACTTTAGATGCTATGACAAACTAATCCTCTTTTTCCTTTGCAATCCCTTAGGTTGGCTGAATTATCCGTTAGAGAAGATAAGATTTTGGAGATGTTTGGAGAACATCATCCAAGGACTTACTGGGGAGAAGCCAAGAGCAGATGACATGAAATGGGCTCAGAAAATCAAATAACTTTTGCCAGCCTTCTGCAATCCTTAACTTGTTGCCAATGTTGTTTTTAAAAGAAAAAAAAAAATAAAGCCATCAGCCAAATTCAAGACCTGCAAAGAAATAACAGACTCTAAAGCACAAACTAAAAAGTGCTAACACAGACTGCAATGAACAGAACTAATTCTTAAAACAATACTTGAAATGAAGATGATTACTCTCACTGAGCACCTTTTTGTTTAGCCATGTCTGCTTACACCTTAGAACATGCTTCGTCGCTGTATCTGTGAGGTACCGGGCACGCCAGAGGCAGCACAGGCACTCCAGGGGGACGTGGGGGCGTAGGAAACATGTGTTGTATCAACATTATTGAACACTTCCAAAACAGCTTGTTGCCTAAGACCTACAGGGAGAATGGTGACAGCAGTTTGTCACTTGGTGTTGGAGTGCAGGGGCACTGCATGAGAACGGGGTGGGCAATGGAAGCCTATAAAATCATGACTGTTCAATGCACTCAGTGTCAGATCAACGTTCAGCTCTGTCTTCACTATCATGTTCAACCTGATTGATGTCATGTGGAACAGACTTTGAGAATCCCGCTCCTCCAGTGGGCCACAATCCTCAAGTGTCTTCAGTTTCCCTTAAAACAAAATTGTTCTACTTTCCACATGGAATTAAGCAAACAGTTTCTGCATAAGCCTTCAACTTCAGGAGCCTCTGAGGAGAGGGGAGGGCACCCTACAACACATGTGTCTGTTCGTGTGGAGTGCTCACTGCTGAGTCTTCTATTAAGTGTTTCCTACCCTGACAATAAATGTTTGAAATAGTTAGCATTGGGCACACTGCAAATAGCTGTATTCAAGAGCTCAAGGTATCAAACTCGTAATGTTAGAAGGGAAATGTCAATGACTGGTGTTTTGTTCTTTTTATTTTTTTTAAGGTGCTTGCTTGTTTCTGTAAATAATATAAAGCCTTAATCTCTTCTGGTGTAATGGAATAATATTTTAATGTGATGTTTGAATGTATATAATATATTTATAACAAAGCAGTTGGATAATACTAATCATGTTCAAGTCTTGTTGCTGTTCTTCATTGCTGCACTGGCATCCTGTAGTGCAAGAGCTCAGTCTCTGGTTTCACAACACCTCGTGCAGTCCCACACCTGAGACACCTGGCAGCCTGTCACAGCTTCTTTTGGTTGGAGTGGTCATCTGCCTGCGTTCTAGGAGCCTGGCACTGTGTTTTACCAGACTTCTGCACCTTTCAAGAAGCGTAATTTATTCTGCTCTGGATGCAAAGGAATAGCCCTAACTGAATTGGGGTGAAGAAGTTTCCCTACAAACATCCAATAGGCACTTTATCAAGTTAATGTGGTTTGGATCTTGTGTAATTCTGGCCTGACTAAAAGCTTTCTGATGGTCAGATGTAAAGTATTTTCCCTCCTCTAGTTGTAAATTGTGTTAAATTCAAACTGCCTCTTCCTGAAGAGCAGGGTAAGGTTGTTTTGTCTTAGGTTTAGATCGACCTTGATCTCTACTTCTTCAAATAAGGTGGATGGTTTCTGAAAGCGTCGGGCCCTGGCAACTCTGCTCCAGTGGGAAGTGCTGAATGCAGATGGCTCTGTGCTGGGTTCTGCAGATTAAAATCACAGTTGGTACCTTGGTCACAAAATATTTAAGTGTTCAGACCTGTGGAGAAGTTTATGCCATTACATGAAACTGTTCCCCTTGCCACAGTCAGTATCAGGGCTCCGTGCAGCTTTGACATTCAAGAATTCTTCCACTTCAGGAGTCGCAAAATGCTTTCACTTGATACTGGAGAGCCCCAGACAGAACTGCGTGGATGCTCAGGGCTCCTGTGTAAATCAGCCTGAAGCACTGGGTCCTCCGAGAGCTCTTTTCACTGCAGGTTTAAATGCCAAATCAGCTGCAGTGGGTGGAATAAATGATTTGGGACACACAAATCACCAGAATTTGTACTTCCTAAGTGCTGCTCAAGGCACTGCTGCTGCCCAAACTTCCCTTGGCTGCTGTTGCCTTACTGGAAACCAATCTGAGCTACTCAAAGTGGTGGCTGCTGGGACTATTTATCTGTTAATCTTGCTTAATTATGAGAAACTGGGACAGAGTTAATCTCCGGATGCAGTTTTCCGTGTGGATGCTGTGCTGGGCTCCTGAGGCAGCCCTGGCTCCTTGACTCCCCACACCCAACGTGGCTGCGGCTCCCAAGGTCCCTGCTCCACCCATTTAAAGACATGGATGCTCCCATAAAATCAGCGTGGCAATTCTGCAGCAAAAGGCTGCGTGGATCCTTCTTAACAGCTGTAAATCTGGCTTAAGATAAATTTGTCATAAGTTGATTAGGAACAGATTAGAGCTGAAGCAGAATAAGGCGCTCCTGCTAAACTGCATAGGGATGGATGGCCTGCATTTCAGTTTAATGCTTTTAAAAGCGCTCTGATTTCAGTCTCACCTCCACAGAAAACTCTGGTCAGGCTCCTGCTCTCTGGACCCTCAGAAAGTTTTTCAGGCCTCCAGCTGTTGCCAGGGCTGCAGTTGTCCCCCGTGGGCAGATTGTTGCACTCACACGAGGGCCTTGGAGGAGCAAGGGTGATTCTTTATGTTCATCCCAGGAGCGGGGTGATTCCTCATGTGCAGCCGTGGCCCTGCCGAAGCCCCAGAGTCAGAGCTGTCTGGGGACACGGCTGCACAGGGAAATGTTGCCCTGTGGTAAACTGAGGAAAATTACTGCAAAACGCCTCAAAATTCCACTTGGAGGTTTTGGCTTAGGTGTGGTGCCTATCTCTGTGATCCTTCTGGCTTAGCAGCCTAAAAAGTGGAGGGGAATTTAACACTCTTTTTGGAAGGGTGTTAGATGAGTCACCCACCAGCCACCCCAAGCCATTGGGAGAACCATCCTGCTGGATCAGGCGGGCCCTGGCTGCTTGGCACCAACCCTGGCCCTCCTGGCGAGCTGCACACGCGGGGCCCGGCCCCGGCCGGCGGAGCTGCACTCTCGTGCCATCTAGCTGCCTTTCCCTGCTGCCTTTCCTTGCTGCCTTTCCCTGCTGCCTTTCCCTGCTGCCTTTCCTTGCTGCCTTTCCCTGCTCCTTTTCCCGATGCCTTTCCCTGCTGCCTTTCCCTGCTCCTTTTCCTGCTGCCTTCAGGCAGCCGATGCTCAGCCATGACTGAAATGAAATGTTACTGAGTGAAATAAAAGCCAGCCATTAAGACCAACATTGCTGATTTAAAGCATCTTCCAAGAACAATTGATGGGAGCAGCACCTCGGCTCCCGCAGCTGCTCAAAGCTGAGTCTGGGAGGGCTCCCTGCGGAACGGGGCTTAAGCTGCAATGAATCTCCAAAACCTTTTGCTTTGTAATTGTTTCTGGATGTTTTCGTAGGATGTCTTGGGGCTCAGTCTTTGGAGCATTCGTTGCAAAGAACTCATTTCCCTCCTATTTCCTTTAACATTTTTTCATATTATGCATGAAGCTGGGCGGGCGGGGGGAAGCTGGGCCGGAGTATAAGGGGGGTTAAACGCCTGCCATTGCGCCGGTATCCCGGAGACCCCGGGGTCGGTGTCCGGGGCTGCACCGATAACGCCCGCCCGCGCCGCGGAGCAGCGGGAGCGCCGCGCGTGCCCCACAGAGCT
>VZRN01001256.1:1154977-1205741 GCA_013397935.1 Dasyornis broadbenti
CGGCCGGGGCAACGGGGCGGCGGCGCGGCCCGAGCGGGGCCCAGTGGGGCGGGAGTGGAGCCGCAGCCGTCTCCGCTCCCGTCCATGGGTCCCGGCGAGCCCGTCCGCGTCTCCCCAGGGGTTGCCGAGCCCTCGTGGTGGGAGCAGCCCCGGTGCGAGTCCGGAGGGCGAGCGGGGCCGCTCGGGCCCTGCGGGACGCGTGTCCCGGTGCGCCGGAACCGGGCAGGACGCTGGGCCGGGATGCCGGGCGGGCCCGCAGTCCTTGGCGGGGCCGGGCCTCCCGGGGCCGCCGTTCAGGCGCTTTTCCTGCCGTGCTCGTCTCCTGGCCCGTTCCGTGTCGCTAGGACTCACCCCGGTGCTCTCCTCTCGGTAGTGTCCAAGTCATGGCTGGAGTTACGTGAGTGAAATCAGCCGCTTTAAAAGCCTTTTTCGGTCATAACCTCTCCCTGCTCCGTGAGCAGTGTGTAACTCCCGTGTCAGGATGTGTCTGTTCCAAGAAGGCAGGGAATTTTTTATTCCCTTTAAAGCTGCTCCAGACCAGCTTTGAGTAGTTACACACATTCTCCCTTTGCATTTATCCTTACACATTAAACAAAAATACTGCAACTAGATTTGGGGTTGGTTTTTTCTTCTGCCGACATCCTCTGAAGTTCATTACTTCAACAGATCGAATAAATCAGAGTCCCTGCTGTTGAGGCAGTTTCCTTTTCCTTAGTCCATGGAGGGTTTCAGATGTGCCTCTGTAGTGCTTGTTGTCAAATTGCACTCTCTGAAGTTTGACTGCGAGGTCACTAGAACATGACTGGTGGAGATAGAACAGAAGTATTTTGGAGATTTTTTTTACAGATAGTTCTCTGTCAATGACCACTTGCAGATTTTAAGGATAACCATCAGAATGCACATAATTCATATTAATCAAGTTAATAAAAACACTTTTAAAGTGCCGTGGTTTCTGTCCTGAGAATTATGTGTTACAGGTCTGTATTTGAACGTGTCGAGGTGTTGACCAAAGACACAAAAGCTGTAGCAAACTCCTCTTCCCCTCTTACGTCACATTCTCCTGCCTGCTCTGCGTTCTCACTGATCCTTTCAAGCTGCTGACTTTGCATTTTGTGTTTGGCTGGAAAAACAAGGCAAATACTTTTCGTTTCAAGCCAGTGCAGCTCTGAGTGAGTTGTTAGGTGGTCGTGGAGGCGCACGTGTGAGAAGGGGCAGCAACAGTCCTAGCACAGCCTTTGTGACAGGCTGTTGTTACCTGGCATCCTCTGGCCATGTTGGATTCTTGCCGTTATCCCCTGGGTTTGTGACAGCTGTCTCGTGTCCCCACTGCTGGGAGCAGGGCCCTCAGTGCCCTGTGTGCAGTGTGGGCACACGGCTCTTCAGCTGCTCAGGGGATCCCATGTGCTCCAGGGGGTGGCTTACAAACCTGTGCTGCAGGAGCACTGGATTTGTAAACTCAGTCTGGGAGGCTCCGTGGATGGGAACTTTGTACTTTGAGGTACTTGATGTAGCTTGTGGGCTGCTCTCACAGCATTCTGTTTGGCTGGGAAAGGAAGATTTTCCTGTGCTGGCAGTGAGGGCAGCCCAGTGCCCGGGTGCTGGCAGTGGCACTGCAGTGAGGCTCTGTGGGTCCCTGCTGCCCCTGCACTGGAGGCATGGCCTGGCACAGCGGGGCTGGAGGTGACACCTGCTCACTCTCCACTGCTCATCCATTGCTGGGGGGCTTGGGACAAGTGCCTCAGTACTGCCTTCACTCATCTGGGAAACAGTATTTGCTAACACTTGTTCCGTGGTATCTTGATGTGTTCGTATTGGTCTGTAAAACACTGGGATATGTGTGGTATCTTGAGTTCATGGTGGTTTAGCAATGGAGCTTAAACACAATGAAGATGAAAAATACTCATTGTCTTCAACTGACCCAGAGGGAGAAGTAGTAGCAAATATCCCTGTAACCTAAAACAGTCGTAGGGCTGGTCGTGACAATTAGGTAAATACATTAGATATCTATCTCTTGTAAACAGGTAGAAATAATTAACAAGGGGAAAAACCCAGCCCTCAGCCTGGAAGGGATGTTAGCATGTAAGGGCCATCTGTAGCACTGAGAGGGGAATCCTGTGTTGCTGATGATGTGGGTTTCCCACACACCCCATTAATACATGAACAAAAAGAAAGGGTTGACCTTAATCACTGTAATAAGGCTGTTCCTAGGAGACTCCACTCTCTGTGTGTCCATCCTTCAGACTGAGGTGTCCTGCAGGAATGCTCAGCTGCCAGAGGTGATCTAGCAGGAATCCAAGCGTTCCTCAGAGGCTCCTGCACTTGCTGGACTGCAGTTACACTACAGACCTTGCCCCACGTTGCTGTTCTGCAGATGTGGGTTTTATTAAGAGTCAAAACCTGGCCATGCTGGCCTGTGGGATGGTGTTTCCCTAACTTTCACCCTGGGAAAGGTTTAGTGACCTCACTTAACCCACTTTTCTCTCGCTGTTCAGTTTAGCGGGTCTGTTGCAGGGCTGTGAGACACTGCGTTTACCAAAGGCCTGCAAGTGCTGAGTAGTAAAATGGTTTGCCCAGATTTAAGTTATTCCAAGTCAGAGGAACATGAAGAACTACAGAAGAAACATTCATTGGGTGTGTGGCCACGATAGTGCTCATACATGTGGCTTAATGCGCCCAACAGAGAAGAGCGCACCTTGGGGTTAGTACAGAGTATTAAAGTATGTGTTTCTGACTGTTGGGGGACCTGTGACATCGCTCTAAACTCAAAGTGGTGCTTGTGAACAGCGCAGGAGAGGTACAATATGAGTATCGTACAATACAGGTGGAGCTGCCTTGCCAGTGCCCCACGATGGCTCCTGGGAGTGACAGCAGTCATCCTTATCTCAAAGGAGACATTGCCAGCACCAAGTGCTCTCTGGGTCTGGAAGTAAAAGACTCAAGGGAAGGGGAAAAGTAATTGAAGAGAAAATGGAAGATGAATTGTGGTTTTTTAAATAAGATGGACTGTAAGAGCACATGAAATAGTGCTAGAGGAGTTGATTGCAGAGCTTTGTGTCTTGTAAGAGAAGGATGCGGTAGGTTGAATAGAAAGGTAAATAGTTCAGCACTCCTACATGATGATACTGAATTGACTATTTTCATCTTCAATGATACAAATTACATAATATGTTTGAAAGCAACGTTCTGGCTGGGAACTTAATGGTATTAGTCAGTTTATTAAATACGCAAGCAGGTAAGGATCCTGGCAGGTGTAACACTGACAGCTTTGGTGAGGGTGTGAAGGCTGGGATTTTCAGCTTGTGAGGGTTCTGTTCAACTCCTGCAAGTGGAGCCGCAGTTCCGATGGTTTGTGCCCCGTCCCGCTGGCTGTGAGCTGGGCCTGCAGGGACGCCTGCAGTGTGTGTGTGCCAGGGTGGGCTCTGCTCCCCAGCGCTGCTCGCTGAACCTGCCTGTGCCTTCGCCTCTGGGGGTGAATGTAGGAAACACCAGCGGTCCTGGCTGGGGAGGAGGGGCTCTGGGCAGAGCAGCTCTTGCTCCGTCACAAACTTCACAGTGCAAAAGGAAATGGTGGGAGTTTCCCTCATGAGATTGAAGGTAAAGATGTGGTCTAGGACACCAGTTCAGGATCACTTATTTTCTAGAATAACTTGTATCTGTGCTGGAAACGTTTGGCTGTTCAGTTGTGATACAAGCACAGAAACCATCTGATTTTAACTCTGCAACTCCTGGAAAGTTGTGCTTGGCCTCAGCCAGCCTCAGACTAATGTTTTTAGTGACGTCTTTCCAAGGAACCTGCCTGAAGTCTTGAAAGGTAGAACTAGTGCTGAAGCTTGCATGGAGCAGAAAACACTTCAGATTGTTAAAGTGCACAGGAAGTTATTTTTGTGTCTGCAAAATATCTCAGTACCTGTCTGCATCATCGGAGTGGAAATTATGACTGTAAAGGTGATGCAAGAAATCCAAAGTTTCTGTCTCCTGAAAGCTTTTGTGACAATTGCTGAAAGCCTTTTATTTGGTTTTAAGTATTCCATCACTTCAGAAACTTTATACACCATTGTGACAAGGAATGGCTTGTGTATTTTTCACGGTACTAGTGCTGCAAGGGTAAGCTGTCCAATTCATTATCTGCAGTCACTGCAAAGAGATGAGACATGGACTGGAAAGGATATAATTAAGGCTGAATATCAAATACACAGAAACAAGCAACAGGAAGCACTTTAATGTATTGAGCAACAGAAGTGTTTAAAGCTGTTGGATTTCAGCTCACTTGAGTTACTGTTACTGTTACTTGAGTTAGTATAGAAAGCCGAGTTTAAATTGTCCAGAAAGGCCAGTTTGGCAAGTTGCTTGGTATCAGTGAAGATAACAAGGTCAAGGAACCTTCAACAAAAGACAGTTCCTCTCCTCGGAGCCCCATTTTCTGGGTGCTTTGCTATGATGTGCTGTGCCCTGTGCCTGTGCTTTAGTCCTGAAGAGAAATGCTTGTAATTCGATCTCACTTTTGAAAGGAGAAAGAAAGGTTGTTGAAGTTTTTGAGAGGTGTATGTTTTGGTCTGCTGGCACTGATCAAAAAGTTTGGAGGAGAGCATCTACCCCCAAAGGCACGTGGCCCGCCTGGTGTCACAGTGCTGTTCTCAGCTTCACAAGGTCTGTGGATTTGGAGCTGCTTCTGCTACATAACTGAGGAAAATGAGGAGATGGAAAAGTGTAGTCTGTGAGTAAGACGAGAAAAATCTCAGCCTGATAAGATCACTCTTAAAGCTTTTGTAAGACACATTCAATCACAGATCTGTGTCTTTAGTAGTGCTGTATTAAAAGGTAAATCCAAGAGTGCTTTAAGACCTTTAACCATCTTTCAGAATAATTCTGTTCTTCCTTTAGCGAGATTTTTACCAGGTCAGACTCCTTTTGTCCCTGTTTCAGCATGCTGGCTCTGTCTTGCAGCTCACTGGTCACAAACAGGTGGGTTGTGAGGTGCCAGGGAAGTTTTTGAGAAGGAAAACAGAAGGTCCTGATTCGGTTGAAGGCTGAAAAGGGTGTCATGCGGTCAACCAGCTTCTTAACTGCAGCTCTGAGCTCTGTGAAGTACAGTCTGTGGTTCAGTTCTCCTCTCTGATTGCCATAAAATGATTTCATTAACATTTTGTAGCTGGTGAAGTCGTGTGTGGGGTTGAGGCTTCACAAATACACATTACTGAAAGGTGTACTTTGAGAAGGATTGTTCAAATCTGCCGCTGGAGTTCTTGCCTGGTGAATACATTGTGCCACTGTGATTAATAGTTAATATCTCCTTTTGCTCTGAAATATGTTTTCAGTTCCATTTCTGGGAGTATTTTAGTTAGGCAAGCTGCAAGTGAAGCAGTTACTGAGATATTACTGTATTTATGTCTCAAATGAAGCTGCTATTTGAGAGTCATCTTGAACCATAGCGAAGGCTAAATTAAAATGCGTAACTGAAAGTACTTTAGACAAGCTGATTACTTTTTAATTACCTCTCACTTTATTTAGGCTTTCTTGTGTTAAATGAAGAGCTCTTAGAAAAACAGGTTGGTTTGGTTACTGCCATGGAAGTCTCCATTGTTACACTGAGGGTTATGCAAGGTATTTATTGGGGGGTGGGAGGAGGAAACACCGGTGACTCTTGGTGCTGTCAGGGGCCACAGGACATCTCCTGACTCTGCAGCTGCCGTGCTTCAGCCATGGATGTTATTTGGCAAGTAGCGGGTATGCCTAAGACAGATCTCATCACTTTCTAGGGATCTTGGTGGACAGCAAACACGGTGGTGACGTGTTTGTGTATGATCACCAGTGATAAGGTTCATATGGCTTTTGAGGTTCAGGTCCCAGCAGGATGTGGTAGCAGACCATGAGTGCTCCAGGCCTTTGCAAATGAGGAGGAGACGGAGTTGGCTTAATGGCCTTGTGCATCTCTCCAGACTGACCAGAAGGACGAATCTTTTCTATTCTGCCTTGCTTAAGGGAAGCTGATTTATATAAAGCATTTATGATCATATGGGCATAATATTCTATATTAATATATGTGTGATTCTGTTTCTATTGAATGAGTCTCCTGAGGATGTGTCAGGGACTGAGCTGAATTGCCACCTTCTGTGGTAGCTGAGGTGATGGTCCTTCATGTTACACCCTGAGCTCTAGCATAGGGGTAGAACATGTTTAGAAAGCAGTGATGCTGTTGGACAAGGTAATTTGTTGTAAAATTACCAGTTATCTCCCATGATCATTTTATTTGCCATGAAATGCATAAAACTCAAATCTGTGTCCGTCCATCTGGGCACCCCCTTTGCCATGATGCCCCTGCAGCGCTTGCAAGGAGCAGTTGCTGTGGAATGAACACTCATTGCTGTTAACGATTTCCGTGTGACAGGAGTCAGTGCACAGCGTGACTCGCCAGCTCTCTGGAGACCTCACACTTGCCAAAGAACTCTGAAATCCTGTGTGACTCTTTTATGGCTCTGATTCATGCTGAATCAGAGCAGCTGTATCTGGGGAGAGCTCAGCAATTAAGTTGCCTTCTCTTCCCGTAAGGTTGTAAAGCCAAGCCTAGCTCTGGGTAGCAAGTGTCAGAACTAAGGCTGCCTTTCAGCCTTGGTTGTGGCCTGCTCAAATATGTATGTGATGATGTCATTTTTAATTACATGCTCATTTAAAGATTCCTGGCTGGCTCAGTGAACAGGGTGTGATGCTCAGAGGGATCACTCAGAGCTGATGCTCAGAGGAAGGGTGGACGGGCAATATTTTTGGCTTCCTTCTTTGGTGTGTGGCCCGATTCCTCCTGGGTTATTTATTCTGGTCTAAGTAAATACCAGTAAATTATCTTTGCACCACTGATAACTATGAAGTGATGTTATCAAGGAGCAAGGCATGGTCACCGAGATGATGCTTGTTAAGCATTGTGATTTTGTGGTGTGGAAGTGAGAGTCTTTTTTGGCATTGTGACTTGTTCAAGGCAGGTGTTCCGCAGGCTCCAGCTGACGGCTCCTCGGGCTGGGGCTCTGATAACAGCCACAAGGTTCCCTCTGTGCCATCCCCTGCAGTGGGGAAGCGCTGCTGCGTCCCCTCCAGAAGGACCCTCTGTTTGCCCTTCTCCCCTGGCCCACTTTTTTCCCGGGGCACCAGAGGCAGGGCTGAAGCCCAGACAGTGGTTTAGCTGTGGGTCACTCCCCATCAGCAGCTCTCCCGCAAAGATAGGGAAATAGATGGGGTTTGTGCAAGCAAAAGTTACACCTTGTCCTTCAACTCGTGCCCCATCTGCTCCTCATGTCCCCCAGCTCTCTTACCCAGGTGATGGAGCTGGGCTGCTCTGCCTCCCCAAACTTCATCATGGAGAGCACTGGGAATGGGGTGGCTCCTCTGTCCTGGCCCAGGTGTGACTTGCATCCGTGAACCCTCACGTGTCTGCGATACACAGGATACACACTTCATACTTGTGAGACTTCCTGACAGAGTAAATGCTGGAGTTTGCCGTGCAGGGGACGTGACAGTGGTGCCCAGGAGGTCCTGTTACCACCCAGGGTCTGGGGCTCGGGCAGTCTCATGGCAATAGCTTTACCAGCCCCAACTGACTCATTTCCTTTCACAGACAAAGATTTGTGTTGCTCAGCAGCCATGGTAACAGCACGGTCTGGCTGGGAGGGGATTGGGCAGAGAGCTGTGCTCAGCAGCCCCTGGATGGGAGGTTTGGTTTAGCCAGTGCAGGGCTGGTGTCTGCTGGCACCACTCTGCTGGGTCTGGGTTCCTGTGCTGCTGCTGCAGCTGTGGCTGAGTCCTGCTGCCCAGGATGTTCTTGGGTCTGATCACATTAGATGTGTATCCAACTGGCCAACAAGCTACTTTCTTTAGTCATTTGCTGGTTTGGTTTCTTTTATGCATACTTTGTAGTGAATGAAATTTGGACACCTCTGATTGTGCAGCAAAATCATCTCTGACCTTTAGTTCCCTTGGGTCATTAATATATTTTAAGTAGAGTTAAAAACTGCCGGAGCCTCTGTAATTTGCACATGACCAAGCAGCGCTCCACAGGCTGCAGGTGGATCTCTGCTTGCCCAGGGACCTCCACAGGCTGCAGGGCCATCTCTGCCCCTCCTTCACTGACCTTGCTGTCTGCAGAGCTGTTCCTTGGGCATATTCTCACTCCTCTCTCCAGCTGCAGCTGCTCCTGTGCAGTAACTTTGTCCCTTCCCAAACATTATCCCAGCAGTGCTGCTGGGCTGGGCCTTGGCCAGCAGTGAGTCCGTCCTGGAGCTGCCCAGGATTGACTCCATCACACAGGGGAGGAGTTTCCAGCAGCTTCTCACAGGAGCCGGCCCTGTAGCCCCCCACCACCAAAACCTGGCCCACAGCCCCAAGGCAAAGGAGCAGCAGTGGCCTCGAGTGCAGCTCTGCTCTGTGATGCCTGAGCTGCAGACACCTCGAGGAGCAGTGAAACCCACTGTGCCCTGGGTTCAGGATCCTCCTTCGCCACAGGCTTGGTGTTTGACCTTGGCTGTGTCACCTAATCTCTCTGTGCCATTGTTTTCCATTAATGTAATGGGGAGAAGGAAATCTCCCGGTTTTGCTGTCTGTTTTGAGGAGGAATGTGCCAGCGATTATGAAGTGCTGAAATTCCTTGGTGCTGGAGGTCACAAGTACAAAGGATGCTATTGCTGCTGACAAAGCCCACTTCAATTAACTTCAGATTAACCTACTAATGTTATGAAAGAGTTTTATTTGCTTTGAAAGGTATTTTTAAAGCCCTGAGTGAGTCGACTGCTGTCAAACCTCTCGTGGTGTTACTCTGTAGAAACTTCGAAATTTTTATACTATAAATCATATAGACAAGTGCTAATTAGAGCACCATAATACTGGGTGTACCTTTGAAGGAACGGAGATTTCCTTTCATTTTACTCCCTGCCATAACGTGTGGCCTGTCAGCCTTCTGGAATGCTTATTTGGGGATACCTTGATTTCGCTTGTAAAATCCAAGCTAAATATGGGGATAGCTTTTTCATAATGTTGAAATATTGTCATTCAAAAAGTAGTGATATTTTTATGGTTTTGCCTGAAACGCTATCTGTAGAATGACCAAAAGTATCGGGGAAATTACTCTAGCTTTTTTTCTTTACTAGAGTTCTCAACTGAAAGTATTTTTCTGGTTGTTTCAGGAGTAAAAGTTCCTCGTAATTTTCGTCTTTTGGAAGAACTTGAAGAAGGTCAGAAAGGAGTTGGGGATGGAACAGTTAGCTGGGGCCTTGAAGATGATGAAGATATGACACTTACAAGATGGACAGGAATGATTATTGGGCCTCCAAGAGTAAGTATCCACTTACATGCTAAAATGTACAGGATTTGTTATGTTTTTTGTTATGCTTTTGTCTTCCCCTTTCTCCTAGCCTCACCACTGAAATAGAAACCAAACAAAAGACATGCGTGAAAAAACACTTTAGGAAGTGATTTATGTTGAAGTTCTGAACTTCTGTATAGTAATGGGTTTCATGTATCTATATGGCTTTTTGCTTATAATTTGGAACATTTTAATGCCTTTTCTCTGCTTAGTTCTGTTACACGTCTGCTTTGTATTTGCAGATTCATGAAGACATAACTTTTGAGATCCTGAAGTTTTAGTGTCCTGTACCCTTGAATCCAGGAAGGTTTAGAATCCTGCCGCTAGTGAGGTTACAAACAGAGCTCCTGTAGGTGCCAGGAGATGTTCTGTGCAGCACTGCTGGTCCTTCTGCTGTTCTGTTGAGTTTATGGGGTGCTGTTTATTGCAGCAGTGCTGACATGCTCTTGTAGAGTTTCAGCTGTCTGAGGAAACTCAAATTTTGGTGATTTCAGTTTCTTTTCTGAATGTCCTCTCCCGAAGCAGCATCTTATAATGCAGCTGGTCTTTGTGGCAGTATTGTTGTGTTCTCTCTTCTCCCCCCAACACCACTAAACCGTGGGTTTACACCCTAGCAGTGAACTTGAGGACTTAATTATGTGTTGAATGTGTTGTGTGTTCTAAAACCAGAACTTGTCTCCAGTTTCCCTGTTCTGTTTCCGTAATGTCCTTTCCATGGAGTGCAAGTGGCCAATCCTCCTTCCTGCAATAGCAGATGTTGTCTTCTACATCTGGCCTCAGTATCATTTCTCAGTAATTCCAGGGGTTGTCAGATGAAAATCTTTCCAGACCTGTAGTCATGTTACTGCTCGCTGTTCCCATTCTGCCAGTTGCCTTTTTTGACATGCGGCGAGCTTGTACAAGAACGTGTGTTATAAGGCATTATACATGCAGTGTTTCATGTCTCATCCAGAAGTGTTGTTTACTTGTTGTCTGCCTTTGTTAATCTCTCCCCAGTCACGAGCATTTCATTTGTTTATGATGTACCCAAATGGTTTTCTAGAACAGCATTTGATTTTAGAACATTAGGAGGGTGCTAATGAGCCTGCATTAAGGCTGTGAAGAAAGCTCACTGTGTGCTTGGGCTTTATGGAAAATTTAAACAACCTTGAAACCTAATTGGGAAAATTAAATAGGAATTGAAATATGCAAACAGGAGTGTGCAGCTTTGCCAGCAGAATAGAAGTTTGAAGTTCTTGTCGTGCTGCACACCAGGGACCATCCCAGGAGAGGAGGCAGCTCTGCCTCTCCCATCTTTCTGACACCCTTAAGAATATAGATCTTTTTTCCTTAAGCGTCGTGACTTCTTTGCAGCTTCTTG
Organism: Dasyornis broadbenti; assembly: GCA_013397935.1. Taxonomy (NCBI): domain Eukaryota; kingdom Metazoa; phylum Chordata; class Aves; order Passeriformes; family Dasyornithidae; genus Dasyornis; species Dasyornis broadbenti. Next base: position 1,165,678 of record VZRN01001256.1, read on the forward strand.
CTGAAGGCAGCGAGCTGTATAGAGAGCAGTTCTGGGGACTTGCAGCCGTTCTTGTTTGCTGTCCTCCTTTGAACGCTCTTCACATTCACTTATGACCATTCTGTTTCTTAGCAGGGTGTGGGAATACCGGCTGGCGACAAAAGCTAGGTCTAATTTCCATCGGGGTGGAAAGCAGTCACACTTGTAGCAGGTGGAAAGATCTTACGGTGGATATGCAGTGGGAAAAATGAACAGCGGAGCAGAGCTGGAGTTCCCTGGGAGCTGCTGCTCCGAGTGTCCACGCACGGGTGTGTCGCTCCCAGGCTGAGTGCGGTGTTGCACCGAGGGAGTCACCTTGTTGGCACAGGCTGTGCAAAACACTGGCACTGGCAGAGCTTCAGCTTTACCTGCACACGCTGTGTACTGGCTGTGCCCAGCCAAGGCTGTGTGGGGTGGCTGTTCCAGAGACCCCAAAGCCCTGCTCCATGCACGAGGCTGCTCAGGGACACAGGAAAATCTGATGCTTAAAAGACTGACAGAATTTATTACCATGGAAAACCATTTGATACTCTGAATATCATAAAATGAACTAAAAGGAGGTATATCATAGTATCTACGTGGCTGCCCATACTTCTGGTAATTTCCATGTTCCTAAAGTAGCCACTGCTTTAACCGAATGCTTATTGAACTGCATGATGTAATCATTTCCCCCTTTCTTTTCCCCTCAGACAATTTATGAAAACAGAATATACAGCCTTAAAATAGAATGTGGGCCTAAGTATCCAGAAGCACCTCCATTTGTAAGATTTGTAACAAAAATTAATATGAATGGAGTAAATAGTTCTAATGGAGTGGTAAGTTTTTTGCTTTTATTCATTTCAATGTTGTTTTTTTGTGCAGCTTCAGTGCTTTGTTTACACTTGTAGCTTGCTTAGCTACTCACTGCTTGTGGTGCTGTTTGTTGGAGAAGGAAAAGGGGTAGAAGGGAAGTGGAGATTGATATGCTTTTAGAAAAACACTTGCTTTTGATTTCTCCCACTCAGATTTCATGTGGGACCTTTAGTTGGGGGGTGGGACTGAGTTAAGTGTAACCAGTGCACCAATTCTGACAGGAATGGTCTTTTTGTCTATTTTAGGTGGACCCCAGAGCCATATCAGTCCTAGCAAAATGGCAGAATTCTTATAGTATCAAAGTTGTTCTGCAAGAGCTTCGGCGTCTAATGATGTCTAAAGAAAATATGAAACTTCCTCAGCCACCTGAAGGACAATGTTACAGCAATTAATTAAAAAAAAAAACCAACATGCCCCCCTTATTCAATTTAAGCTGTCTTCATTTTCCACAGTAGTAAATTTTCTAGATGCATCTTGTAGACCTCAAAATACTGGAAAGGAAGTTCCCATTCAAAGGAAGTTTTTCTTGAGATACTGTAAATGATACTAATTTTTTTTTTTCATTTGAAATATAAGTTGTGCTATAACAAATAATCCTGTCGTGTAACCACTGTCCACATAGCTGAACTTCTGGTATCAGGAAAAGTCTATTTAAATTTATTGCTGTCAAGACCAGTGTGGCACATCCAACTTAACTGTGAAAGGATCCATCCCACAATCACCTTGCTGTGTGTCTGGCCTGGGTTATTTTTTTCTTTCTCTGTCTTTTGCAATAGAGTCGAAGCTCAGGGCTATTTATTAGAGTAGACACAAAGGTTTTTGCTTCCAGTACTACACTGGGCTGTATGGACTACTACTGGGGATGTGTGCTAACCTCGGTCATCCCTCCCTTTGTGCTCGCTCTAGTAAAGGCTGAATGTGACTGTGGTTGTTTTTGGGTTTTTATTATTTTTTTAAATGCCCTGATAATCTGGGGCATGCTTTCCTTCTTTCCTTTGGCCAAGGCATAGATTGTATTACTCCTCCTGGTCCCCCTCACCAGTGACGTGAGCTTTGGGTGAGGGATTCAGGGTTCTTTTAATCTCTTCCCTCTTCCCCTCTTTTTAGTGGGGGTGCTGCTTTCTTTTTGCCCCTCTTGGTGACTCTTCTCACCCCTGGCCCAGGGGTGAGCATCGGGGCAATAACTTGACCTGTTCCCTCCTGCTTATCATTTTGGTTTTGCAACAAATTTAGTCTTCACCAGCCTGGGAAACAAGAGTATCTGTTCTGCTGGCAAACGTGGGTTTTCCCTTCCCTCCAGCACTGCTGCCACACCGCCAAGCTGGCCACGGCCGTGCTCTTAGATAGGCTTTGACGTGGGGAAAAGAGCAGTAATTTACCAGGATTGCCCAAACCTTCTGCTGCCAAACTTCAGTGGGGGAGACTCTGCATGTGGAGATTCTGAACACACTCCAGTGACACTCCAATCGTTGTGTTTTGGTGCTCTGGATTGACCCAAGAATGTTAATTAACAAAACGTTGCACTTGCGTTTGGCCCTTCTAAAGATGTGACAACCACAGACAAATCAAATGCGGGTGGTTCTGTAAATCTTAGAAATCTCTTCAGTGAAGATTTTGGGGAGGCGGTGGCACAGCAGATTAAGGACTTTGATTGGCTTTGCATCCTGGCAAATCACTGCCTTTTCTGGTTTACTGTTCCGGACCACTAACTGCTGCAATGTGGATGCAAGCTTACAGGAAACCAACCTAGTGTGTCCTAAGTTTTATGAAAAATTCAGTGTTTGTGTAAAAAAAAAAAAAAAAGAAAAGAAAAAAAAGGAAAAAAAGAAAAGAGTAAAAATAAACACATTTTAAAGCAGCAGCTGTCAAGTCAATGAACAATTGATGTTTCCATTAACTTCTGAGGAAAATATTAGTTGTAAGGATTTAACATCCTCTGTACTGAAAGTTTAACATAACAGTATTCCATAAGCAGCCTTTTTATTGTATCAGACCATTGCCTGATTTTAATATAATAAAAAGTGTGCATTAATATTAGAAGGCTTTAATTGTATTTATGTTTAGAATTTTGATCCCTTATGGAATTCTTGATTTGTTGGAAGTATCTTCCTACAGATCATGTTTAGCTGACAGAATGTAAACTGGTGGTGAAAGGCAATTGTCTCTATCCAGCTGCTGCTGCTGTGCATCTGTAGTTTTGGTTTAAACCTCAGGCTGCCCCAGACTTGGCTGTTGGTAGCGTCAGGTGAGGCCCAGGAGCTGCCAAAGGGGTTCCTGGATCCCTGTGCTGTCAGTGCCATGGCCTTGCTGTGCTGGAGTCCCGAGGAAATGGAATCCCTGTGCAGTTGCATGTGAACACTGTCTGTCAAGGTCAAGGAGTGTTTCACAACCTGAAATTTTAAGTAGATAGTGAAGAGTAACAAGCTGAGCTCTCCAAATCTGGGTGAAAACAGAGCTGTGAAATTTGGGCCTTTTCCCAGTGTGACGTGTCTCCAGTCCAGAGGATTGCTGGCAGGTCCTCATGCATTCACTGCAGTGGTGGAGTGGAACAAGGTTCTTCCTGGGTTGGGAATGAAAAAGGGAATGGCCTTGTGAAGCTTTGTGAGACTTGCTGCTGGTTTCTGGCCTGGAATGAATGCTGCTCTCTCTTGGGCAGCCCTGAGGGTGTCTGTGAAGACAATGTGACGATACTGTGTGTGTTTATTTAAAATAGCTTCGTGTCAAGGATGGTAAATGGGCATTGGAACAACGTGATAATTACAGTGGGCTGCTTGATTGTCTCTTTACCTGTTTGGGAGGTTATGGTTGGTGCATGTTTGGGACCTCCCTGAACCTTCCTGCTTCGAGTACTGATCTTGAAACCTTGAAAGAGTCTGGTTTGCTTTGCAAGTTGTACAGGTGAGAGCATCTCACCCCGGCTGGGAGCTGTGCTGGCAAGAGCCACCTGTTCACAGCATCTGCCGGACAAAGTTGGATGCTGCTTTTTAAAAAAGAGTTCACTGTGACTGTTCTCCCCCAGAAGTTGCACTCTTTGGACACCTCAGTGCTCCATTGCTGTTCCCTCAACCAAGTAAGAGTGGTGTGGAAAAATAACACACTGGGAGTCAGCTGGCATTGGAGCTGCGTGGTGGCTGTGTCAGTGTGTGTCACCTGTGCAGAGGGAGGGAGCAGTCACCCCCAGGCTGGTGCTTGTTGATGCTTCAGAAATGAGGTGTCACATTTGTGCTTATCCGAACTCTGGCAGCGCCCAGCAAAGTGCTCAGGTGGTCCCTGCCAGCCTTCAGTGTGTGTCCCAAACCAGCGTCTCTTCGGCGAGAGCTGTGAAGGGATAATAAATAAAAGAAGGGATTGGCCGTTCAATAAATGGTGTGCTCGGAGCGGGTGCTGCGGGCGGTGGCTGCAGCAGCACTCGGAGGAGGCTGCTCCGAGCTGGAGCTCACCCCCACGCTGTGCCCGCAGAGGGGCCCTGAGCCATCCCTGTGCCCCGTGGGCTGCACTCCCAGCAAAGCCTCACCTGCCTGTGCTTCCCGGGCATGTGGAGCAGCAGCTGCCTCGGCTCGGCCAGGGGGACGGCAGAGGGAGCCAGAAAGCTTCCCAAGGCTGGGCCGCAGCTGCTGCTCGGGTTAAATGGTACGTCCTTGTGTGGGAACCACTTTTCGTATTTATCTGGAATCAGTTTCAATTTGAAAAGCCTCTGTATCGTGTCTGCCTCACTGTACAGGCATTAACTTGCTGGGGGAACACCAGCACCACAGTGAGACCTTAATTGTTAATAAAGACTAATGGTTGTTTGCTTCTTGGTGTGTTGGCATCAAGCTCTGTGTGTGTACAGAGGGAGTGTGTGCTTAAATGTGCCCTTTCTGCTCTCTTACACCTCCATGCAGTTCTTTATATTTACAGCTTCAGTTTCTCCCACTGTCATTACAGTAATCATTTTTAAGCCAGGGGGTGTGATCAGCCGCTCTGTGAGATACTGGTGGTGTCTGGCTCATCCCGGCGTGGCACGAGGACAACGGAGCAGGAGGAGCGGCCGTGCCCCTCGGCCCTGGGCAAGGGCTGCTCCCGGGGTTTTATCCCAGAGCTCCCATGGCCCTGCGGGGTGGGTGCAAGCAGAGGAACAGCTCTGAGCCTGTGGAACCCAACCCTGCAGGGATGTGCAGGGGATGTGCTCTGGCTGCTGTGCAGAGCGCTGCCGGGCTGTGGGAGCTGTTTGTGGCTTCCCTTGGTGTTTGTGGGAATTGGCCATTCAGCATCTGAGGTCAGTGCTTTGCCTACAGGACAGTGTTTCCTACACCAAGGACAGCACAGTGGGTTCAGTGTGTCTGTTCAAGCTGGCACTGACATGCCCTGCAACAAGGGAGTTCCAGTTCTGCAGCTACCTGTAAATATGTCTGCATCACACTCTTACCTACTTGAGCTGAAAGAAGCTGAAGAGAAATTGATACTGATAATCTTAATATCTAAACTTTTACTTGCTATTTTATATTTAAGAAGGCTTTGCTGATGGCTAAGGGTTTTCCTAAGTCAGTGGAATCGCCGTGTTGCATTAATCTTTGGCTAATGTGCTCTCCCAGCGCTTGCTAACCTGACTGCTGACTGAGATTCAGGTCCCTTAATAGCTCCTCGTTTTCCCTGGTCATGCTGTAGCAGATTGCTGGAGAATGTGCTGAAGCCTGCGAAGAGCCCCAGTAAAGGCAAATTTAATTTAGGCACATGCTTAAGTGCTTTGTTGGATCAGAGCCAGCATACTCAGCCTCTGCTAGGAAAGAGGCTTTTTTAGCCCTTGTTGAGCATCTTCTTCCTTGTCCTCCCTTCTTGGTGCTACATCCCTGGTGCTTGTGCCTTTACATTTTCCCTGTTGTCTCCCACCTTCGTTGTCACAAAAATGTAAAGAGCAGAAGATGACATGGAGGATAAGGAGATAAGCTGGATACTCATCATTTTATATCTGTCAAGCATCTTGTCACCTTTTTGCATCCCTATCTCCTTTAAATAAAGCCTACAAAGGGTTTTCAGAAATGTGGGTCCTGTCCTAATTTTTTACCTCTTGAGCCGGGTTGTTGGTGGCTTTGCCCTGACATGTCTAGAAAGCCCTGCAGAACCTTGATGGGTGATAAGAGGGGAGAGTAAAAAGTCAAATGGTCTAAAAGTCTCTTCGCCCTTCCTATTGCTCAACATCTATTCTTTTATGTTGTCTTACTTTATTATCTTTCCACTTGCCAAAGGATGTTTCAGATAGCCAAAGCTGAAGATCCTTTGCAAGGGAAAAAAACAATCAAGCAGGAGTTTTGGAAAGAAAAGAGATGCAAACTTTTGAGCCATCTTCATCAGAAATGATGAGGCCATTTTCCCTCCTACTCACTCTGCTTTAAACCCACGTATTCCTAATTGCCTTGATCGTGGTCTGCAGATCTATAGAGAAGAGGATTTTTGTTTGCCTAGTGCTGGAGACTTTCTGGGTCTGATTTGCTGGTAGTAAGTGAGGCAGAGGGAAGAGAAGCCGAGAGGAGGCTGGAGGGCTGCCCCAGTCCTGTGCACGTGGGCTGGGGCAGAGAGGTGGAGCAGTGCCTGCTTTGGTGAGCTGGCAGCGAGCTCCTGTGTGTCCCCTGGAGACAGGGGAAGCACACACAGTCCCACACCTCCAGGAGTGTTCCTGGAAATTAGTGGTAGTGTCTAATTGCAGCTCTGTGATCATTCTGGATGCTGTAGGTGGGGTCTGTAAGTGCCAGCCCGGACTGGGGAGCGGCCCTGAGGAACAGCCACAGCAGGACAGAGATCTCAGCAAGGATCTGCCAAACTTCTGTCCCTCCCAAGAGACCTCTTAAATCCCTGGGCTACCAGATTAGATGCTGTCCAAGGTTAGCAGCCAGATGTTTCTCAGCTGTTTGGACTGGTTTCCAGCGGAGACCAAGTGAGTGGCTATCCAACATGTACGTATTAATATAAACATTTTAGAGGCCTTGCCTTGAGTGAGCCATTAAAAACTTCCCACGATCCTGTGAGCGATGCTGCTTCCTTGGAGAGCATCAGTGTTTTGTATCTCGCACTTGAATATCCCGAGCGGGTCAGGCTCGGCTGCCACCTGCTCGCACAGTGCTGGGGCCAGGCCTCCCCCTCGTTTTAGTGGCGCCAGAGCAGTGTGGTCCCTGGAATTTGATTATTTGTGTTAGCAGATAATTTAGGCCAGAAGGCTGAGAGTGTTCCCTTCCTTCCCTGGATGTCGTCATGCTTCCCAGCAAAACACAGTCCCAGGTCCTGTGTCCCTTCCTCTCCCCTTGCCCCAAAAGTACAACAAAAACTCTTTCAATGACTCTTCTTGTGGAGGGTCACTGTCCACTCGTTTTAAACTTGGTTTTGGTGTGTGCGGGCCTACCAGAAGGGGAGGATTTCATTACCTCCACCATGTAGAGCCGTGGTTTAAATTATTACATGCATTTAAAAAAACAGAGGTGGTTTTTGATGTGTGGTTCTTCTAAAATATTCCTAATGCTACCCATGAGCTTTGGTGTTCAAACATGATTGACAAGAAATGACCCCCTCTGCTCTCCCGCTGCCATGAAATAAGACCCTTCTAACACTTCCCATCATTTTCATTGGATTTTAGTGCCTTGGTTCCCCCAGACCTGGCTGTGGGAGCTGCCTGGGGTGTGGAGCAGGAAATCTCCCAGTGATGTTTTTAATGAGATTATGGGATCAGCTGGGACAGCAGCCGTGCTGACATGTGCCTTGGCTCGTGCCATGCCTTGCCTGAGAGTCTCAGCTGTCCCACCATCAGCCAGCCCTGGGCTGGCACTTGGCTGGGTGTCTTCCCATGGCAGAGCCCAAAGGTCTGACTTCGGGGAAGAGTTGTAACTTGTAATTCCACAAGCACAGCTTTTAGTGTTGCGTACAATAACAGCCGTGTTCTCGATGCGTCCTGGTGTGAACGGGAGCAGGCTGCAGCTTCTCTGATGGTTTTTAAATGATTTTTAAGAACGTCAGGTAGTTGAGACGCTCTGAAGGGAGTGGTGTGATGGAGTGGTTTTTCCCAACTGTTGAGCCCCCAGGTGTGCCCCTGGCTGGGCCCTGTCCGTGTTTGCCGTTCAGTCATAACCAAGAACTCGTATCCCTTGGTGGGAGTGAGTATGTGCCAGCACGGATCCCAGGCAGGGTCCAGGAGCCATCAAACCTGGGGCTGGGTGTTGGATCTGTTCCTCTTTCCATTCCCCACAGCTTGGCATCCCCAGCTGAGAAAGGGATGTAATTTGGTTGAAAAGAAAAATGAGAGGTTATTTTCCCCTCTCTCCTGCACAAAGGCATTCCTGCGAGCAGGAATTGTCAGCCCTGGATGATGGGATGGGTGTTTTCAATCATTCCATTTCCTTGTATTTCTTGCTCATTTTTTACCCATTTCAATTTATTTTTAATGGCCCTGACACCCTTGTTTGTAATAATAAACAGCAAACGTGTGGACACAATGAGTCTGTTTCAGGTTCAAGTGTTTTTAATAACCTTGCAGCAAGAAATAGACCCGAGCACAGATCTGGAGAAACCCGATGAAGACTCTCTGCTGCTGCAGTGAAATCTGATTTCGGAGTGGCTGCTGTGCAAACAGCCCGGACAGCGACCGCCGCGCCGCTCTGACTCCTGGCCAGGCCTTCCAGACAACACTCCCTTTTGTATCGCTCCAAACCCTGACTCCCAAGCAGTGTTTTTGTCTTCCAGACATGACCTGATTTAAGCAAAGGAAAGACAAGGGGGTAGGTATAGATGTTTTTTTATTATTATTATTTATCGGTGCCTCTGCAGCCCTCCTCGGCACACGGCCCGTCCGGAGCAGGGCTGGGTAATTCCCATCTGGCATGTGGCAGCAGCACAAGGCAAAGGGAAAAAGTGACAATTAGCATTGTGAGGCCTCGTGCTGTTTAATTAAGTAAAACCTTATTAGCTATTTTCAATGGTGTAACAACTTCAAGGGAGTCGTTGATTGCCAAGAAAAATACGCGGGCGGGTCTGCCAGCAGCTGAGTGGGCTGCATGTGGCTCTGGTGCCCGGGAGAAGCCCGGGGATGGCTGCTGGGAAAACACTGCCCAGGCTGGGAGGCGGGGATCAGCCTTTTGGGAAAACAAGGGTTCGACTCCGGAGAGCACAGGATGGTGATGCTGCCCCTGGGGACCCGAGGTGGGGCTCTGCGGGGCAGCGCAGGGCCCGGGGCTGAGGGTCACACCCAGAGCCCTGGGGAGCTGGGACAGGCAGCTCCATGTGACCCCCAGCCCCAGCAGCTTGCCCCATCTCCCTCTCCCGTGTCCACAGGGCACAGGCTGTGGTTTCCCTGCCTGTGCAGGGGAGAGCCAGGGCTCTCCTGCTTGCTCAGGGCGCTGCCACGTTCCCAGTGCCAGGGCTGGCAAAGAGGTGTCAGGTCCCAGCAGGGAGGGAAGTGTGGGGCATCTGCAGCTCCCTCCATGGGCCTGCTGTGCCTCAGGGGTGGGAAGGAAAGGGGTGCCCATGAAACCAGGGCCCTGCTGTGCTGGGGGTTGCCTATAAATTGTCACAGTCCTTGTTAGCAGAGATGGAGCTGGGCCAAGAAGCCCTGTGCTGGCCCAGATCCGCCCCCGCAGCACCAGTGTGGCCAGGCGGAGGGCGTGCACTGAGCTGTGCCCATCCTCAGCCAAGCTGGGAGCTGGGAATGCTCTCCCTGCCCCTTTGCAGCCCTGTCCCAAGGCCGAGCGGGGCCGTGCTCAGCCCTTTGTCTTTACAGGGTCTTCTGCCCTATTTATCTCCCCCGAATGTCATCTGCCCTCCCCACTCCATGCAACACCCCCCGAAAAATAATAAACGGCGGCAGGCTCTGTAAACAGAGCCTATCTCCAGAGCTGTTTGAAATGTAGACAGGCTCAAGTGAATTAGTTCAGCGAGGACTTAATTGCTGTCCTGTCTGTCAGCGTGCAGCGCTGAGGGTTAGCAGGGGAGGCCATGGCAGGGAGATGGATGGGGTCCTGCACCGGGGTGGCAGCCGGGGTCACTGCTCCAGGAACCACGTCCCGGCGTGACCCCCGCATAGATAAGCGGGCTCTGCACCATCCCCATCGCTGGGTCTGCTGCTCTGACCCTTCCTGGCCTTCCCTGAAATCCAGCCTGGAATGAAAACAGTGGGAGAAGGGCCTGGGTTGGCAAAAATGAGCTGTTATCCAGGCCTTGTGCCAGCCTTTTTGGGGCTCAGGGCTGCTGGTCTCCATGGATTGTGAGGGGAACTGGGGGGTGGTGGCTGCTGGTGGCAGCATCATGTGTCCCCAAAGCATGAGGCTCTCTAGGGATATCTCCATCCCAGGCAGGAGAAATTCCTTCAGTTGGATATGAGAGGAGCAAGATATTCATTCCATGTCCCCTCCTGAGCAGCGGCGGAGCTGTACCCCTCGTGCTTTGCTGTATCCTCTGCCTTGCCGAGCAATCCCGGCCCCCCAGGCAAATCCCAGCGCTGCCGGAGCCAGCTCCAGCTCCAGCTCCAGCCCTGTCACACATGCTGCTGGAGTCAGCGCGAGCACAGCTGCTGGGCAGAGACACTGCAAAGAGAATCATGGTACCCACGGGTGCCCCAGCTCGAGGGCTTCGGGGTGAGGAGGCAGGAGATGCCCGGGAGGGTGGAAGGGCCCCGCAGGGCGGGCGGCAGCACCCTCGGGTGTGAGTGCAGGAGCGGGGTGGGGGCAGCCGTCAGCAGCGCGTCTGGCCGGGCTCTTCCCCACCTCCCCGTTAATTAAATGGCAGCCTCTGATGCATGTGGAAAAGGAAGGAGAGAAAGAAAAAAGGATCAGCAAACCCAAGCCCTTAGATTACTGTTTACCCCCTCGAGGAGCACAGAAGTATATTGTCCATTTAATAGAAGCCTATAAATCACTGAAAAACATTTATAAAATAATTGAAGGTAATGGGAACCATTTGTTTAAATAACATCACGTTCATGCCCCAGAGGTGCAATAAAAGTTAGATTAATTGATAGGATTTTATATCTCACTGTGAAAAACTGAGTCACATTCTAGACACCGACAGTTTGGGAAAGCTGCAAATGCATCAGGCACCCAGCTACTATCAAAATAGTCTCTTCCATGTGAAGAGGCACATTTATATGACCCTGAAGGGTTTTGGGATGAGAACTATTTACTTAAACTGTGAAGTGAACTAGCCAGTGTGAGATCCTGACCCAGATTGGGGTTTTTTCCTTCCTCTTCTATCTGCTGTTGCATTTTTTTCCCATTATGATAAAAAGCAAATAAATATCTCTAAACCAGAGGCTCATTCCTAATCCGGGGCTATAGTGTCCTGCATCCATCCATGCCCATGGGAATGGCACCTCGGAGGCACCAAGCGAGGAGGCTGGAGCAGGGGTGCAGGGCTGGGGCCAAGCCCCCATCCTGGGCTGCTCTCCCCAAAGCTTGCCCAGTACCTGCCAGCCCCAGCCCGGGGCAGGGCTTGCTCTCCTCGGGCTCCTCTCTGCTGCCAGCCAGGGCCAGCAGCAAGCTGCTCTCACGTTATGAGCCGTGTGAGGCTCCCCTTTTCCCTCTAACTGTGCTCTGTGGTTTATCTGGTGCAAGGGCAGAGAAGTGGAGCAGAGCAGGGGTTTCAGCAGAAGGGCGCTTGGTGGGGCACTGGGAGCAGTGGGCAGGGACTCCCCAGCCCTGCCACTGCTTCTGCCTCCCCGGGGCTCCCTCAGTGCCCACACTCTGCTCTGATTTTGCCTGGTTTTCCTCAAGCTCCATTTTCACTTCTTTCCTCTCCTTCCATCAATTCTTGTGTGCCTGAGAGTGAGGCCAAAGCAAGCCTGGGTTCTGCCAGGAGACACCGTGGCTCTGCCACCTCCGGTCACCCCATGGTCCTGCAGCCCTGGGGCTCCCGGTGCTGACAGCAGGGACACTGCGCTGCTCGAAACCCTTCAGAGCTCCATCAGCCCCGGCTGTGGAGGTGCACCCACAGCACAGGTGTCCCCAAATGCAGCCCCTCAGGGTGGGTGGCACAGTGGGGACCCACCTCTCCGGGATCCCAAGCAAAAGCCCATCCCTGGGGAAGGAGCAGCTCCCAGCCTTCCTCAGCAGCACCACTGAGCCCGGGCCTCGCATCGGCTTTTGATAAAGGCGCCCTGTCAAACAAGGGCTGAATAAATCATGATGTGTTACCAAGACACATTACAGCTTTTAAAACAACCACCATGGCATTCTACCCCACGGACTGATGAGTCTGGGGATGCCAGATCCCTGGCGCTCCGCAGCCTTGCTGGAGCCAGCTCACATCTGGAGTGCAGTAAACGTACCCAGAAGCAAGAAAGCAGCTCTGTAAGGGTCAGGAGTACAGAGAGCGGCTGCTGACTCCAGGCGCCACCCCAAAACCCACATGCATTTCCTTGTGTAAACACATGTGGCCAAAAGGCAGCCATGGTCACCTTTCTCCAACGTGAGCCCTATAAAACCGCCAGCAAAGTGAGGAACAATGTCACTATTATTGTTTTAGAGGAATTCCTTCGAAGCAGAAAAGCATAGCTGGGCTGCCGACAAGGGTGTCTTTAAAAGCAGGGCTGACAATTGACTCCAGAGCTGAGGGGAGGAAAAGAATTCCCCCAGGGTTGATCACTTGCAGTTGTTGGGGGCTTCCAGAGCTGCCCAATAACCTGCTGGGTCCTGCTGCCAGAGGCACAGCTGGGCACAGCTGGGCACACAGAGCCCTGACGCACTCCTCACCCCAGCGGGGCCGGTGCCAAGGCAGTCCACTCCAGGGATGGGGTGCTTTGGGGCCAGCCCGGGGGAAACTCAGGGTGTTGGATTTGGATGCTGGTGGAAAGCAGCCGTGGAGCCCCTTCTATCTTAGTGTGCAGTGATTGACTCAGTGAGAGCCAAGCAACTGCTCCCAAAGTTGTCCTGGGTTTATTGCCAGGACAATAGGATTTCTCCCTCCACTCAGTATCAGCTGCATCTGCAGCCCTGCTGATGCAATCAGATGTGGCATCCTTTGGGCTGAGAGCTCACTGTACCTGGAAAAGAAAACCACGGGTGCCTTCACAAAGAGGCTGACCAGGGCAAATATTTGGGGTCTGGGGCTGCTTTCTCTTGGGGGGTCCGTGGATGGAGATCTTATATCTGCTTCTCCTTGGGGATTTATTGCCCGTCTGCAAAACCAGACATGGGCTGCCAGAAGCAGCAGGAATGATAACCTGGAGCCAGATCCTGCTGGTAAATGGGAAACCACAGCCTGGAGCTGCCCCGGCTGCAGCCTGTGGGCACTGAGCACAGACCCTCCGGCACTGCCCAGGAGGGTGGGACATGGCAACGGGCACAGGGCTCCTGCCCCCGGGGATGTCACCCTCTGTCCAGAGCCCCAGCTGAGCAGGGCTCCAGCACCAGCGGGTCTGTGAGTCCCTGCGGGAGTCCAGAGCAAGAGGGTTTTGGGGCCAGGACAGAGAAAGGGCTGTGAATATGTAGGGAGGTGCAGATAGGATGAGTCTCCAGGCTTAACACCTGATTGGGATGACCTTGCTCCTGGATCAGGGCTGTCCTCCAGTGACCACAGATGAACATTTGAATTTCGGTGATAAGCCCATCAAATAGTTGAGTGTGTTAGAGGCTGTATGAATGCACTGCAGAAAGCTTCTCCAGTGAGTCAGGGTCCCAAAACCTTTCTTTGGGGAGCTTATCTTATCAGGCAGGGATGCAGCGCTCCCGAAGAAATGCGGCCAGCTCAGCCTGAGTAATGAGGCTCTGAGCAAGAGCATTGCAAAACCAAAGGTGCTTTTTAAAAAGTCTGACATGGCAGACAGAAGGGTGAGGAGAGAGGAAGAGGAGGCTTAGTCACGTTGGCCATAACCCAACACCGTGGTGCTTCTCCAGGGCAAGGTCTTTAATGTCCTTCCTAGGACAAAGCTGTACATCTGCCTTCCCCCTTTCCCTGTGAGAGAACCTGGGGGCTGTTCCCAGCCAAATCCGCTCCTTAATTCCCTCCATCAGGGGCTGGGGCCAGCGAGAGGGATTCTGCCGGCATCATTCCGAGGAGCCAGGAAGCTCCGTTCCCCCGTGGGGCCACAGAACAAGAGCTGTGGTGGGGCTGGGGTCCCTCAGCGACCCTGAGCTCCCGGGGACGCCTCCAGCCGAGGCACCACCGCCTGTGCCCTCGCGGAGGCGGCCGTGGGAGGATGAGCTGTCGGGAGCCACCGAGACAAGCAGCGAGTTTGATCCTGAGTGAAAACAAACCATCTGGCCAGCGAGCGAGCGAGCTCCCTCCCACCAGAGCTGAGCCCGAGCCTGAGCCTGAGCCTGAGCCTGAACCGAGCCTGAAAAGCCCCTGCGGTCCTTCGGGTCCCCTCAGCACCAGGAGCCAGGCGGGTGGGGAGCCAAAAGCTGGTGTAAATAACATGCAAATACTGGCTAAAGTTTTAAACCAGCTAGAATTCCTGGGAAAGAGTAATATCAGTGTCTGGGGAATAAATATCCAGAACTGTCCCCAAAAGGAGGAATGTTAGTGCACAAGGATGATGCCTTCCCTGCTCTTCCTTTCTCCCTGGGCTGATGGAGATCATGAATTTCCATTTACTTGGGAAATTCTTCCCAGGGTAAGTGCCAGCATTAAATTAAAACCTCCTTGGAGCCTTCCCCTAAAAGCCAGTGTGTCCCAGCCGACATCCGAGTGTGGCCACGTGCAGGGGGGCGCCTTCGGGAATGCTTTGTGTACGGTCCCTATAAGCACATGTTGGACTCAATTCCTGGGGCATGGGAAGGCTCCAAACTGCAGGAAGCCTCTGGCAGCCTCCTGTGATGCCCGTGTAGCTCAGGCCAGCCATGTGCTCCAGGTCTGCACCTCAGCTGCATTCCCAGTGCCGGGAGAGCTTCCACGTGGAGCACCCGGTGCTCAGACCCAGTCATGGTCTGTCCTACGGGGATGCAATTCTGGGAAGGGTCTAAGACCAGGTCAGCAGGGAGCCTTGCTGAGGGCAGCCCCTTGTGCACCAGCCTGTCTCTTCTTTAGTGTCCTGGGCAGCCCCAGATCCTTACCACGCTGGAGGACAAGTGCAGAGGTCCTGAGGACCAGCCCTGGGGGACAGACACCCTCCAGCTGCTGATCCTGTCCCCAGCACCGGCCTGGGGCACGGCCCCGTTGTGTCACCCCCTCTGCACGCTGCCAGCATCCCAGCCGCCTCTCTTTGTAGTGCTATTTTTAAACCACCAAAGGAGAACTCCCACCTCTGTCTGCTGGAAATGTGGTGTGTCCCCCGCAGCCAAGAGCCCTGCTCATTTTCAAACCTGCCGGAGTTAGCCTTAGATATAAAACCAAACAAGCAAACTGAAAGGGGCTTGTTGTGTAAAAAAGTTCCTCCGAATTAGTTATATCTGGCTTGTGATCCCTTTTTGATTGAATACTTAATAGCAGCCAGGTGCAGGCAACACGGGACGCTCGCCCGCGCCTCTGCAAGCAGCCTGGGAACGCCGGGCGGTGGGGCAGCCCACGGGTGGCTCGGTGTGTGGGCTGCTCCTGCCCTTCCTCTGCCTCCCTGCTTATCCACAGGGATCCCGGCCTTTGTTTCCTTCCCTCGGTGCTGAACCAGCACAGGAGATGCACACACATGCATTTATGTGATCTGTGTGTGTGTGTGTGTGTGCATGTGTGTGTGTGTGCACAGATACAGAGCTCTGGGTGTTGGGTGTGCCGGAGCACGGACACGGACGTGGACATGGACACGGACACGGACACGGACACAGGCATGGACATGGGAACAGACAGAGGCACGGACACAGACATGGACATGGACAGAGACACAGACACGGACATGGACACAGACATGGACATGGACACGGACACAGATACGGACACAGACACGGACACAGACATGGACATGGACACGGACACAGACATGGACATGGACAGAGACACAGACAGACACGGACACGGACACGGACACAGGCATGGACATGGACAGAGACACAGACAGACACGGACACAGATACGGACACAGACACGGACACAGACATGGACATGGACACGGACACAGACATGGACATGGACAGAGACACAGACGGACACGGACACGGACACAAGCATGGACACAGACACAGACACAGACACAGACACAGGTGTGGACACGGCACGGCTGGGACTGCAGTGGGCAGGTTCCGTGTGTGCAGCACACGTGTGTGCACCGTGTGTGAACACGTTCTGTGGGCAGCTGACGCCCTCTGTGCCCTCCCGGCACAGCCAAGGGACAGGAGCCCTGCCGGCTCCCGGCACTCCCGCAGCAGGATGTTCACGTGGCGTCCTAGACGTTTTTCCATCCTGGCACTTCCAAACACGTCTGCTGGTGTTTGAGCCTGTCCCCATCCCCCAGGACGGATGTGTGCAGTTTTAGTGCATTAATTTTAGAAACATGCTGCTTGCATAGACCGTAATAAAAAGTGGATGCCAGGGAGAGAGTCTGTCCAGAAACGACCAAGACATTGCTCTTCGGGAGCGTGACTTGTCCTTGGAAGCACAGGGCCCGGGTGGGAGTGCTCCTGAAGGGAGGAATATTAATGGGATGTGCCCAGTTCGTAGCCTGCCTGGTTACAGAACTTCCAAATCCTCCAAAGAAACCAAATGATTTTATACAAACAATTTCCTTCTGTCCAAAAATACAGCATTTGCCAGAGCTCTTTCTGGGTGTCAGCATCCAGGAAAATGGCAGTGCCAACAGGAGAAGGAATTGTTACGGACTCCTGGAGTCCTGGGCAAACACGCCGTGCCCTGCAGGGGTATGGCCCAAGGAGAGCTGAAGCCACAATTCCCTGGGCTCCAGGGCTGCTGACTGAGGGGCTGGGAGGGGCTTTGCCACCATCTGCAGGCAGTGGAGGCAGGAAAGAGCTCGGCTGGCACCATCAGGGGAGGTGTCCACTGGCAAAATAACATCTGGACAAAATGAACCTGTCAAGACATTCTGAATGCACACGCTCGTGCCCAGTGCCCTGGCCTGGATCTGCCCTTGGCATCGTGCAGGGACAGTGCTCAGTCCAGGCTTCCTCCATCACTGAAACACAATTCCAGGTTTCCACCTGCAAACGGGGCTGGTAACGCCTTCAAGCTATGGAAGGGGAGGTAAGATCCAAGTGGAAAAGGTGCTGTGCCAGAGCCAAGTCATTCCTTATTATCCCAAGATTTCAGGTGTGCTCAAAGGGCTGCAGAGAAAAATCAGCCTAAGGTCTGTTCCTTCTCCTCGAGGGGAAGTGTTTGTAGGATTAGGGCATATTTAGACATGGCAGAAACGGGATTCCTAAACAAAGGGCTGGGGGAGGTGAGTCCCCACGCTGCAGCCACCGCTCCCACCAGGCAGAGGGTTTCCAGATTCACTGCCTACCTGCCTGCGGGAGTAAAACTGTCCAGACCCTCTGCCCAGCGCTCCAGACTTCCATTTTAGGAGCTGGTGGAAACAGGGTGAGGCCTTTCTAATCCCCTGCTTTCTTGCCAGAGCGGGAGAGGTGGGCTGGGACCAGGCTGCTGCCTGCTTCAGGCAGGACTCACCCAGGCACACATCCAGTGCCACAGTAACGATCCCAGTCCTGATTCCTGCTGCAGGATCCCCCCACTCGAGCACGTCACGATGGCCACCGTGGCCAAAAATCCATCACGCGCCCAAACTGCTTCCCCTGCCTGGCTACGTTTCAGCTGGGATCCCTCACCTGCCAGTGCTTTGTGTTGGTCATGGGATGAGCCTCTTCTCCATTAATAGCCATGGAATAAACTGGACTTAAATTCTAAATTGCAGCACAGCCATTGGTACAGATTCCCTTTGGGATTGTGCAATTAGCAGAGGGGGACATGAAATCCTCGGAGTTGGTGCAGGAGTAAATTCCTTCCTATGGAAGGAATCAGGGCAGGATGAAGGAGGTGTCAGAGCCAGCTGTCACACAGTGACAGGCCTGGGCCAGTTAAGGTTTGGCCTGAGTTTAGGAAATAAAGATGCGTGATGCCAGATTGATGCTATGGAGTGAGGAAGGGACGCTGCTGAGGGTTTTGGATGCAGGAGGTGGAGAGAGAGCTGCACCACAGGCACAGAGGGGATGGTGGGCCACCTCCCCTTAGCTGTGAGAAAGCTCCCTGTGAGCAGAGCCCTTGGGAATCTCCCCCTGGCTCTGTGTGTGCTCAGCTCAGCCCCGTGCACGTGCAGGGCCGCGGCGTGTGTGGGGCGAGGTGCAGATGCAGGGAGGGTCATGTGCTGGGCTTGGCTTGCAGGGCTGCACATGCAACTTTTTATTTACACCCACAATCAGTTTACAACCTCTGGCCAAAGCTTCATCCCCTGTATGGGAAGACTTGGCCTGTGGAGAGACATTAGCACGAAGGCGAGTGGGAAATATGAAAGAGCTCTCTATGTGAGAGCAGCTCCGTTCGCTGCCAGTGCACAGCCGTGGTTTTTCCATCGTTTCGGCTCCGAGACGTCAAGGTGCCACGAGTTCTGCCTGGGCTGCCCTGAGCGCTGCCTGTGGCTGGGCAGCCATGCCCTGGTGAGCCTGGAGTGCTCCCATTGCTGCAAGGGGGATGGTGAGGGAGGGACAGGAGCACAGGAGCCGCCGTGGCCGTGCTGCTGTGCAAAGGCAGAGCTGGGATCTGTGCTGTTTGGTTTTCCAGCCCTGGGGCTCCGAGCATCCATTCGGAAGTGCTGCCACAGTGCTCAGCTGGAGGGAATGGAGCTGGCCCAGCTCTGAGTGGTCCTGGTGAATTGGCAGTGCCAGGAAAGCACCAGATCCAGCAGCCTTGGCGGGACCCTGGCCACCCACGGAGCACCTTGGGATGCAGGGCTCCCTGTGGCCCTGGAAATGTGGGGTGCAGGCCGCATGCTGCCTCAATGCCCCATTGGCACTAAATTTCCTTGGGAGTTAATGGAAAAGATCTAAACATGCATCTTGCTGTAAAACTCAGAGGAATAAAGTGTGGGGTGGGAGGGGGGATGAAAGAGCCTGCTGGTGTGGAACTGCTCTGCTGACTCAGGCAGCCCTAGGGAGGATGGAGGAAAATCCTCCGGCGACAGAACTGCCGAGTGCTTGGAAGCCCAGCAGTGGCTCTGCGGGCGGTGAGCAGGGATCCAGCCCAGACCTGGCCCTGCCCTGGCTTCACCAGCCGAGGCAGATGCTGCTCTCACACGTGCAGTGAAGGTGTGCGGCCTCAGCTCACAGCCCGGCACTGCTCCCGCCCCTGCCCCTGCAAAACTTAATTGTTTTCTGCAACGAAAAAAATCATTTGGGGAATAGATGGAAAAAGGAGATAGCGTCAGGCAGTCATGGCCTGTTCTCCACCTGTTGTTATTTTGGTCTGGCCCAATCAACCTGCTAGCCAGGCTGGAGCCAGAGACCATCTGGAAAAACTGCCGTGTTTATAAAACTGACATGGAGCAGCACCCCAGGGCCCTGACCTCCCACACAAATCTGGAAATGATTAAAATGGCCCCGGCTGCTTTCGCGGCGCAGAGCTGCCTGCCGAGAGCAGCCCACCGCCTGCATTTGGAGTTCTCATCAGCGGCGCTGGGAACAGGCATCCTCCCCCCGGCACCCTGCCCGGAGCCCCGGGGGATGCTCTGGGGGAATGTGCCAGTGCAGCTCATCCTACTGCACCTCTCCCCACTCAGAGCTGCCTTGCGTACGCACCAATCCCTCCGTCTGCTGGGCTCCTCTGCTCTCGTGGCTGGTTGCAGTGAAAACGTGCAGTAGCATCGGTCACTGTGATTCCAGGGGGACGAGCCCTGGTGCCAAAGGCAGCGAGTGTGAACCTCAGTGAACTGGCTGCGAGCTTCATGAGCTCCTTCTGCGGGCAATGAACGACTGCACGGCTCCCAGTCGCTGCTGCGGGACTGGTGCCACGTCCAGCCCTTCCTCGGGAGCAGAAAGGTTCTGGCAGGACTTTGAGTTGGGCTCCAGGTTTGGAAAAACACTCCCGAAAGGCTGCTGCCCTTCCCTCTGCGCTGCTCTCAGACCTCCCACCTCCGGGGTCTGGCTTATCAAAGCTGCCCTGTGTCCTCTGGGCAGCAAAGGGTGAGCAACACCACGGCCCAAATTCAAGCCACATTGGACCTTGCTGACCTGCCCTGGCCAGAGAAATGTGGCTGCTCTCAGCCTTGCCTCGCCTGCTGGGCAGCGGCTTAATTAGAGAGGTGTGAATAATGAATTATCCGTGCCTCTGAGCCATCCATGGAAAATTCAAATCAACCTGCTTTTCGGTTACAAGACGTCAGCAAAGTATCTGCCAAGGGAGAGCAGGGGGAGAGCAAAAAGCCAGTCTGTGACTTGGCGGGGATGAGGGGAGGGTGGAGGTGATGCTGCAGCCCCGGGCCCACTGGGCTGTGCGGGAAAGGGGTGCTCGGCCCCTCGGAGTGTGAGCCAGGGCTGCAGCTGCCAGGCTGTGACGGATGCTCCCCATTCCCAGCTCACTCCCCACCTGCAGGCCAGTGCCTGGGTGGGCACAGTGGTCACTGCAGCCATGGCCACCACTGGAGGGGTAGGCAAGTCCTTCTTCATGGGGTGCCACCCCCTGGGCCCCTCCAGCTCCCACCGGAGCAGGTGAAGCGCTGTGCTGGCACAGGGGTAGAGCCAGGTCCTGCTGGGGTGGGGGGCAGCTGGCACCCGGGTACAGATGGGCAGTGAGAGGCCCCATCCACCGCCCCACGGCACACGTGGGGTGGACACAGCTCCTCCCTGCAAACAGGGCTGCTGCGACTGATAGCAAGGGCTTTGGTAAACACTTGCTTCACCCAGCACAAGGGGACCTAATCCCTGGAAGGGCCCTGGCCTTGGGCCTGGAGGAGCCCTTTTGGCTGTGTTTGTCTTCATCCCTCCCCTGGTTTACCTGTTCGGGCCCCTAAGCCCCAGCCCTGGTTTTCTGCCTCTGCTATTGTTCCCCACGTTATCAGGGGAGGATGATGGGGACAGGGACGGGAGCACGAGGGGCTGGCCAGGCTGCAGAGCGTGGCTGGGGACAGCCAGGAGCTTGAACTTGGTGCAGCCACTGCTGGGTAGAGCTGGGCAGGATGTTCTGGGCAATGTTTGTCCTTCCCTCCTTCAGCCCTGAACTGGCTGAGGGTGGCAGCTCCTTCCCTCCTCTCCAACCTGCCCATGGAGCTGCTTGTCCTGCTCGGGCAGGGATGCTGAGAAAGACACAGCTCCCTCACCTCCTCCCAAAGTAGGCAGGGGTTTTAATGAGAAAGTGTGTAAAAATGTTCAGCCTGAATTCCAGATGCTTTAATTGGCTGATAATGAGGGGCAGCCTTGTGCTGCTGCCGGGGATGAAGGCTTTGAAACATGCAGAAAACAGACCTATCACATCTTTGTCCAGGGCCAGCTCTGCCCATTGATCTCTCTATCAGAGGAGTAAACCCAGATATATTAACCTGGAGCCAAAGTAAACACATTCCAAGTGCTGAAGAAGCTCAGGTGAGTCCATTTCTCCCCCCAGGAAGCTGGAGCCGAAGCTCTGGCTGTGGGGAGCAGGGTGGTCCCAGACCAGGTCCTGGCACAGGCTCACCTGGGACATGGGGCTGTGCCTCAGTTTCCCTGCCTGGACAGGGGATGGGACCCTCCCCAGTGGGTTCATGCTGGGCCCCCAGCCCAGAGCCCTCTGGTTGCCATTGCTCACCTGCCCCAAGGGACGTGGCCATGGGCACCCTCCCACCTCGGCCCCCTCCCCTTGCAGAGATTATTAAATGCCCGGGTTTGCAGAAGGATGGGCTGCGGGCTGATAGCCCTCGTGAAAGGAGGGCGATAACAGCAGCGAGATAAAGCCTCCTGCCAGCCCCAGCAGCGGCCAGGGGTCCCGAGGGTGCCCCTGCACACACCCACCTGCAGGGACCACGAGGGACTATCCGCCCCTACTTTACTGTAATCTCTTACAAAATTACGATTAAAACCTATGACACAAATGGATTTTGGGAGTAATTTGCCCTCCAGGGAAGTTCAGTACTCAGAAACAGGAAAACCCGTGGCTGATTCAATCACTGGCCAGGGATGATGAGTGACAGCAGTGGGTCTGACCCGGGTTTCTTCTCCCTTGGTACTCAACGAGCATCACCTGGGCTTTGAGGGGCGATTCTGGGGTGCTGGGACCCACCTGCCTGGGCAGTCAGAAGTGCCACGCTTCACCATGAGCATTTCGGTGCTTTTTCCCTGAGGGAGAGTTGAAATGACTCACGCTAATGGGGGTTTTGGAACGATGAGGTCTCTGCCTGATTTTTTCAAAAAGCTTCAGAGTTTCATTTCCACATGATTGTTTTGGCTAATTTTGCTTCAATTTTTATACTAAGAACTATGCTAGACACTTCTGCTTCACATTTTCCATTCAGTGATGTGCTAAATACCTTGTGAATGCAATACATTACACGGACGTGGTCATTTGGATGGTACAAGATTCAATTTGATACAAATAGCAGTCTAGGAATGAGAAGGAGAGAGCATCCCTGTGGTGCCACATGGAGACTTCATCCCCTCCATCTTTCCATTCACTTGCCCTGGCCCCGCTCCCCCCACCGTGGGAGCTGAGGGTGAATGGAAACAGAGGTTGAGGAGCTTAACGAAGGACAGAGGGGGGCAGCGAGGGGAAGTGACTCGTGTCTGTCACCGTCGGGCTCTGTGTCACCGGAGAAGCCGGGAAGCCACCCGCGTCCGGCCCGGCGAGTGACCGGCACTGCTGGCCCTGCCCAGCACCCGAGCCGCCCACGAGAGGAATAATCAGACACGGCTGCCGGCCTGGCTGGGGCGCTCTCGGTGAGGGGCCGGCGAGCAGGACCAGCGCCGGTGCCAGGCTTGGGCTGCACCTTGCAAAGCTGGGCAGGAGCCAGAGGAAGCTGCGGCAGCTGACAGCCGTGCTGGGAGCGGCAGCGGAAGCCAGGACAGGCCCAGCGCCACGACCTTTCCTCCCTCCGGGAATGCGCTGCCTCAGCAGGAAACGCTTGGGGCTCTCCGGCCTCTCCTGGGGGTTGCTGCTCCCCAGGACCGCTGCCAGCTGCCGTGTGGCCCTGGGAAGAGGCTCCCAGAAGCCCTGAGCAAGAGCATCCTCCGCAGGGGCTCTGGAGAACAGGGCTGGCTGTGCGTCACAGCCGCGGCAACCACACACCGCCCGATTGCTCACGTGGGTGAGAAAAAAGGGACCTGGAGCGAGCCTGGACGCAGGACAGCCCACCCGGGGCCAGGCTGCTCTCACAGCCCACCCTGAACCAGGCTGCTCTCACAGCCCACCGTGGCGATTTCTGCCGTCAGTCTCATACTGGCTTTTTGAAGTGGTAAATAAGTTACCTGGGAAATTAGGGGAAAGCATGGGAAAAGCTGACACCGAATCCTGGTTTCTGTTCTCCATGCACGCTGTGACGCGATTCGGGCGAAAAGCAGCATCCCGCTGAGGGTGTGGAGCTGCCGGCCCCGCCGCAAGCACCTGGGCAGCTGCTGAGCATCCCGCAGCCCCGCCCGCTCCGCAGGGAGCTGTGGACACGGATCGCAGGGTGCCAAAAGGACAGAGAGCCTGACTGGACTGGCAGAGCCCAGCGTGGGCAGTGGGAGGTCCTGGGTGCGAACGCTGTGGAGCAAAGCTCGGCCACAGCTGTGGGGGCACAGCGTGGAGCAGGGATGGGATCCACACTGTGAAACCTGTGTGCTTCCCCCCACCTAAAAATCAAAATGTTTGCCCAAGGAACAGCCTATGCTCACTCAAAACTCAGCTCAGGTAAGTCCCTGAGGGCATCCAGGTTTCTGCAGAGCGTGGCTGGAGGTTGCCAGAATATCAAGGCAGGCTGGGTTCAGTTTGTGATGAAACCCTTCGGGTCTGGGGTCTGCTCACAGCGACAGAGCACAGCGACTCCAGCACAGCCGCTACCTTCACTTTCTTCAGCCGAGGATAAACTTGGAAAGGGCTTTCTTTGGCGCAGCCCTGGCGCCAGAGGCAGTTCCATGGCAGCAGGGTCAGTCCCTGTAGGTGAAACACCCGGAGGAGCACCGGCATAGGAAACAGGGGCCCGTTCCGGTGAGGAAACGCTGCGAATGCTATTTATTTGCAGAGTTTTGTTTTCATTAACTCCAGCATGAGTCAAACCCTTCCTGCCAGCATTCCGCCCGGCACGGTGCCTCCGGCTGGCACGGCTGTGCAGGGTGAAGCTGCGATGGCGTGGGCGCAGGAAGGTGACGATGCGGCCCCGGGGCAGGTGCTGGCCGGCCCGAGTGCCGCTGGCGACAGTGATGTGTCCCTGAGCCGGCCCTCGGGGCTTTCCAGGGAGGCTCCATGAGCTGTGCGCATGAATCATGGGCTGGCTGGGAAAAGAGGAGCGATGATGGGGGGAGACTGGGAGGCGGGGGAGGGCTGCAGCAGCCCCCCGGAGGGAGCTGGGGCTGTGCTGGAAAGAGCTGCCTGCGGGACGGTTCGTGCTAATTCTAGGGGTGGGATCGGGCGGACCCCGGAGCCAAGCTCGTCACGCCTTCGCTGCCGCGGACGGTGCGCAGCGCGGAGTCGGAGCCATCCGGGCCGTATCCTGTCTCCCGCAGCCAGCCGGGAGGGAGGCGAGGGTAAGAATAGCACGGCCGTCCTTCCCGGCGCCCGGCTCCGCGGCCAGGGATTTCCTGCGCAGGGCGGTGCCCCGCGGATGACGGGGGATGCGGCGCCTGCCCGTGCACCGGCGGCTCCGGCTGCCCGCGCCATCCCCTGCAGCTCCGTGCCAGGGAATTGCATCTCCTTCTGTACCACCCAAAGCGAGGGCTGGTGGTGACCAGCTGCAAGTGTCAGCACCAGCCACGGGTGCGGCAGCCAGAGCGCACCATGGGGAGCGAAGGGGATCCAGGCCGGGCTGCCTTGCGACCATTCCAGCTCCAAGCCGTTTCAGCTCAGAGAAGAGCGCCTTCAGGATCAAGAAACAGGGACATTTAAAACCAGGCTGGTGACAGCCATTAGAAACACCCTGTCAGGAACACACCCTGGTTTCCCAGTCGGTTCACTTTGCCCCAGAGATGCTTCAGCGTGGGTGAAAACAAACCAAAGACAAGCTGCGAGGCTTTTAGTTCAGCAGCTGAGAGATGCAGTGCGCCATGCCCCCGCCCTGTCCTTCCCCTGCAAAGGCAGGGACACCCTGCAGATGTCCGACCCATGGCCCTCTGTCAGAGAGGAGCGACTGCTGCAAGCAGCACAGCCCTGCAGAGCAAAGGTCTTTGTGTGAGAAGGAGCCGGTTCCCCACCGCTTCCTCCGCCCTGCTGCCTGTGACCCACCGCATCCTCCGAGCCCAGAGCTGGCCCAGGCAGGAAACAGGTGGGATAAATATTTGTGCAAACCAGAGTGAAATTTCCCTTGAAGGCCGTGCAATGTGTTTCCCTCGCCGCGGCTGTGAATGGGAAGGTAATGGCCAGTACAGCAGCAGGTGCTGCCGCCTTCCCGGGGAAAGTGAACCCCACACTCTTACTTCACCCTGAAGACAGGCTCGGGAAGCTGCTGGGGGCTGCAGGAAAAGCAACCCTGGAAAAATCTAGGGATTTAATTGCTGTGGTTAAACTCAAGGCCCATGGGAGCCCTGCAAGGCAGGGGCCAGCACACCCCACCCCAGGAGAGCCAGGGGGCTGTGGGATCAGCACAATCGCTCCCATCCTGCTGGCACAGAGCAAAGGCTGTTACAGGCCCAGCATGACATTGCCAAAGATCTGCGCCTGCCCTTTGCAAGGCTGGTAAAGAAAAACCACTGAGGGCCACGCGTCCCTGCAGGGCTGCAGGCACAGCCCTGGCACGGCTGGTGCCCACCACGGGGCAGAGGGACGCGCTGGCAGCACACCAGGAGGAGCTGGCAGTTTGGGACCAGATGTTACCCAGTTCCTGATGTGGGCTGTGCCCCTGGGATGTAGCCTGCCTGCCGGGAGGGACCACGGCATGAGAGCACAAGGGAGCACATGGGTCTGGTGCCCTCTGCAACCAAAGTGTTGCTGGGAACAATGTGCTGGTGGGGTTGGAGCAGACCCAGAAGCTCTTGCTCTCCCCTTGGAGAACCCATGGATCAGATCTGCTGAGCCCATCAGCAGCAAGAAGGAGGGGCAAACACACTGTGAACCCTCTGTGCTGGGAGTCTGCAGCTACAGTGCCCAGCTGCACTGGGCTGTGAGTAGATTCAGGGGCCTGTCTTTATCTAGAACCCAAATTGAACAAGTCTGAGGTCTCAGCTTCATCTGGCTCATTTCTGAGCTGGTCGGTGTGAAAGGACTGGGAATTTTCTGTCTAAATAAGTGGGCGAGGTGAGCCCGGGCAGCACAGGATACAGAGGCCTCTGAGCTAACACGCACTCGTTACAGCCCCAACATCTGCTCTCTGACCTCTTGAGCTCCGATTGCCGGCAAACCTGATGCGGCTGCCTTCCCCCTCTTGGATTTCCTCCTCCTCCTGCCTGCAGAGACCATGAGCTCCCCGGCCGAGGAGCAGGTGGGCAGCTGCTTCCCCCCACAGCGCTCTGGGAGCTGAGCCCTGTGATTTCGGGGCTGGAGGGTGGGGACAGGCTCTGCAAACCTGCCGGGTTTCACAATAGTTTGCTTAAGGGCTTGTGACTTACGGCTCAGGTGCTCCAGGCAGGCCGGGACCAGCCCTGTCCTCGCTGCCCACAGGAGCCCAGCCCCTTCTGCCCTGGGGGGCCACAGCCCCGCACCCCCTGGGGCACAGCCGCTCCAGGGACGCGGCAGGAGGCTCAGAGAGCCACCACCATGGCCTCGGCACCACCTGCTCACAGACTGAACCTGCCAGATCCAGCCAGCATCCCTCAGGGCAGCTGCGCACGTTGCTGAGAGTGAGATCCACCCTGCAGAATCAGGGCGGCTGACTCGATCCTTTCGCCTGCTCTAACTCTCCACCATTTTGCTCCCTCTCCTTCCCCCCTTCCCCCAAAAGCTCTTTGTCTCCAGGCTCTGTGGAGGAAGCAGACCTTCTGAAAATAAACTCTTTCTGCTTTGATCTGGTTTATGGGCACGCACTGTTTATAGCTCCGTGTGTACGACTTGACACCTTCCCACCTGCGGCCCCAGCAACTGCTTCTTATCACAGCCACTTTGGATATTAACAGGGCGGCAGGGAGGGTGATCTGGAGGTCCCCACGGCCCCTGGCCCNACAGGCTGGTGTCTCCCTGCATGTGATAATTGTATCAACCCATGTTTATTGGGATGTTAATCTTGACCAGCAAAGATGGGAGGGTCCTCAGAGGCTGAACCCATCCCTTCCCCACAGGAATTAGCTCATTTTGACCTGTCCCTGTGCACAGCCCGGGTGTTCTGACCTGGTGGACATACACATGTGGGAAGGGGAGGCAGGACAGGCCTGGAAAGCCCCAAATCTGGTTTATGCTGACCTGCTGAAGTGTGTGTTGAAGCAGGTGTCACCCACTTGGTCAGGGGACTGAGGCCCATGAAGGCACCACAGCCTGGCTGGGACGAGCACTGGAGCACCCACATTCCCAGTGGGGCTGTCAGTGTGTGAAGGGGTCTTGGGGGACAAGCTCAAGGCACGAGGGGCTTTGCGTCAGCTCCCACAAACCTGGAGTTTCAGAAAGGAGCTTTGCTGTGCAGTGCCAGCCCTGCTGTTGTGCTGTGGCACAGCTGGGGCAGCCCTGGCCCTGCTCCTGTGGCACCGGAGGGAGGGCAGGTACTGCTGCCTGCTCCAGAGCCTGTTCCACTGAGCCCTCTGCACTACAGCTTCCTGGAAAGGGCCCAAAATGTTGCAATAAAATGTCTGTTAATAAACAATGTCGAGTCTGGGCTGCTCCTACAATCGCCTTTTATCCAGGCTGGCCCTCAAAACATCCGCCAACAGGGCATCTCTGCTGGCAACACAATGAGTCAACGCACCCGACATGGTCCCAGCAGGTCCCTGTGATCCCCACGCTGCTCCACTGCCTCACCCACACCAAGCAGGGACCAGGGACTGCCCCCGCACTGCCCGAGCATCCCAGTGTCCCAAGGCACCCCAGTATCCCCCTGCCTCCCACCGACCCCCGGCGGCTGCTGCCCCAACCCCATCACTGCAGAGGTGGCCCCAGGTGCTGCGTTTTGGCACCGACCCTGACACACCGGTCCCTGTCCCCGCATCTCTGCGTCCCACGGGTCTCTGGCTGCAGCCACTGGGCTCAGCCTACCTTCAGAGCAGTACAAGTGACACCAAATACACCAACACTGTAACACCCGGGTCAGCTGGTTACACCAGAGATCAGTAGGGATTTTGAAAATTTCCCCTTCAGAAGGTGGAGGAAAATGAAATTTCAAGGCTCATTCCCAAGTCTTGGATTAGATCAGCCTTGGTCAGTTCTTCCACCCTCATTCAGACACTTCTGAAATATTTTGTTTGCACTTTGAACATACAGAATGTTTTTAAGTGCATTTAATTAGCTTATGTTTCATGGGAAAAAAAGAGATCATTTGGACTTGGAAAAAATGAGATTTTTTTACAGCGTTCCAAAGGTGGGGGTGTATTTTCAAATAGAGAAATGAATCAAAATCCACTTTTTCCCACCGTATTGATTGCAGCTTTCTTTCTAAAGAAACACCATTTCTTTAAAACGTTCTTGACGGCTCTGGCAGCAGTGCTCACTCTAACGCTCCTGCTGCACAGGAGGAGAGGGTAACGCTCAAAACTCCCATTTAAAGCTGATACAGGGGCGCAGTGCGGGGCACTCCTTGCCATGAGGTATTTCTGAGTCGAGCAGCGAGCCCAGCGAGCGCAGCCTCCGCCTCGCTGCCAGAGGCAGGGGATGCTCCTCAGCCCCCAGGGGCCACAGCTTGCCCCGGGCAAGGGGCCCAAAGCCGCAGCCCTGGCAGCAGGGAGCCCGCGGGGCACGGCGCTGCCCGAGCACCTGCTCCGAGCTGCTGGGCTTGCCCAAGCTCCGGGCAGGCGAGCGCGGCCGTGTCGTGCACAAGGGCTGTTATCAGCAGAGCTCGGGGCTGAGTGGCGGCGCCGAGAGGGACGGGATGGGGATGGCTCTTGGCTGTGGAGTGCTCGGGCTGCAGCCAGGCGCCGAGGCTGGGGAACAGCCTGCGCTGTGGCGCTGCGAGCCAACAGCTCCAGCGCACAGAAACGCGTGGAAAACAGCCCAGAAATCCCCGGGCTTGGCCTGATGTGGGGAATGACTCTCCCTTGGCATCCTCCCCCAGCACATCACCGCCTTCCCAGCAGTCTGCAAGGGCAGGGGATCCTGCCACCCTGCAGACCGAGATCCCTCAGTGTGACAGGACTGGCACCTGGAGCTGCCAGCTGGGTGGGAATTGCTGTGTGAAACACGCAGGGGAAGGCCTGGCCTTGCCACACACCACATCTCACAGCAGCTCTGCACTGTGCATTTCTCACCCTTTGCTTTCCACCTCTCCTGGCTGTGATCCAAGCCCCAGGTGAGAGTCTGGGCTGAGCAGGGGTCCGTGACACCTCCCTGGGAGCGCATTAACCACATCCCTGTCCAACTCAAACCCTCCCCTCAGAGGGAAACCCAGCCATCCTTTCGGGCAGACCCTTGCTGAGGTAGCATCGCATAGGAAGGGTCTGGCTGTGCTTCGTGTATTTGGGAGAACCCCAGGCATGGAGCTGGCCCAGCCTCCCTTCTCAAACACAGTCACCACAGTTAATAGTGGTGCCACCTGGCACTGAGCAATGCAGGGAGCACTCTCTGAGCATCCCCTGGGAACCTCAAACAACTACAACAGCAGAGGAAGGTGAGGCAGCAACCTCTCTTTGATGTGGAGGCACCTCTTCCTTCTCCTCCCCAGCCCTGTGCCCATGGGGAGGGCCCTGTGCCCCCCAGAGCCTCCAGCGCCCCCGGCACTCGCATGGGCAGAGCTGGCGGTGCCCAGCCAGCAGCTCACAGCACGCTATCAAATCACTGCAGCCACAGGGAGCCTCCCACCCCGAGAGCTTCTTGAAAGAAACTCCTAATTTTCAACACCTACTTAAGGCACTTGAGGCTGTGTCGCTGCCGGCAGACGTGAGCTCATGCTGGTGCTCCAGGCATGTGCCACCCTGCTCCAAGGCTGACGCCCACAGCAAAGCATCTCCCCCAGCCTCTGGCTGCACCAGTGGGTACCAGACCAGCACCAGCTGAGGAAAAAGGTGGGGTCACAGGTGGACACCCCACCGCCTGTGTGGCACTCAAGGCCTCGTGGTTTTAAACATGAAAGTCTCAGAATATTTAACCAGGGGGACACAGGAAAGACCCCATGTTTGCCTCCCCTGGTGACACAGGGACAGTCCTGCGACATCCCTGGGTTTGTGACTCACCAGCACAGAGCTTGGGAGGGGGTTTCAAACAGCATCTCCCCAGCGAGATCCTGCTGCCCTGGAGCACCCCTGCCTCAGAGGAGCAGCGTAGTTCTTGGGATTGCACTTCTGTCCTGTCCTGTCTGGTCTGCTCCACCCTGCCCTTGTGGCAGCCAAGACCTTCCCTCCCCAGGTGATGCCAGGTGGGGCAGAGAAAGAGGAAAGTCCTATTTCAGTGGGAAGCTCAAAGGCAGATGGCTTTCAGCTGCTCCTGTGCCAGTGTGTGAGCAATCAAGCCCAGGAGCTCCTGCCAAAGGGTTGTTGTGCCAAAGGACCACTGGCACCCCCCTGGAGGCACCGTCAGCCACAGGCAATGAGGCATCCAGGGTGCGTGTGCTGCTGAGGAGGCTCCTCCAGGCAGGCAGAAATCGGGTGGGTGCCTTGGTCCTGTCCCCGTCCCTCAGCCCACACACAGACTGGACTTGGTGTGAAGTCCAGCCCCACAGCACTGCGGGTGCCCGACACAGTTGGGCAGCTCCGTCCCCAGGGCGGCAGCCGGGGCTGGATGAGCACAGCCACAAGTGGACAGCTCTCTTGGTTTCTCACCATCCCTTGGCTACCACAAATGTTTTCTTCTGGCTAACCGCAGCCCGGCTGCTTGCGAAGGTCCCAGGCCCCAGGGGATGAAAGCCTTGGGTGATTTCCCCTGCTTCACGCAAACCAAGCTCCTGTGAACACCACATGAAAGAGGTGGGGGAAGGAGAGGGCACAGGAAAGATTCTCAAGAAGAACTTTGCGCCCTGGAAATGAGCCATGTTGAGAAGCCAAAATAACACCGAGCTACCAAGCTGTCCTGAACCACCTGGGCAAGAGAAGCCCCATGTGCAGGGCCACCAAGCAGTCCTGATGCATGGATTCCCAAGGCATTTATGGTGTGTCTGATACCAAACACATCTGGGGTGAGGTCCTTCTTGGGGCAGCACCCTACAGAGTCACTGTGTGCCCCAGAGGAAAGGCCAGAGCTGGGAGAGGCTGCTCTGCATCCCAAGGCAGACTGAGCCACGGTGGGAATAAAGGGGTTAAAAATCCAGGGAAAAGCATCAAATGGATTTCACAGATGGCCCTTTAGCCACAATTGCAAAAGTCCCCAGGTTGCACTCTGGTTCTGTGGGTCCCCATGGGTGCTGGGGCAAGGGGGGCAGGACGGCACTCAGAGATGCCCTCCCATCCGGCACCCCCAGGAGACGGCGTGGGGCAGAGGCTGGGACACAGAGTGTGGCCTTGGCTTCAGCAGGAGGCATGGAAAATAAGAAAGATGAGGTCACTGCAAAGCGGTCATGTAGGATGTGATACAGGAGAGGAGCGGGGCGCACAGAAGAACAAGGAGCTATTGTAACCTTGCAGAGCAAGGGAAAACCAGCTGTGGGGATGGCAGGTCACCTCCTGCTCACGCCAGGCATTTGGGATTTAGCTTGTCTGAGGTCACACAGAGCGGGTGTTGGAGCGGAGTGGGTAGGAGGTGGTGGAGGCCGGGTGGGATCCTGTGGCAGAAGCATGGATGTGGCTTTTCCCTGCACTGCACCAGCCCTGCTGGGGGAAAGTACAGCAGGTACTGGTGCAGCCAGCTCAGGCACACAGAAACAGCTGGAAAACACCTGGCACAATGCTGGGAATGTCCCGTGCGTGGCTCTGCCCTGTGTTCAGCCCCATCCTCCTGGTCCCCAGGGCATTCACTGCTTTTTTGGGCGGGGGCGCTCAGAGCCTTTCCCTCATCCCTCCTCCCTTTGAGCTTCCCAGTTTTTCAGCTGTGGCGTGCTGTGCCCAGTTGGCAGAGGGTGACTGACTCCATTCTCCATGGCACGGAGCACTCCAGCGTTATCCCAGGATGCGCAGGAGGTGCCGCTGCCCCAGGTGGCCTGAGGCTGCAGCCCTGGGTCAGCCCCCTTCCCCCGGTGTGGCCGGCGCGGCTGCAGCCCCCAAGCCCCCGTCTGTCCGTGCCGGCCCCGCGGTGGCCGCGGCGGCGGAGCCCCAGACTTTCTGTCTGCACGGGGACTTCCCGTCCCCGCTCGGCGCTGCCGCCGCGAAACCAAAGAGCGGCTTGTTCGGCTGCCGGGGCCGCCTCCGCGCTGACTGCCCCGCTCTGTTCCCGCTAGCAATAATATACCCAGAGCTCTGCGCATAAATTGAGTTTCCCAGAGCCAGGCTGTTGGGGAGACTTTAATGGGAAGGAAAATAAACTGTGTACTCGGCACGCGGGAGGTGTGGTGCTGGCAGAGGGGCTCCGCGAGAAGGCTCCTCTTGGCTCCTTTTTTTCCTCGGCTTGTTTGCTGAGGGAGCACACGTATGCACGGCTGCCTGTGCAGTGTGTTTGCTTCCCAGGATGCCAAGGAAAAGAGAGGCATTCTAGAGTAGCTGCTTGAGAGCTCTGGGATCTCAGAGCCGCCAAAGGGCTCGGTGGCAGCGCCCAGCCTGGCCCTCGGAGGAGGCGCCTGCTTCAGGAGAAGCTGCTGCTTTCCTCCCCAGATGCGCCCCTCAGGGCTCCGAGGAGGCTGCGCTGGTGAGGGCACCCAGCAGGGATGTTGCTGTGCCGGGACGGTGCCAGCGTGTTTGTGATTTCTCAGCACAATGCTGCGATTCAGAGCCCGGGCAAGCACATGAGTCACGCTGAACTTCCCCGGCCAGGCACCGCTGGGAAACACGCTCGCATCTGCTCAGCCACCCTCACGGTGCCTCCTGCTCAGGAATAATTCCATCGCTTCTCCCTTCCCGCCTGCTCCCGGTGCCGGCTGGGGCCGCTCCAGGAATATCAGCAGCCCAGGGACGATGGTGCAGGGAAAGCAGTGAGAGAATCCAAGAGGCGGGAAACAACAGAATCTGGACGCAGGAGGAGAAAAGTGCCTGTGTTTAATTGCTTGTCCGTGCACGGTGCACACCAGCCAGGACAGCCCGGCGTGCTTTCAGGGCGACTGGGACCTGCACCGCCCATGCCCGTCCCCCCCCGGCAGAGGAGGCTCTATTGACTCAACTCTGGGGCTGCAGCTATTGCTGCTTGCGAAGCCTTTGAAGCCCTCGGGGAGAAGAGCAGGGCCTTCGGGTGTGCCCGTGACTCAGGAGAATCCGCCCCCTCTATGACCAATAGTTGTGGCGAGCGGGAGGAGGGAGCTGGGGGAGCGGTGGGCATCCCCCAGCTGCGGGCAGCCCCAGGCGCAGCAGGGACGCAGACGGGCTTCCCCGGGGCCATGCTGGGGCTGGGAAAAGTCCACAGGTTCGGGAAACAGTTTTCCTTTCAACATGCTCGCTGTCAGTTTTCAACAAACGTCAGAAATACAAATGGGAAGTGAAATCCCACTTTTATAAAAATATTTGCTTTGAGCGGAAAGAGGCTTTACTAAGGGAAAGGGTGGGTTTGAGTTTCTTTTCAATGTGATGCTCCTCTCATCCTGCTCCCAGGGAAGGCAGCCTCCCCTCGCCCTGGTGCATCCCCAGGGCCATGTGGTGGTGGTCACGTCCCACCTGTGTCCCCTCACTTCTACAAAGCCTTGCTGAGCCGAGGGGATCCCGGGGAGCAGCCCTGGGACAGCTCAGGGCAGGCCCTCGCTCGGGGCAGGTGAACGGTGCTTTTCTGCCCTGAGAGCCCAGCCGGCAGCTCAGGGGGCGGGAGGGGCCCTGTCCTACATCCAGCGTCCCGCAAGGAGCCATCCCACGGCGCCGGTGCCTCCGTCTGTGCCGCATCCTGCTGAGTAACACCGGTCCACATCCATACAAGGGGAAGAGCCGGGCAAGAGCCTCTCTCTGCTGTCAGACCTCTCCCTCGCTCAGTAAATAACATTCCTGCTAACACTGGTATGTAGGAAACTTTCCAGCTCTCCAGCTCACGTCAGCATCAGGCTCCATCGCCTGTCCGGCAGCAGGGCTGTGAGGGGCAGGGGCTGCACCCCAGGGTGCAGTGGGGTCCCTGCTCACCCACTGCTCCCAGCTCCGCCTGCACGGGCAGCATTTGATTTAGGGGAAATAAGAAAATCTCTCAGATGACTTGTGGTTCTCTGTGGCCCCTCGGGGGTTGATGAGGAGGTGCCTGTGAAACCCTGAGTTCTCCAAGTGACCAATAAGTGACCAGCAAAAAGCTTCAGTTTGCACCAGCCCGAGCAACCCAGGCCGCCTACCAAACCCTGGTTCCTCTGCTCCTGTTGCCGTAGCTCCCATGGTCAGCAGCTGCGAGCCAGGAGGGGAATTTTTACTTTTGTTCCTCAGCAGCCAGGCCTTCCCCTGCAAGGGCCCGGGGTGATGGACACCTCCCCGTTCCCAGGCTGCCGTCCCACACCTTCCAGGGAAATCACACCCTCATCCCAAACTGATGCAGTCAGGCTCCCAGCTCATTTTACGGCCTCAGAGGGAATTCCATGGCTGGGGGATGAGCCCACATGTGGTTGTATCACAGCCCTGCAGCCTTGGAAGAGGGGCCTCTCTGGCTATTCCTGCTGCAGAACCGGGTGGATACGGTTCACCCGTAGCCCTGGGAAGCTGATGTGCTTCATGCACCACCACATATCAAAGTGGGCTTGCTGCTGGAAAATAAGAACAGGAGCCAGAGCTCCAGGACTCAGCATGGAGATGGCCCCACTGTCCACTCAAGCCTTTCCTGGCCACTCGGCAGAGGAAATGTGTACTGAGGGCTGCTGGGGATGGGCCATTTCCTCCCCTGGGCTGTTCCTTCTCTTCTTTGGCCAATTTAGGTGTGCAAGGATCAGTGGAGGAAAGCTCGGCTGGCGTGGGGCAGGGGCTGTGCAGAGCTGTGGGTGCTGCTGGACCCGGCAGGTGCTGCCAGAGCCTGCTGTGGCCCTGTCCCCGTGGGCTGGCCATGGCTGGGAAGTGGCTTTGTGCCAAGCTGTACCTAACGATGAAAGGAAATGAAAATAAAAGCATGGTGTTTCCAACTTGCCCCCAAAGCAGTGAGATGGCTGCCTCAGTGCTGCTGCAGCCCGGCTAGCAGGGTGGGGACTGGGGGGCAGACGTGGCTGGGGCCTGGCTGCAATCCCTGCAGGAGCCCGGGATGCCAGAGAGATAATGAGGGGATGTTAAACACTGCTGTAGTCACAGGGCTATTTATCTGACACGAACAGAGGCAGCCGGGAATCCTCCAGGGTGCACAGCTCAACTTAGACCCCATTAAAGTTCCTTTTATTCCCTGTGTTTTGGCTGATGTTGAAGCAGCGCCTGAATTGCTCCTGTGGGAGGTGACTTCCCCGCCTGGCGTCAGGTCTGCTCCCGCTCCGGCTGCGGCTGTGCTGGGGCTGCCTCTGCTCCACCGCCCCTGCACCCCAGCGCTCAGGGCCAGGCAGGGTGGGCAGAGAGCGCAGGACAGGAGCCCGGGCTCTCCCTGGAGCCGTCGCGGGGCTCTGCGCGATGGGGACAAGAGGCAGTAGCCCAAGGGGCTGTTTTTGCAGGAGCCAGGCTTGGGCTGCCTGCCTGCAGCCTCCCCGTGCCGCTGCTGCCAGGACGTCAGCTCCTTCTGCTCTGAGATTCCTGGGGGACTGTTTTCTATCCAGAAATAGGAAAAAACCTGAACAAGCTTGGAGATTTTACTGTGCCTGGGCAGCAGAGCATCCCACTGAAGAGCTTGCACTTCCAAGCCAAGCCTGCTGTGAACTAGAAACATGTCTAGTTTGGGGGGAAACACACCAAAATGAGACAATTTGGAAACTTTCCTAACATTTTTTGGACCACAGAGTTCCTGCCCTGCACTTCCCCACTCCGGTGTGTGTCTTTGGGCCTACAAAAGGAGCATGGCTGGGGCAGCAGTGCCATGGAGCTGCTTTTTTCAGCCAAGCTGGCGATGGCCAGCCGGGTGCCACAGCAGTGCCGAGGGGCGCCCAGCGAGTGCAGGTGCCACCACCATCAGCCGCCCTGCCCGCTGCCCACACGGCTGAGCAGGAGCCGGGTGCTGCTCCCCGAGGCAGGGCAAGGCGGGAGGGTAGCGAGGCACCAGGGGCTGGGGAATTCGGATCCAGAAGCGGAACAGACAATTTCCAAGCCGTCGTGACGGTGCGCAGTGATGAGCCAGGGCTGCTTCAAAGGGAACCAGCTTTAACTGGATCAAACCCCGAGCCAAAAGCATAAACACTAGGAGGAAGTTTGGCTGAAGTTAAATCATGTTTTATTTAAAAATCTCCCTCTCCCTGTTGTAAGATGGAAACTCTACATCTGAAAAGTGAAACTAAGATTGGAAACAGTCTGCAGTCATTAAGTTTATGCTACTTTTTTTTTCTCTTTCCAGCTTCTCAAGTAAAATATCAACTGGCTCCACTGTCAGGGACAGGAAACATTAGTAATAAGTTCATAGATTTACATTTTCCCCAGGGAAATACAGGAATATCAGAGATCAAAAGTTGGAGAAAGGAGTTATTTTTATACAGTGATTTGCAACCAGTATTCATTGAGGGGAGTAAATAAATTACAGGCCCTTCACTTTGGGGTTGTTTAAGTTCTTTTTCTTTAATGCTGTCCCTTTTAACTACTGTAGAGAGTCTGTCAGGCCTTACACAGAGCAGGAAATCTGCCCTGCCTGACAAAGAGGCCGTTTTCCAGCAAACACAGTTGGTCACTGCAGTTTCTTGTCCTCTGTGATTGTTCCCCGTGGGCCCGTGGGCAGGTGGGCCCTGGGATGGCTCGGGGTAGGACTTGGGACAGGCCAGCCTGGCACCCAGGGACAGCATGGGGAGATGGCTCTGCCGGCCAGAAAGGAACATTCGGGGGCTGTTAGAGCCAGTGAGGGGTTCCTGTGCTGCTGGGGCTGTTGGGGCCTCGCCTCTGCCTCTGCTGGCCCCAGTCGCTGCTGCTTCAGCCAAGGCAGGGCAATGGTCCCAGGCCCTCCAGGTGGGCAGGGGTGGCCCCAGAGGCTTTGCTGCCACCCAGCCTTGTCCTCCCCACGACCCAGTGGGTGCCTTGTGGCACCCTGGCCCCTCGGGGTGTCTCTGCCTGAGCTCACGTCCCAGCCCAGGGACATCCCCTGCCCCGTGCGCTGCCACAGCCCCTGCTCCCCATGAGCTGCACCACAGGGGACCAGAGCTCCTGGTGGCCGTGTCCCTCTTGTCCTCCAGGTCACCTGCAGGGGCTGAACCGTGCTGGCAGGGTCGGGGGTGGCAGGGAGCCAGGCCCAGTTGTGGTGGAGACACTGGAAACTTTGACCAGGCATTTTGTCTGGTGTCATCAATTAAAGGTAAGGCACTCACTGGCTGGGCAGGATAATGAATGATGGGTTTAAGTACAACTGGAAAAACAATAAAATACTCTATTAGGGTGACACAGCTGTGAACAATGAACATTAAACAACTTCACGCGAGCAGAGCTGCCGCAGCCACACTTAGCCCTGGCGCTTGATGGATTCCTGTTTGGAGTGCGCCTCACAAAGCCGCTCTGCATCCACCTCAGGCTGGGAACCGCTCTCCTTCTCCTGCTTAAAAATACACCCACATAAAACGTGCTTTAAGAATCCCTTAAGGTTCATTAATGTCACAAGCAGGGGAGGAGAAAAGAGTTGGAAGGTCTTGAAGTACATGTCGGAAACACTCCAGAGAAAACTGTAAATGCTGCTGGGATGAACTGCAGGCTCTGGAGGATCAGTCGTGCTGGAAGACTATTTGTTTTCCAGTCTATTTTAAACACTGGACTGTTTCAGATAAGAGTTGCCTGTGGTGGCAGACAGGATCGTGGGACTGGTGTGCAGGAACTCATGCCAGATTCATTTCTGGGGAGTATTTCCTCCCTGCCTTGATAAATCTGCCTTGTCTGCTGTACCAGGTTACTTCCTTTGGAGTTCTCGCTCCTTATTATTACTTATTAAAATTGCCTGCAAATAGCACTTGGGCTTCGTGCAACATCCTGTACGACAATTCATCCTTCTCGTTATCTCAAAGCTGACAATTCCCACCAGGGCCAGAGAGGGTGGGTGGAAAAAAGCCTTGAGAAGAAACAGAAATGGCCATCCCTTCTGGTGAGGCTGGAGAAACCACACTGGGGAGGCTGGAGAGAGCAGGAGATAAGTGAGGACTTCCCCCCTTTCAGGGACAAAACCATGAAAGGGAAGAAAAGAAGAAACAAAGTCAGCAACACCAATGAGTGTCTTCCCTCACCTGCTGGTGCTGGGGTCCTGGGCTGGTGTTCACAGGGGTCAGCGAGCCCCCTTGGACCTCACCTTGCCAACTGCCCCCCTTTGCCTAGATCTTATCTCGGAAATGGTGCTCAGCTTGCACAGCTCGTTCGTGCAGGGCTTGCCACTGCACACTGTACCCACATCTCTGCTCTGCACCTCCCGGCAGCACGGCCGTGCGGAGAGGCCCGGGCAGGGTCACCGGCCTCTGGACTTTGAAACTCTGCTCACCCCTGGCTGCAGGGAGAAGATGCAGTGTCTCAGTGACCAGGGCTGCGTGCAGGGCCAGCTCAGGGCAGTCGAGCTGCTGGCTGGAGCTGGACCGTCACTCTTACAAGTGAGCTGCAAATGGTTTTAGCTGGGGATGCTGTGCTGGAGTTGCTGTGGGGATGGCTCTTCTTGCCTTGCTGGCCTCCAGGGTTTCATCCCCAGCAGCATGAGCCATTGTGGTGCAGCTCCCAGCCCTCATCTCACCCAGCTCTCTCAGCCTGATGGAGCTGAAAACACCAGCTTGGCTCCCACAAGTGTGGGGTGCTGCCATCGGGGAGCTGCACTTGTGTATGAGACCATCTCCACCCTGAGCATCACTCGTGGGGACACAGCAGCAGCTCCCCTGACCCCATCCTCCCCTCCCTCCCAGCCCTGGCCATCCAGTCCCTCCATCGGCTCCCAGCCTGAGCCATCCCTCCCCAAAGCAGCCTTTGCTCAGGCAGTGCCCTCAGTCCCCAGTCTGGGCACCACGGCCCGGCTCGGGGGACAGCGCTGCCCTGCCCATGTGGGCTTAATCAGGGAGCATCTGCTTCCCATTGCAGCCGCCCAGGGCAGGTTTCCCTGGCAGCCTCCTGCAAGGGTGCTAATTTTATGTACACAGGCTCATTCAGCATGGAATCAGGAGAGCCGGGCAGCAGCAGGGGAGGGGGGCTCTGCCCTGGGCAGGGGGAGTGCAGCAGAGGGGACCAAGGCAATGCAGAGGCAGAGGCTCCTCTTCCCGCTAGGGCTATGGGGAGGCTGGAAGCAAGTCTCAGAGACACTTGGCCCAGCACAGCAGTGTGGAGGGGTGCCAGGGACTATTTTGGGAAACCTCGTTCATGGTAACATCCCAAGGCCGGGGTAACACTAACCCAGTGTCGCTGGCACAGCCTGACCCGTCCCAAAGCTGCAGGGCTTGCGAGACAGCTCCTCGTGTGCAGGGATGGGCAGCCCCAGCGCCAGGCAGGAATCTTAACTATCACTTCCCGGCCACAGCTCCTAGAAATGGCAAATGCTGCTGGTGCCAGACGACGGATGACTCCTCCAGACGTCTTGGAGAAGCCTCTGGAAAACTGTCTCTTCAAGGGAGCTCAATTTTGGCTTTCTAAATTGAGGCTCCCCAAATTACTTTTGGAAGCATTAGCCATTATTATTTTCCTTCTGTTTAATCACAGCATTCTCCCTGGTCCTCAATGACAACACATCCAAGCATTTCATGCTGCCCAGGAGAGGCCATGCACTGTCACCCCCCCGGTTCCCACGCTGTGCCAGGACCCACCACTGCACCAGCGCTGCCATCACCCCCGTCCACAGGCAAGGACGGGTGACGCCAAGCAAGAGACTGGCAAGTCTGCCCTTGGCAAGGGGCAGGGCGTGCTGCAAACCCCGGCTCCACTGCAAACCCCGGCTCCACAGCAAACCCCGGCTCCACAGCAAATCCCGGCTCCACAGCAAACCCCAACTCCACAGCAAATCCCGGCTCCACAGCAAACCCCGGCTCCACAGCAAACCCCGGCTCCACAGCAAACCCCCACTCCACAGCAAACCCCGCCTCCACAGCAAACCCCGGCTCCACAGCAAACCCCGGCCCCACAGCAACGCCA
>VZRN01001256.1:1205796-1216567 GCA_013397935.1 Dasyornis broadbenti
CCCGGCTCCACAGCAAACCCCGGCTCCACAGCAAGCCCCAAATCCACAGCAAACCCTGGCTCCACAGCAAACCCACCCACTGGAGTTCGGTGCCCGGGATGCCGAGGGCCCACAGACCCAGCTGAGCACCTGGCCACAGGATGAGCGACAAGGACGTGGCTGTGACAGGGTGGGGACAAGCCCATCGCCATGGCCGGGGGCTGCTGACAGCAGCAACATCACGCTCTGAGAGCACTTCAGCTGCTCAAGGAAAACCTCAGAGCGCTTTGATCTGTGCCGGAGCTCACTGATGTAAAGCAGGCACCAGGAGGCTGCGGGATGAGCCCGGGGGGCTGCGGGATGAGCCTGGGGGGCTGCGGGATGAGCCCTTCAGCTGCCCAGTCTCCCGCCCAGGGAGGAGCAGGGCTGGCTGCCCTGGTGGCCCTGAGCAGCACTGGCCTAGCCAGCAGGGCCTGGGGGTCACCTGAAGCGCACATGCACGAGCAGGCAGGGCTGCACCCGGATCAAAGGTCGTGGTGTTTTCTGCTTCAGGGGACTCTTTGCATCCCCAGGCGTGGCCACGTGTGAGCGGTTCCTTGGCACACACTGGTTGTGCCAGGGACCATCTCTGCTCTTCCATTTGTTGGTGTTCTCTGGCTGTCGGCTGGAGCATGCCTGGAAAAGCTTCCTGCATCTGCGCTCACAGCCTCCCCCACGCCCCCTCCCACCACCCTTTATTTATGGGACAGCTATTTCCTTTTGGAGAGAAGTAGCCAGAAGCATGAAATGGCAAAAGGGTTTGAATGAAAACAAGGTGTTTGCTTAAATTGCGGAAGATTTGAAGTCTCCGCTGGGTGATGGTGTGTGACATCCCAGCCTTCCCTTTCTCCCCACCAGCTGGCAGGGACTGTCACACAGGCACGTGCCAGTTGCTGCTTTGGCTCCCAGGACGCTCTGAAGACCATTTGAAGGAAACTGTTTGCCATCTACCACAGCATCTGCAATCAAAAACTGGCCTTCAGATCCTCATCTGACTCACAACTACCAATGACTGTGAATTTTTCCATGGAGTGTGGGCCCACCTTGCTGCCCTCCAGCTCTGTGGAAGCGGTGATGGAAGGTTATTGCTGTAAAGAGAGGTTTAGGGGGGGAAATTTAGATGATAGTGATCGCAGACAGCAGCTGCTGTAACCAGGGCATCAAACTTTCCTACCCCAGTACTTCTTCTGACATAAAATAACTTCTGTCTTAACTGAGTCTTTCTGAATCTTCTGTCTTAAGCTGAATCTGAAGTCTGAGCAAAGGTTATTTTGTAAGGGTTAGAGAAAATCCCCAAGCTCAGCCCCTCCCATGGCAGCATGGCATGAAGGGGGCACCTGGCTGACAGGTGCCCGGGGAGGGTGGTTGTGTGTGCATGAGGAGCCTGCAGGCTGGGGAAGGCTGAGGCCCCAGGCTGTGGGGCACGGCTGAGGATGCTCTGGCCATCATGGTGGGGGGACTTGGGGAACCAGGTCCCTGCAGGACCCCACAGGCTTTGAGGCCAACTGGACAGGCAGGACATAGGGAACATTTCCCAGCACCGTGGTGCTACCTTGGTCGGGCTGGGAGCTCCCAGCACCTCAGCATTTGCTCTGTCACCACCTGGAATGGCAGCAGACGCCTTCATGGACACAGGAAGGGCTCTGTGTGCTTCCTGCCCCTCTCAGCCGCGAGTGGCCGGCGGGCAGGGCAGCTCCCGAGCCAGCTGCTCGTCCCTCGGTCCCTGACATCCTTTCCTGACACACATCGGTTTCCTGCGTGCAGCTCTCGCACCACTTCCTACTCTGGTTTCCACCAAGCACTGCATGTCACAGAGTGTGTGTGGCAGGAAATAAATGAGAAATAAAATGAGCAGCTTTCCCTTCTGACCCAC
The DNA here is from genome assembly GCA_013397935.1 of Dasyornis broadbenti. NCBI lineage: Eukaryota > Metazoa > Chordata > Aves > Passeriformes > Dasyornithidae > Dasyornis > Dasyornis broadbenti. The sequence goes on from VZRN01001256.1 coordinate 1,207,688, forward strand.
CATTGACCAAAGCAAGGTGCAGGCTGAGCAGGCAGTGCCCATCCCCACAGCCGGTCCCACAGGAGCATCCCCGGCATGGGCTCACATCCGGCTGGGTGGGGAGAGGTCATGTGCTGTGGTCACTGATGGTTTGACACCCAAACTCACTTGTTCTCTGATTATTAGCCTTATTTCTGAGAAGGGCAGGTGCTCTGCCCTCCCCGCCATCCCTGAGCTGCCAGAGCTGGGTGCTGGCACTCCTGCCTCAGTTTTAGGGTGGCAGGAGGCTGCCCTGGCCACGGCAGTAGGATCACTCCCCACTCTGCCTGCTGCAGGGCCACTCTCTAAAATAACTTTCTGCCTCATCAGGAAAGCGGGGAAAGCGATCAATGGCTCTAGCCCTGGCTTTAGAAAGTGGATTAAGGCCGGTGAATAGGAACTGTCTCTCTAATGAAGTGCTATTACCAACAGGCTAATTGAGCAATGACATAATGCAGGCCCTTGAAGCTCTTTATAACGGGCCATGACTCCGTGCCACAACACGCCGCCACTTCCTCGCCCTGCCCCGCTCTGCCTGCAGCACATCGCTGCAAAGGAGGCTCCATGTGCAGCACCGTCCTCCCGGAGCGGCCACAGACAAAGTGTCGCCAGCATAACCCTGCGTGGAAAATGCGGAGGTGGAGGGAAACCCGGACTAATTAGCTCGGGAGCCGCCAATCTTCCCCATGTGAAATGTGAGCCTTTTTATTGGGAAAAGTAAAACAGGCCTCGCATTGCTTTCAGGGAGCCCAGTAAAACAGAAGGTGATCCATACATATGTATGTTATGCTAGATTTAAAATACTTTCTGATGATTTTCTAGGCAGATCTCCAATAAGTTACTGCACAGCATTGCTATTGTGGAGCGCTCAGCACAGGCTGGTCGTTGCCTCTGGCACCTCTTACTGTGGAGAGGACACGGATCACTGCTGTGTGTGCTGGTGGCCCTTGTGCCACTGTCCATCCTCAGGTAAAGAGATTGAACATTCCGGCACTATGGCAGGTGGCTGATGCTTTGCTGGGGCCCTGTGGAGGGCATCACCCCATCCCCTTGTCCCGCTGCTTTGGGGGCAGGCAGGGGGCACTCGCTGGGAGAGGTGACGCCCAGAAAGGCAAGAGCAGACAGTGCAAGACCACGGTGATGCTGCCACCCAGAGCACCTGCATCCCCAGGGAGACATCACCTTTATTTTAGTGCTCCGGCCTCACATCCCCTCCCCAGGTCTGCCTGGCTCCCTCCTTCTGCATTTGCTGTGCTTTGTCTGCATGGGAAGACTCGCACCTCCCCAGCCCCACGCTATCAGTTCATCAATCAATTAAAGATTGATTATTGCTCATGTCGATAGCCCAGAGGCAGCGAAACAATGGCTACACCTGCAGCTTGTTTGCAAGCCCCGCTCCTTATGGCGAGCTGTTAATGGACAGGGGCTTTCACCGGGACTGCCTGCTGACAGGCTGAGCCCTGCGCCAGCACCTGCTGCCCTTGTCCGGCCGGGGAAACCTCACACACCTTCTGAGGCCTCCCGCATCCCACCTTATCTCGAGCGGGAAACCTGTGCTGTCTCTGCTGATCACCCCACAAGCCATCCCAGCTCCTGCCGCAGAGCTCCAACCATTCCCTTCCCCAAATCAGAAACAGCCGCCCAGCGATTGGCTTCACTAACCGGCCTTTCCCTGGATTCTGCCCGGTTTCTGTTTGTTTGTTCAGCATTTTCTAGCTAAGGTAAGAGCCAAAAGAAGAATTAGGCTGCTACGCTTTGTAGGGGCTGGGCTTGGGCCGTCTTCTCTGAGGGCTGCATGCTCAGATGCTGGAAATGCTCCTGCAGAGGCTCTGGGGGATGCAGGAGATCACAGAATCACGAGAAGAACATTTCTATCAAACTGGTTTGCAGTGACAGGAGAAGAAAGTGGAAATTTTTTCTTTTCTACCACCCTGGAGGTGGGAGGAGGCATTGTGGGGGGCCTCAGAGCTCCTCTTCACCCTCACAGCACAAGGGCCAGGAGTGCCTTGTGCCTGTCCTTGGGAGAGATGGGGACTGAAAGGGGTGAAAAAGGCAATTTTGGGAATTGCAGTCCCCACGTGACTGAGGAGCTGAAGCTGTGCCTTTGCAAAGGTGGCTGTAATCCTTCTGCTTCCCTTCTCATCCCCTCTGGGATGCTCCAGATGCTTGCACAGACAGGACAGGATGAGTTCAAATGGTGGCATGGAAGCCTTAAAGCCCTTTTTAACCCACTATCTCCACACGGGTCTGCCCCAGGGGGCTCCCACGGCAGCGTGGGTTTCCCAACACCCTTAATTCTACATCGGGTCAGGGAGCGGGGATAACACCAGTCCTCTCTGGGAAGAAAAGGCACTTTGTGGTTTCCCTGGAGCCTTTGAAAGGGCTCCAGGAGCTGAGGGGATGTACGTGCTCGTTTAAAGGTCCCGTGGAGTTCCGTGGAAATTAAACGTTCAGTTCAAACGCTCGACACCGAGGCCGTGGCACCGCCCGGGGAGCGCGGCAGCCCCGGAGCCGGCACCGCCCGCACCCCGGACCGCGGCCGGGCCAGCGGGGCCCCGCTACCTGCCGGGCGCTTGATTGAATCCCGGCTTTTACGAGCGCTGACACCGTAATCTGTTACAGATGGTCACACAAGGTGGTCACCAAATGGTTCCTCCGCTAATCGCCAGCTCCCCCCGCGCCCGCTCCCACCCCACAGTACAGCCTCGCTACCTGGCTGAGCCAGACGGGATTTACGGGGAGTTTGCTTCTGGGGGCATTAAACTGAGAGCGGGGGAAATTGCTGAGGTTTTGCCGTGGACCCCGGGCTTCGCTGAGCAGCGCTGGTTGCCTGGGTGAGCACAGGGGACTCAAGGGCAGGGCAGCACGGCACCGCTGCCAGGGATGCTGCTCTGTGGGTTTCCTTCAGAAAATGAAATGAAAAAGCAGTTGCGACTCATCCTCAGGCCCAATTCCGGGGTGCATTTGTCCGTCACAGAGCCCCAAAGGTCTGCAAGGGCAGAGGAAACCCAGAGGGGATGGCCCTTGCCTGCAGCTGGCTTGACCTGGACCCAAGGGTGTCCCGGCCATGGTCCTCAGCCCTCTGCTCATCCCAACGTCCCTCAGGGAGAAAAAAGAAATACTTCTGCCGTAGGAAATTGAGCAGCTGGTGGGAAAAGGAGAGATCTGGACTACATTCATCACCCCGCGACGGGACAGCAGCTGATGCGACACCCGGGGCCACCTGGGGAGGTCTGAGGCGCTGCCCCAAGGGGCGGGACATCACCTGAGCAGCCGTGTCCCCAGGGCACAGGGTGTGGGGCAGGGCAAGAAGCAGATGCAGCAGCAACCCAATTGCCAGTGGGCTGTGCTTTTGTGATTCAGAACAGGCAGCATTTCTTTTTTCCAGTGTTTTAAGGCTGCATTTGTGTTTGAATGCCAGCGGGATTTGTCAGCCGAGCCTAGGCTGCTCTCCACCCGGTTTATACCTTCCCTCTAAAAGCCTGGCGTCCCAGCCAGGCGCTGGACAAAGCCAGGAACACAAGTGAGAGCAGCAAAGCTTGCTAAGGAGGAGGTTTCTCACAGCTCTCAGCGCCGGCCTGACCAATATTAGTTGAAGCCCATTGAGAAGGAGCTGGCAGGGGTCCCCGGTGGGTGCCAGTGCGGGGATGGAGCAAGAGCCTGAATGACACGGGAAAGGGTCAGGGTCCCCATCTGGTGACAGCCCCGGCGCACGTGGGCGGGGGCAAGACACAGCCGGTGCAGAGCCTGATGCGGCTGTCGGAGCTGCACAGCCAGCCCTGGCCGGGGCTGCTGCTCCCAGCGCACCCACTCCTCTACCCTCCTTTCCAGCTCCTGCAGGTGGTCCGTTCACAAAACTGGTCTTTTTTTTTTTTTTTTTTTTTTTTTTTTTTTTTTTTTAACTATTTAGCTGCTTTTGCGGCTCCAGGATTTTATGGATGGAAAGCTGAAAGTAATTAGTGCCCCTCCCCCGCTTCCTGTTGGGAAAAGGAAGAAATGCGCACACAAGAGCAAACCCAAAACTTCCTGCCCTGCTTAATAATCGAGTAATGAGTCCAACTCGGCTGGGAAAGTCAGTTTATACCGGGTGAGCTCTTAATTAAAGAAGGGCCGAGCAGCAGCTCTGCTGACTTTTACAGCCACACACATCTTCCTGCTCTGAACAGCCCTGGGAGAGGCGCAGGGAGCCGGACACCCGCGGGCAGCAGGGGGATGAGAATTCGAAGCGCACGTGCTCCTTTAGTCCCTGCTTGAAAGCAACGTCCCGGAGATGGCACTGAGGAAATGCGGAGAGGGGACAGAATTCCAGCTCCTGGGGGAGGCAGGCAGCATGTCTGGCTGCAGTCTGTGAAGCACCCCGAATTTGGAGGAGGTTGGGAAGGGGCAAGGCAGGTGGTCTGGGGCATTGGGAGTTTCAGTATGGAAATCCTAGAGGCGAATACTGGGGGTATCCCACAGCACCTGGGCCTCGGTGCCCCCCAGGTGAGGGACAGCCTCTCCCACGGCTGCTGAAGAGCTCTGTGGTGACAGCAGGACGTGCCAGCTCTGCTGCCGCACCGCCCACATCGGGTCACCCGCGCTGGTGCTGGAGGCGTCCCCGGGGAGGCTCGGGATGCTGCCGAGCGCCAGAGGCAGCTCCGCCACCCCAGAGGGACAGTGTCCTGTGCTGTGGGGCATGGACCTGCGCCCCAGGCAGTGCTCAGGAACACGGGCAAGTCTCGGGGGCTCCAGCAGCTCCGTGGGGATGCCAGCAGCCACCCGGGGAGCCTGCGGGGAGCAAGGCAAGCTCCTCTCGTGCTTTCCCACATGGAGCGCGGCAGATCCGCTGCACCCCCAGCCCGCATCACCGCACAGCTGCCCCAGCCCTCTGGCAGGAACTGACTCAGCCTGACTTTTCCTCTCCCGAGAGGCAACTGCTCCACAGATTCCCTCCTGCAAATGCCACTTTCTAGTCACCTGCAGCCAGAGGCCTGGAGTACCAGGTGGGAGGAGAGCTAAGCCCAGCACCCGGGACTGCACAGCACTCCCCCCTCACAGCTGCCTATTCACCCCAAGCACCCACAAAACCCTATTATAAATTAACCATTTTATTGAATATCAATAAACTGTATATAATTATATAAAAAGTTTCATCAGTACAAAATTGTGGCACAAAAATATAAATACCAGTGTACCTTTGAAATGTAAACATCCTCTTTGTAATGATTCCATGAAAACAATGTCCAAAGAAAGATGCATTCAGGAGGCACCTGTCAATACCCATAAATAGGGCTTTTGGCACACACCTGTCGATGGACAGCCTTGGGACAGGCCACCATTGTATCAGCTGACAAGTGCCTGCTATTAGTCACAGTTCTCTTGAAAAGCAGTTGTTAAGAGTCATATTAACAGGTGCTTGAGTGCATAGCTGCTCTGTAAACAGGGCCGGGGCTTGAAATGGCTACCCCTGCCTTTCATGGACACTGTTAATCTCGCAGGCATTGCAAATTGTCATTGTGCTGGGGAGAAGCAGCTGCTTCACAACTACGGGGATACTGTATTATTGCATAGTTACACCTTCTACAGGCGGGGTATATACACTCAGGGTGTGCGGGGTGGGGGGGGAACATTTTGTCCTTCATTAAAAAAATATTGGTTCTTAAAAGTTACCAAGTGGTTACGGTGTTAAAAAAAAAAAAAAAAACAAACAAACAAAACCAAACCCAACACAAAACCCCCAACCCCCAAGCTACATGGTCGCAGTGTTCGATACCGGCACAGGGCCAAGGGCGCGGGTCCAGCCCCGCAAGGTGCCGAGTGCCTCTGGCACGGGGGGGCACCTGCTGAGGGGCTGGGGCAGGACTGTGCCCCCGAGCTTCACACACTCAGCACTGAGTCCAGTCCTGTACCCCCAGATGCCAGCATGGGAGAAGTGGTCACAGCACCGAGCCTCTCTGAGTTCAAGAAGTGTTTGCACAATGCTCTCAGGCACATGGAGGTGCTCCTGGGATCTCCTGCACAGGGCCAGGAATCGGACTCGATGATCCTGATGGGTCCCTTCCAACTCGGCATATTCTACGGTCAGGCTCTTGAATTGCACTGGAGGCACCAAGTGAGGAGTGTGAGGGTCTCAAGGGCCGGAGTAGCAGTGTCCAGCCCGGTGCACACCGCAACGGCGACAGAGGAAACTAACTCCTACAGAAACTAGTTATAATATAGGTATTTGTGATGAGAGGCCGGGCGAGTGGAGTCCTCAGCGAGAGCCAGAGCAGCCCGTCTCCTCATGCTTGTGGAGCAGCGACATGCGGGAGAAAGTCCGGGAGCAGGTTTTGCACTGGTACTTCTTTACATCTGAATGGGTCTGCAGGTGGGCACGGAGATTAGAGCGGTCAGCAAAGGCCCGGTTGCAATGTGTACAGGAAAAGGGCTTTTCACCTATGGGACAAAGAGAAACGCTCCCAATTAACCAGGGCATCAACACATGGGAATATCAAAGAAGGAACCACTCATTAGCCAAAGTTTGTGCAGAGCACAGTGAAAGGAAGTGCTGGCTGTTATTGTTCCGAGGGAAGGCCGGGTATGTACAGCATTGCTTGGGGGAGAACTGCCAGCTTGGGAATTGTCAGCTCCCAGAAAAACCTCTCCTGTGAGCCACGGAAAATTAATGCTGGAAACATCTGAAAGGAGCATCGGCAAGTTGTACATACATACGAAGACACGATACTCGTCTCCTGCGCGGAGCCAAGCAAGGAGTTCGCAGCAAGGCAGGAAAGCCGAGCGCTGTATGTTAATTATATCATAGCAGGCAGCGGCTGCGAGGCGCCAGCCCAGGGTGAGTGGAGCTATTTCCTCTGCCGAGCCCCGCGCTCCCCCTTCTTTTCTGCCCGGCTCGCATTGAAAAGCCTGGCCAGGGCGAATTCCTCCCAGAAAGACTCTTTTGGAGGAAACAAATGTGTATGCTCAATTTGGAAAGCACAATTAAGTCTACCCGGCTTCCTTCAGCCATCATCTTTAGCACGTTAAGAGGGTGTGAAATCAGTGCCAAGTCACAATTACACCGTCCCACAGCCCCACAAAGGATGCTCGGGAGATGCTTTGTCGGGCGGCCGTGGCAGCGGGGTGGGCTGCAGCTGCGCACCCGGAGCCGCGCCAACAGGTGCCTCCAGCACCTGCCCACGGGCCAAGCCGAGCCTTGCCGGGGCACATCCCGGCAGCGGGCGTGCCTGGAGCCGGGCTCAGCACCGCCTTGAGGGTGCTGGGTGGGTAGGCAGCTGCGGCTGAGGTTCTGGCCTGGCTGGGAGTCCTCCATGAGGGCAGGGATGGATGCTTTGGGCATGGCAGTGCACAGGAGGGAGGGCTCCAGCAGTCTCAAGGTCCCACTTTATGACATTTTGGTGAAGCATTTGCTGTCTCTGGCGGGCCGCTCCCGGGCAGGCACTGCACTCACAGCAGCCACGCAGATTTACGGGCTGGGCCTTGACCCTGCGCTCCGTTCCAGCCCAGAGGATATTTAAAGGACATTTTAGAGAGATGTGCCAAGGGGGTCTGGGAAGCCCTTATCTTCCCAGATAACACGCGGCCCGCCGATTCGCTGGGGGCAGTGGAGCAGGGAAACGGGAGGTGATAAGGGAGGGAGGGAGAGGGACAAGAGGGAACATTACCAGTGTGCGTCCGGATGTGGCCCTGCAGCAGCCAGGGCCGGGAGAAGGCCTTCCCGCACATCTTGCAGACGCAGGGCAGCGTGTGGCTCCGGATGTGCATCTTGAGAGCCCCCAGGCTCACGTACTCCTTCTCACAGTACTTGCAGCTGAAGGATTTCCTGGCCTGGGTGTCGCAGTGCAATTGCTTGTGCTTGGAGAGCCCGGCGAAGGTGGAGTACGCCTTGGCACACTGGGCACAGCGGAAGCGCTCGGCGGTGGCGGGGGCCGAGGCCGGGCTGGGGGGCCCCGAGCTCTTGCCTTCATCCTCCTCGCTGGAGAGCGCCGTCAGGTCCAGGGCGGGGGCTGCGCCGCCCGCAGCCTCGCTGCCCGGGCCGCCCGGGAACAGGCTGGACAGCAGCCCCGCGTCCCACACCAGCGGCGGGTAATAGGCGCCGGGGCCGAGCACCTCGGGCGGGGGGATGACGGGCAGCGGACACGTCTCGTACAGCAGCGGGGCGGCCAGCACTGCGGGAGGCGGCGGCGGTCAGCGGGGCCCGCGGCTCCCTCGGAACGGAGGCGATGGGCCCCGACCCACCCCCGCGGGCGCGGCACCCAGGCGCGCGGGGTGCCGACCCTATCCCAGGCCATCCCTTGGGAGCCCCGCGCCGCACCCCTGAGCCGGGGAGAGGCAACGGGACCCCAGCCCCGCCACGGGAGCCCAGAGACGCAGTCCACCCCAGGCCAAAGGGGACCGACCTCACACCGCGGAGACCCCGCGTCCTTGCCCGCCCTACGGCGAGCGATGGGCTGAAGCGAGCTTCGCGCTCCCGCCCACTCCCAGCACGGGGAGCTCCCCGCGCACCCGTATCCACCCCGTGAGGCATCCCCCGGTGCCACCACCCACCCCGGGGTACCAGGCAGCGGCTCAGCATCCCAGCACGCGGGGAATTGCGTAACTAATCCCATACGAGATGCACAAATTTAAAAAAGAAAAACCAACAAAATTCCCAAAACAAACCAAAAGACAACTCCGGAACCCTGCGAAAAATCGCTCAGTCCCGGCCCGCTCCTGCGTGGAACATTAAGGCAGTCTCGCACCGGAGCCCCGCGCCCCACCCCGCGGAGCGCCCCACGTGTACGGCCCGTCCTGTCCACGCACCGGCCTGGCTCTCCAACTCGCTGTAGTTGGGCTTCTTGCTGGCCGAGAAGTGCTTCTTCACCAGGAAGGAACGCGGCATCTTGG
>VZRN01001256.1:1226099-1280058 GCA_013397935.1 Dasyornis broadbenti
AACGGAGCGGTGAGGGACGGGACAGGCCGCGGGGCGGGCGCTTAGCCCGGGCAGGCGGCGTGGCCGCATTACAGCGAGGGTGGTCTGGCGGCTGGGGGCGGTGGGAGCTCCAGGGGCCGGTGCCGCCGCGGAGGCCCAGGCGGTGTCCCGAGGCTCCTCGACCCGGCTCTGCAACAAGTGTCCCCGGGCACTTGCCGGACCGGCCCCGAGCGCCGGCTGCCCGCGCTCGACGCTGCTCCTGTGCCGTTGACAGTCGCTGTGTCCGGTACCGTTTTCAGGCGTTTGGTGTCAGTCTGGCTTTTCTGGCCCCTTCGGCGCGGTAGGAGAGGGCTGTACTGTAGGAGGGTGTATCTTAGCAGAAAGGTGTATTTGCTCCCTGTTTCTCCTCTATTGCTCTCAAGGTTTTTGTACAACCGAGTGGTCCGGCATGGTCAGAGCATTTGGTTCCGTAGGGTGAGGTTTTGACCCCAGAGATAGATAGAAACGTTCTCGTCTCGACAGCAGACACTGGACTCTGATCAGGACTTATTATTCTTGCATTTCCAGGAAATCTTGAGGTTTTGAGTCAGTACTTTGCAGCAAAGCGGCCTTGTTCCTTTATGTATTCTGTCAGTCAGAGTGCTGCTTAAACCTATATTTATCCGTGCCTGCTTGCATCGTGAGGCTCTCTGGAGCCTGTAACCATGGATGTTGCTGCTGGGTGGGCTGCCGGCACTGGGATGTGCTGCCTGAAGCTCCGTGTGCTCTGTTCTGTTGTTGGGCCGTGTGAGCCCTGGCTCGGGTGCAAAGCACAGGGCACAGTCAGGACTGGCAGAGGCTCTGGAAGCTGCAGTCTGCAAGGCCTCGATGAAGGACTCTCTTTTCATCTGAGGGCTTCCCGACCCTGACGTGTCTCACGTGTAACCAAGTGCTTTTTTGGTGGGTATTGGCAGTAGGGATGGCAGAACTGTGATTCCTAATCCAGCTCCTCGTCAGGATCACTCCGTGTCCTGGGGGTGTTTTGCTGACGTGCCAGACAAAGATCTCTCTCTGCAATTCTCATGTGCGGCTCTTCTTGCCAAGGAACAGACTCTGCTGTCTTCGTCCACAGCCTTCATCCTGCACAACTTGTGGAGGAACATGGAGAGGGAAGGGGCTGCTCCTGGCCCTTATGCTCAGATGTTAATTTAGCACTCCACATTTCCTGTGATTCACAGCCTGTCTCTTCACAGGAGTGCGTGTTCCTTGAAGCAGAAGCTGAACTGCTACTTAACTTTCCCCACACGAGGTTGGCACTGAGCACAGCCTTTCATCAAGGAATGTTAACTGCCAGGCTGTTGATTTTGTTGTTTGTTTCCCTGGCCTCTTGGTTGTTGGTATTTTGTGTTTTGGCTCCTTTCGTTCAGTTGATTTTGCTCTTAACAGTGATTTTCCTTTAACAGGAGCGTTGATCAGTGTTCTAGCAGCTGCACTTAATACTGGGTGTGCTGTTTGAGGCTGACCACATCTGAAACAGTGCACTGATTTCTCCCACCTTCTCTTGGGTCAAGATCTGATTTGTCTTTTTATGTAAGAAACAAAGCCTGTGGTCTTCTTTTTGATCACAAGTTCCTCAGGCATTCCAGATGGAGTCTGTTGGCTTGTTAATTACCTTGGTTCTGGCAAAGCAGCATTTGGGAGATTTTTTTGTCACCAGCTCTTTTGGCTCGGTGTGTGAGCTCAGTGCAGTGAGAATGTAGATCAGTATATCCATAAAAACAGCTGTCCCTGCAAACAAAAGGATACATGGTGGAAACACAGAAATAGTTTTACTCAGTTCCCATAAAGCAGCTGAAGGTGGCATGTGTGGGTTTTTTGCTGAAAGATCACAGTCATGTTCGTAGCTGCCAGCGTTCAGCTGGAATTTGGGCTGTGGTTTGCAGCAGGCGGGTGTGGGTCCTCTGGAGGTGGCTACGGAGCTGCCCCAGCATGGGGCTGCACTGGAGTACCAGCAGGAGGAATGTCAGTGGCTGTCAAAAGCCTAGAAAATGTTAGAAATCGAAAGGCAAGATCAATAAACTTGCTCAGCCTAGGGACAGCCCTGTGCCACAAGAGGGGGGAGGGAAAAGCAAATACTTTCACAAGATGAGCAAAACGAAACTTTTGTGGGATTTTTTAACATCTTTGTATCACTGTGCAGGGGTGAAAAAAAAAAAGGCAAAAAACCCCCCAGTGACTGTTTAAAATAATGTTTTTGTATGTTAGGTGAACTGAAAGGGCAAAATAAAATGCAGAGAAGAGACTGTAAAAAACTCGTCTTTCTCCTTGCAGTTTTTTGTAATGAGTTACTTCTCCCCGGGGCCCAAAGCCAGGGAAGCCTCAGTGTGGGCTGGAGCCTGCCCAGCTCTGTTGTACCAAGGTCTCAGAGCCTTGTTTAGCATCAGCTCGTGGTGCTGACTTGGGCAGGGACCTGGGAGACGAGTGGGGAGTGTGGGTGGAAAGCAGGACAGTGGCATTTCTGTGGCTCCTGTGCTTTCTCAGAGTCCTGGAGAGGCTGTGAGGGAGCTGCTGCTCTGTGAGCTGGGTCTCCCCAGGGGGCAGGGAGGTGCAGGGAACATCTGGGATGTGTGCACCTGGGATGACTTGTCTTTGTTTTCAGTTTTTATTCCAGGGCAGTTGCCCATTGCTGAAGATTCCTAACGCCAGATACCGAACCTGCTGCCAAGTAACCATGAAAGAGATGAGGTAGCTGCCCCCAGCGCGAGGGAAAAACTGATTTCAATGGATACAAAATATAAAGACGATTTATTTAGGAAGTATGTACAGTTCCACGAGTGCAAACTGAATGCCTCTGAAAACAAGCAGCGTCCTATTAACGATGAGTACTTGCGAGTGGCAGCGGCAGCCTTACTTTGCCTTCCCAAAATTGATCCCTTTTATAGATTCCGGTTGATAAAATTTTATGAGATGGCCGAAAACTCACTGAGATCTGTGAAATCCTCAAGTTTACATTGTCTCCATAATGCATTCAACATGCTGGAGACAGTTGGAATTAATCTCTTTCTGTACCCCTGGAAAAAGGAGTTCAAAAACATTAAGGTAAGACATTTTTCATGTAACCAGAGTGAGAACATGACTTATTTTTCTTTCTGTGATCACGTTTCATGCATTTCCTTTAAAGGCTTCTTTTTTTGTCATTTATAGCATGATACGTGTATATGTATATATATTTCTCTGTATACAGTTGCCACAGGTAAACAGAAGCCATGGGAAAATTTCTGTGTAAAATACGTGAAGTTTGTGCTGGTGAGAGTATCCCAAGAGCAGAAGTACAAGCACTATCTGCAATTAAAAAGTATGAAGTAGGAGAGCTTATTTAAAGTTGTTGTTCAGCCTCCCCTGCTGCACTGTTTTGTTTCTACTTGGAGAGGCTTTCACTGGTGAGTGGTCAGGCTGGATTTAGGCGCACTCAGAGTTTGATTTGTCTGGCCACAGCTGTTACTGGACACAAGTGTTAAACCCAGTGCATGTGTTCAAGTGGATGCATTGCTGAGGTTCCCACGAGTTGTATGATAACGGTGAAGGAACTTCTGCAAAAGAATTGTTTTCAGAATATCTTTGATCTGCTTGGCAGTTCTCAGCACATGAAGTTTTGATTTTAAGGTGCTCTCAAATGTGTCTACCTAAGGCAGGTTCCCAGAGGGAAAAGTGGGAGCTCACTGCTGGGCTGGGGTGCTGGAAGGCACCTTGGGAGTTCTCTGCTGTTGAGTTTTCTGTTTTTGTCTTACCTGTGGTGGGCAGACTGATCCTGCCTGCACTCAGAACAGGCTGAACTGGGCTAAGCACATCCCTCAGGTGTGCCAGATGCTGAGGGTATTTCAGCTTGCAGAAACTCACGGCTTTGCTTTTGGGGCTCTTTTAGTGGAAGTTTTTGAATTAATATTAAGTAAAACTGACATTTGAAACTGTATAGTAACAGTCCACAAAAAAGCGTGCACCTCGAGTATATTTTAAGCTGAACAGGAGTTTGTCACTCCTGCAGTAATTCTGAGTTGCTGTTAGCTCCAGCTTGTCCCTGGGTGGGGCAATTCCCAAAATCCTGGCCTTTTTGCCTTTCATGGTGGACTTTCTGTAAATGCAGACGTGTTCGGTATGCATCAAAGTTAATGTCAGTGCAGAGCGATTTAAAACACCAGGGGAGACATTATGCTAATCAGGATTTAAATTGAATGAAAACTCTCCTACTTTGAATTTGCCTCATGTGGAATTTCCATCTGCTGAGCAGGAGGGATGCAGAAATCGAGCTCATCTTGCCAAGGCAGTTGCATGTGTTCAGAGTTGTTATTATTCTATTTAATTACATGGTCTCTGTCACTGAATTATCTGAACATCTAGTCCACCACTGAATTTGTAACCTAGTTTTCCTTTTATTCCCCCCATCCCCCTTAGACCTACACTGGACCCTTTGTTTATTATGTGAAGTCTGCTCTAACTGAAGATGATGTAAGGCAGATTCTGAACTACATGGGCTACGTCCAAGAACTGGGAACAATGTTCAAGCTCAAAGAGCAGGTCGATGCCATTCAAGTGAAAATGATTTCATTTGAGCTCTTTTTGGCCAAAGTGGAATGTGAGCAACTTCTGGAAATTCACTTGCAAGTGAAGGATAAGGGTTATTCTGAGATCGATGTCATCAACGAGCGCAAGAACAGCAGCGAGGATGTCAGAGGCTGCTCCGAGGCCATGAAGCGGCGCCTGGAGTGCAAGGAGACCCTGAACACGTCCATGGCGCGGATGGTGCTGCAGAAATCGGCCAGCGAACGCGCCTCGAAAGATTACTTCAAGCCAAAGGTGAGCAAGCCTTCCAAGTCAGTGGATACGTACGATAGCTACTGGGAAAGTAAGAAACCCCCCTTGATGAGCTCGCTGAGTCTCAGGAAGGAGCCGATTTTGGTCGATGCGGAAGATGACATCAAAGATGAAATTATCCGTCCGTCGCCCTCTCTGCTGACCATGTCTAGCTCCCCACACGGGTGTTCAGATGAATACTTTCCAACTTCATCTCATCACAATGGCATGCTAAGAACAAATGTCCCTTACAGCTCTTATTTTTCTGCTCAAGAGGACTTAGATTTATATACTGAACCCGATTCTAGAAGTATGCTAAATTTTAAAAGACAAGACGCTATTAAGCCTGATGTATGGCTGTTAAAAAGTGATGCCAACCCTGTTTACCACAAACGCACCCACCTAGCCAAAGAGACAGCTTCCTCCAAGTGCCAAAACTGTGGCATATCTTGTGGCACTTCTGTTTGCCAGAAGTGTGACAGTCTGTTCAGCTCAAGGCAGGAATACCCAGCGGTGAAACAGAGCTCCTACTCAATCAAAGCACTCCCAAGCGATGGCTTGTCTCCTGCGTCGGCTCTAAGGGAGAAATCTCAGTACACATCACAGACTCAGAGTCAAGACAGAGCTGCTCAGTTCAGTTCCAAATCCAAGCCTTCGGGCACCTCGCGCTGTGGCTTCTGCAACCGCTCCGGAGCCGCCAACACTTGCACGTTCTGCTCCAAGGTCTCCTGTGACACTTGCCTCAATGCTTACTACTATGACCCGTGCTGTAGGAAGAGCGACCTCCACAGGTTCCTGCCTAACAACCAGTTAAACTATAAATCATCCCAGCTGTCCCACGTGGTCTATAGATAGACTGGATGAGTCTGCTTGGGAAGGGAAGGAAAGGGGGAGAGGAAAGGGCTATCCTAACTAATGTTCTGACTCCACACTGACCTCTTACCAAAATCGCATGTCCAAATATTTAGAACCACGGTTCAGTGAGCAGGTGCCAGTTCTTGATTTTTGTGGCTTCACAGATGCTGCAGATCCATTAGATTTCATGCTGCTATAATTTAGGTAACTCCTAAATGATCATTGCTTTTCAGCTTAAATGGGGGAGAAGAGCACATTTTTCCTTAAAACTTGGCAGCTGTTGTATTTTTAAAAAGTGACGTGACACCTTCCTATTATATCACATCTTGCCCAAATAAAACCAGGCAGGGTTTGAAAATAAAGTCAGAGAATTAAGATTCTTATTTTCTATGAGTGATGAAACCACTGCCAGTTTTTGATACAGTATGACTTCAAAATGTGCAGGAGATATGTGAATGGCTTGTTTTGCCAACAAGGACTATTTTTTGATGCGTGTCTGCATTTCTTGATCTCCAAATGCAAACACCACAACATCTCTTCCTTTTGTCTTTGTTTCTTCCTTCTCCTCTTCTCTCCCGGTTGTTTATCTCGAGTTTCTGTAACCTGAATCTAGACAATATGTGCTTTATTTTCCGGTGTTGCCAATATCATCCTCGTGGGTTTCACTGTGGTATCTTAAAGAGGTGATCCTGTATCCATGTCACTCAGATGATGCCTGGAGTGTTGTCCTCTCAGATGAGTATCCATTTTCTTTCTGTTGCACATGTTTTAAGTACTGTTCTTTGTACTGTAAATAGGTGATTTGGAAACAGTTTATTTTTAATAAATATTTAATATGTTGAGTTCTTAAAAGTGGTAGAATCATTATAACAATGAAGTCTGTCTGGGTTATTTGTTCAGGTGATCTTTTGTTTTTCCTTGTACTGTATTTCATAGCTTCTTATAGCCACTGTGGTAGAATGATGTTCTTGGCGCTGATCAGTTCTTGGTTTTTAACCTGACTTTTTTTTTTCCCCCTCTGATAAGGCTGCCACTTGTCTGAGTGGAGTCTTGCCTAAGAATTGCAGGATTTTGCTCTCAGTGCACGCTTTTTCTTTGTGGTTATGGAAATTGTAAGTATCAATGTTCTGCTTGCTTCCAAGTTCACTGCCAAGTCTGTAGTGTAGTCCAGCAAGTAAAGCACTGGCCTGGTTGAAAATCAGAGCTCGTTGTGCCTCCTGTTCCAGTGAACCCATCAGTTATGGATGTGAACCAGATAACAACCCCTGTCTCTTGCTATAGCACTCGGGAACCCTGGCCGAGAACCAGGGCTCGCTTGTGTCTGGACTCTGTACAGTTTGACCCCCAAACACCACCTGGTTATGAATAGACTTTAGTTTTTTATTAAAAGAAAACCCCTAAGAATCCCAACTCCTTACTCCAACTATAGCTAGTTAGCACAAAGTATCAGACAACCTAATCTGATGTGCAGAATTAAATGTGTTTAAAATATCTATAAAGAACTCTAGCTGAGATGTAAACTATGTAGTCCACTTTGCACTGAAATGGTTCACTTTGGGGTTTTTAATCACTGTTAGAGTCTAGGCTTCTCAATTCAATGTCCATCACTCCCTGTGTGACAGAATCATGCATGAATGATCGTTTGTCTTACATTTTTTTGGGTGGGGGGAGGGCTTCAGGTAGGTAGAGGGGAAAATTATATAGGCTAATGTTGTAAAATAGCTAAAATAATTTTAGCCATAACTGGGTGTCAGAAGCATTATGGAAATAAGATGAAACCTGGGTCTTACAGAGGGCTGAGAACAATAAGTCACTGTCCAGTTTGCACTAAGAAACAAAGTGAACGGCGTGCGTTTAACAATCAGGGAAATTCTGAATCAAGGAACTGCAACTGAACATAATGTCAAGGGCAAGTACTGCCTTGCTGACCCTGAAGGTTGGGGTGAATATTGTTTAAGTGAATGATTTTAAGGTTTTCAATCTTGTATGTTTTTTATAAATATATATATATATATAAATATGACACAAATGTAGATACGCTATGTATATAGTGAAGAATTTAAAAACAATTTTACTATTAAAATGCAGTCTGAGGGTGGTTTTCATTTCGGTGGTTATTTGGGTTTTGTTCACCTTCTGCAGTGTCATGCCTGTTGGCTGCTCTACAGTGTATCTTCTAGTTCACCAGTTCAATTTCCATATGGCTCCTCACACTACAGTGAACAACTAAAACTGTGATGCCACGTAATTTTTACGGTGACCAGAGCAGGGACTATTCCTGCTCTGAAAAAGAAAAGTCCTCTGTATATATGTCATGGAATCCTGTAGTACAAACCTGTGTTGAATTGAAGTGATACCATGCTCTATTTTTGTGTATCTTACTGTATGAGGTTGCTGTGATTGATACAGTAAAATATATGCGAATTTAAAATGCAGGTGGTTTGCATCTGATTTGTTTAAATTAATTTATGTTTTGAAGGAATTTAAAAATAAAGAGGCCTTTAAGAAAAGGCTTAACTCTTTTCTTAAAGTGGAGTGTGCATGTAGCTGTCTGTTCACACCTGCCTTTGCATGCCAGGAGCTGGTGCTCACAGGGGCCTTGGGGCAGACGGGCAGGAGTGCCCATCTTGGGCCCCTGCTTCCCGAAACTGGGGCTGCTGTGTGCGGAATGCAGAGCTTCTGAATCGCGTTTCTTCTCCAGCCTTAGCAGCATGACTCAGTGTTCATAGAGCATGTGAGCCGCTCTGTCAGCAGGCTGCAGCAGGCTGGGGTGGGGTGGCAGCAGGTTCCGGGTGCCGTGTGGAGCTCACTCCATGGATCCCAGCCTTGGCACTCCATGGCACTTGCCTATCGAGCTTCCTGAGGGAAGCTACATCTCCCAGAAGATGTGTGATGCTACTGAGGTACATTTTGGCACTTGAATTAGGCCTTCTGGCTCCTTTTGCATCCTGCTAGCTCCGTAGCAGGATAATTTCTCAAGTTCCAAACTAGATCATTCTTTTTGTTTGTTCCTTGTGTTAAAGCATGTCAGGTGAATGCTGAAATGCCTGAAGTGCCTTTTCTACCAGTCTTTTATGATCTGTCGTGGTCACTGGAAGTACCAGGGAGGATTATAAAAATCAAGCTCCAGGTAACTAAAATATTCTTGCAGGAAATCTTGCCTCACACTGTGATGCTTCTTAAGCTGATGTATTTCTGGTGCATATGAAACAAGCCTTCAAGCTGTCTTGCTGTCTGACATCTCTGATTACAGACCTCTAAGCTTGTTTGCTGCATCTTTGGCTTTCAACAGAAGCTTAAAGGTTCCATACACTGTTAAGTAGTTTAGATTTGATGGTTTGAACTGACAGCTCCTTAAAGTTATTTTCTGGAAGATGACTGTGGGTTACAAGCATTTAGTACACATTGCTAATTATGCTGTAGAATCTTTTTAGGGGAAAAGATTCACCTTTCCAGTATTTGTTTAGAAACAGGAGGTAATCTGAGCATGGTGATAATTGATACACCACCAGAGAGGCTGGGAGGAAAGCAGGAGGTGGCTCTTGATGTACCTGCTTTGGCTCTGAAATCAGAGTGAATTAGGCCCTCTAGCACGATCATTACCATGGAATCTCAGCAGTAGTTGAGTTGGGCTGCAAATGTCCCTGTCTGTTATTTGTGAAGGGTGTTCCATGATTCCCTCTGAAAATCACGGAATGTGGTTGTGTTTGTCCAAGGCTGTAAGTATGTAAATGTCTTACAGCTCTTGTATAGCATTACATAAAATTGAACTGCAGTTACTTTTAAGTACTTTTGAACAGTTAATTGTATTCCCCTGGAATAGGTTTTCTGTAACTTGTCTTGGCAGTCTGAAAATGGAGAAGCAGGGAATCAGTGTCTGAGTAGGTTTGTGGTTTGGTACTCCTGCACCCGTCTGTGAAAAACAGACTCGGGGGGCAACATGGAAATGAACACGGTGCAGCACATCTTACACAGTGCCTGGAGGAAGGCAAGGGGTTAAAGCCTGTGATGTGGCAGCAGCTCCTTTACCTCCCCAGTCCCACAGACAAGGCAGGGCTGAAGCTCCTCCATGTGAGGAGAGGTTTAGGAGAGCCAGGGAGCAGCTGCTCGGTTCGGCAGCCTCGCTGCGCAGATTTTCCTGTGCTAATGTGTGCAAAGCAGGGCTGGTCCTCAGGCACTGGGAGCTCTGCACTAGGGAGACCCCAGCATGGTTTGTCCTGGGGGTGGCCTCGGATCAGCCTGGAGTGTAGATCCCTGTGACAGGGCAGCAGGGGGGCAGCTGCCTGCAGCCAGCCCTGTGCCAGAGTCAGGAGAGGCAACTCTAATCCTGGGCTGGCCGTGGAGAGCTGTGGGGATGACTGACCTGTAACCAGGGATTTACAGCACACGGCAGTGCCCAAAGTGGGGCAGTCTCTGTCATTCCTGATTTTTCCCTCCTGCACTGCTTTTGCTGCTCTCTCTGTGAAGCAGGCTCTGGGAGCTCAGGCGTTGCGATGAGTTGTTGGTTTTTTTTGAACCAGGTGCTTTGCTGCCCTGACCTCTGGAGAGGAAAGGATCTGCTCTCCTTAGGAGCTCCTGAAGCAAGGCAGACCCTGCCTTGCCCAGGGACAGTGGGGTGCTACCAGTTGGTTCCTGCAAGTTTGTTGGGCAGAGTTGCTCCAGGCTTTTTCAGCTGCAGGCAGAATGATTCCCCTCTCTGGGCCGTGCTGAGCCGGGTTTGCTGTTTCCTTACCCTGAGGAAGAGCAGGGTCAGAGCCTTTGGTCACTGCTGGTCTGTGGTGGAGTCAGGACCCTGCTCCCCATCCTCTCCCTGCTGCCGTGGCAGAGCAGAGGGGCTGTGAAAGTCATCTTGACATGCAGCAGCTTCCTGTGTCAGGCATGGACTTGCACTGAATTTTGAAAGGCTTTGTGCAGAAAAAAGGTGGACAGATGGAAATGTTCCAGATAAAAATGAAACAACCTGCTCTGATTTCTTTTTTTCTTGGCATCAAGAAGGAATTTCTCTTCCAGCGTTCAGAGTCTGGGAGGCACTGAACTTATTTTGCAGGGAGCTTCACATGAGGTTAGAGATTGTTTCAATTACTGAAATTACTTTATTTTGTATTGATGGGACCTTTCTGAGTGCTGCAAATCCTGAATGCGAGTGGTGGTGATTCTGGAGCTTCTGCTCAGGCTGGGCTTTATTATATGCAGCTCCTGCTTTGAGATGAGGATGTGAAATACCTTCTGACTTGGGTAATTCCTCCCATTTGTTTTTCCTGTCTTATCTGGGCTTTGAGTTCATTCTGCGCTGGGCAGGTCTCTGCCTTGAAGACCGTGTCAGAGCTCCAATAGCTGTGAGTGGTGCAGGAACAGCCCTGGCAACTTGTGTGTGGCAGCTGCTTCTGCTGTTGTGGGTGTGGGGCTGTCATGCTTCCTGCTTTAGAAATCATTCTCATGATAGTCATACTGTTCTGAGATTTTTCATCATCAACCTGCTTTAAAAAAAGAAAAAGAAAAATCAACCCACAACTGCTCATCAGTTCCTTAGTGAAAAATGCTTCTTTCTCCCAAAGTAAGTAAAATCTGCCCTGTAGCTTCGTGTCAAGGTTCTCCAATGTAACTGCCTTACCTGGGATTTTCTCAGGCACTTTTCTAAAGCATGGCCAGTTGTGGTGAGCTGCCTTTGCTGCGGCAGCAGTGTCTGTGTGATTCCATCATCACACACGTGCAAACCCCGAGCACAGAAATGAGCTGTTAATGCAGAGGTGCTGCCATCCAGCAAGTCCAAGAGGGAACAGCCTGTTTACATCGCGGTGCACTGGTGTGGAGTGGCACATCCGGGGTGAACCTTCCCACAGGGCACTCTGGGATGAGGCCAGAGAGGAAAGGAGGCCTCCTCCTGCTCTCCTGTGTGCCCACGGAGGAGGAGCTGGACAGATTTACTGGCCACAGCAGCGCCTGGCTGTGCCCACAGAGGAGGAACTAGATGGATTTGCTGGCCACAGCTTGCATGGGCTGACTCAGTGGCAGAAGCAGAAGGGGACAAGGACACAGCGCCTGCCCCATCTCCTGTTCCAGGTCTGTTTCCTCAGCTCAGGGCCAGCCTTTGTGTCTCGAGGGGTCAGCTCAGCACTGCTGTGAAACACCTCCCCAGGAGCTCGGTTACCCTTGGGAAGTACTGATGAAGGCCCATTTATTAGTCCTGGGATGTGCACTGAGGGGAAAATGCCATTTCCAACTCATTTTGCTTTATACTTTGTTCCTGGCCCTAAAACTGCGAACGTCTGTAGCATTGTTTCCCAGGGTATTAATTGAGATGTGCTCTCAGAGCTGTTCCCAGCCTGCTTTATGTGCTGGCTTTGGGCCACCTCAGCAGAAATCAGTGGGCTGTGTGCATATGTTCTGCTTCTTCTCCTTTTTTGGGGAGAGTGGGGGAGAGGGGCTTAATTCCCCACGCTCTGCCTCTCCTGGAGAAGTAAAACCCCTCTTAGGGCAGCTACTGTTGCATCTTCTGCTGTGACTGAATTCTGTCGTTCTTCAGTCCTTAATGACAGAAGTTCCTCTGAGGGACAATCCTGATGGCAGGAAGGGGAAGGAGCGTGTGTGTGTCTGTGCTCTGCCGTGAAGTCCTGTGCAGTAGCCATAGATGGCACTCTGGGGCTGGTCACCGCCCGTGCCTGCCGTGTGCTGGAGGACAGAGCAGTGGCACAGCCTTGGGACAGGGAGATCAGCTCGGCCAGCTGAGAGGAGATTTGTGTGCAGCTGCTGCAGCGTCCCAGAGGGTGAGCAGGGCTGCAGTTAAAGGTAGCGAGGGTAGGAAATTCAGTTTAAGGAATAAGATGAAGCCTAGGGCAGAGCAGTATCCTAATACAGGAGCGGTGTTCCCTGCTGTACAGATTGTTACAGGCCGTGCTTCCCTGCAGATGATCTGACAAATCGGGCCTTGTGCTGATAAGGATCGAAGGAAACTTTCTACCTTGTTTAGGGCAGGTTTCATTCAGGGTCTGCCCAGGCTCCCCATGCCCTAAGAAGCGGTGCTGGAGGCTGTGGTGCCGCACGGCACCGAAGGGACAGGCTGCGGTGGCTTTGGCTGTCCTGCTGCTGCTCCAGCACAGAACTGGGGAGGTGTCAGCTGAGCAGAGGATGCCCTTAAACTCTGTCTTACACTCCTAGGTCTCCAGTGGAGAATTTCAGCCTGAGAACACAGAACCTCTTCATGCAAATCAGTAACAGAAAGCAGATTTGGAATGGGTGACTACTGTGGTACGTTTGGTCTGTGTGTGGTCCTTGTCCCACCAGAGAGAGCATTTCATCTTCAGAGATTAAATTTGAAAGGTCAGTCTCAGAAATCTTTTTTTTTCCTCTTTCTTACTCCTGCTTTTTGATATTCAGGTAGAGAAGCACTGAGTCATTTGAAATGTATTCTCTCCTCCGTGGCTCACTGCTGGGCTCTGCGAAGAGTCTGCCATGTGTAGCTTTCCAAAGCTCCCTTCACTTGGACTCTTCCAGGGACTTCTGCCTCCTTCAGGAATCAAAGTCTGATTCGCATTCCATTGTGACTCGTAAAGTCTTGGACTACTTAGGGGCTTATCAAAAATTAAAATAATCTCTTTTGACAGCTTCATCGAAGCCTGTGGTGTTTGAATCTTTGATATGAAGATTTCTCCTGCTTGGAGAATAGCTCATTTTTAATGCTGTGAAATAGAGCATGAGAACTGTGCTGCTGTATATATGCTACGGTGAGCATTATGTGCTGCTTAACAAAATGATGCTCCTCTCCAAGAGCTTCCTTTCATAGTGAAAGAAGGTGCAGTATTCCGATGCTGGTAACTCACACCAAAAACCTTTGGCACAGATTTTTTTCTTCAGTGTAGATCTTTTGCCTGCAGCTGGAGTTAAATTCTTGCTCCCTGGTTCACTGGTCCCAGCTTAAAATACAGCCTGTTAAGTGTTGCAATGGTCCAGATGCCTCTGGAACCTGTTGTCTGTCTGGTCTTGCCCTGCACGGGGTTTGCAGTACAATGAGAAGCTGAGGAAGAATTTTTGAGATGTGCTAAAACACTGTGAGGTCTGAAAACACGATTTGGGGGAAAGAAAAATGGGACACCCTCGGAAGCAACATACAGCTGCAGAAGAGCGAAACCTACAGGATTTTGCCACCAAGAACCCTCTCTGCTAGGCAGGATCAAACAGAAATATTTCAGCTGCAGTACAAGCCCAGGTATAATTCCTCTATTCTGCCTCCTGGCCGTTCCTGAGTCTACCTCAGGCTGTAGGCATCTTCTGGTATGTTTCAGTGCGTGATGTAAAAATCCCGTTTTTCCCTTGCATTGTACTTCCTGCTTTTCAACAGGCTTAAAGCCTGTTGGCAAAATGACTTCCACTGAGCACAAGTAGGATGCTAGCACGTCTTTGGAATGAATGTGGATTTGACACTGATTTGATTCTGCTTTTTCTGCCTGCAGCTTATCACTCAGGCTCTCCAGTGAAGGACGTTGTTTCCTCGGTGGAATATTTTCCATATGACTAGATAATGGCCAGGGGCTGTGATTTTTGTGTCAGTGCATGGCACTGTGGCTTTCTGCTCAGAAATTGGATGGACATGTGAGAAGTAGTCCTAAAAACAAGCAGTGTGTTGTTCAGAGTGACAGGGTAAAATGAAGTGATGGGGTGTTTTTATTTCCATGGCACTTAGAATTTGTCCTTTTTTCCCCAACAAAGCTTGAAGTCGCAAGAAGATTCATTCATTGTCAGCAGACACCTTCGCTGTCAAACTGAAAGTCATGTCCCAGTTTCTCCATTTGCACTCCCTGGAACATGGTGCTTGTGAAAAGCACCAGCTCAGCTGCAGGAGGTTCAGATCTCACCCTCCTCCTGCCATCTACGTGCTTCCCAAGCCACACCAGCTCTGCCCCAGAAGCACCTTCGTGAAGGGGAGTCTGATTTCCAGTTGTGTTCGGTCAAGAGCTCCCCTGCTGCCAGGAAGCGAAGGGGTTTCTGAGGGGGCTTGTGCTCAGGGAAAATGTTTGGTTAGAAATCTGCCTGGGGCTCGGAGCTGCCTTAGGGACCCATCATGCAGGCGCTGCCTGCTAATCCCGGCTTTTTTCCCAAAACAAAGGCTGGCTCCATAGCGTTTGTCTGGTTTGTGCTGGGGAGGACTGATTGCAGCGTGGTCAAACTTGATCCGTGCAACAGGGAGAGGAACTGAGGGGACAGAATTAGTGCTAGATAAAACCACAGGTGTGGAAGGCTCATTAAAAACTGCCAAGCCATGGAGTACAGAAATGTGGGAAAGCAATTACACCAGTGCCAAGAAGTGGAATGAGTAGGAAGATAAGGGGAGAAAGTTATTGGCCTGACAGTCCTTCAGAGAAGAGGAGGGAAAATTGGCTTGAAAATTGAGCCTGATAATGAAGTGGTGTCTGATTACTACACACAAAAGTGACTTTTCCTTGAAATACTAGTTTTATAGTCTAATGCAGAAAAGCTAGGTAGCAGCAAAGACAATTGGTAGATTTCAAAGGGAGTATTAATAAGGAACAATTTGAAAGTCTAGCTAGAGATCTATTTAAATTGATGCATTTTTAATGGAAATTAATCTTCCATATGTTTTCCTGAAATAAAATAATTTGGTAAGATATGAAGTCTGTATGTGTTCAAAGTAGACTTTGAACATTAGAAAAGAATAAACCAGAAATTCAAGGAATTCACTCCAGGGTGTGAGGCAAGCAGCCCTTCCAAGCAGTGCTGCTCTCAGGGCTGGAAAACACGCAGAGCTGGGAGACAGGAGGGCTTGGTGCAGGTTCCTCTGTCTTTCCACGATGGTTTAAGCAGCATGACACAGGTTCTTCCGTAGTGTGTCAGGAGAGAGCACGAGCTGTGTGTGCCTGGCCCCAGAGGGATCCTGCTGCGGGCTGTGAGGCTGCACTGCCCGCCTGAGCTGCTTCCACTCTGCAGCGCAAAGGCGAAAGGTGGATGTTGATGGATCTGGCTGCACACGTGCTGGGATTTTGCAGAAAGTGAGACGTACAGGTCTAAGGGTTCCCGTGCGTGGCGGGAGCCTGGAGGTGAGCTGTTCTGTCCGGTTTGGTTGGGAAAAGCAGGCAGGTTGTGGTGTGAAGGAGACACCGTCGGAGGCTGTGCTATGCTTGGCTACAATGGCTGAACTAAAGTGCTCTTTGGTCTGAGCACATCTGCTCCTTTGAGATAACCTCCTGAGGCTCAGGGACCTTCGCACCATTCACACGGCCCAGCCCTAATCCTGGCTGTGAAAGAGCTGTGAGCTGGAGGAGTTTCCTCTGCAGTGATGTTTAAAGGCAGCTGTCAGGTGTCCTGCAGTGAGCAGGCTCTGTGGTGCTTCTCTTGCCTGCTTATATTCGGGCTTTATGCCCTCTGCTCTCCAGGCTTCCAGGGCCAAGGCTAACCCTTGGCTCCCAGCGTCAGAGCCTGCTCTACGAGCTGCAGTTTGCTATTCTGCACGTTTCCCTGCTCCCTCTGCTTCAGTCTCTTCCCTGACGTTTGCTCTAGGGGGTGAGATGCCCTTTGTGGCACGGCAAGGTGGAGAGGGAGCACCCTGGTTGCTGTGCTGACCTGGGGTGGGATCCAGCCCCGGGGTGCTTCCAGGGATGCTTTGTGGTGTCCTGTCAGACCGTGGAGCTCAGCGGGGCTGACTTAGGGACAGCCTGGAGAGAATCTGGAAAGCTGAGGGTTAAACTCTGGCCAGCTGGACTTTAAGTAACAGGCAGCACTCAAGGCACAGTGGACAAGTGGGACGTGAGAAGCCGGAATATGCAGGCACTGGGAATTGTGGGTGGCGCTGAAAAGCCAAATGCATGAACAGAAATATATATTTTAATATAATTTCCATTACAGTCACAAGCACAAATTGTGAGGGGGAAAGTGCATCTCAAGAGCAACATATGTGTTACCTCATGCCTCCAGCAAAGTCTACAGGCATGGGATTAACGTCTATTTAGCATAAAGCTGAGAGTTTGGTGTACAGATGGTGGGAAGTTGGGCAACAGCATGTGCAGCTTAGATCTGTCCTACATGAATGCCATCACCCAGCATTGTTTCTCGCTAAATGTCACCCGTCAGATCCATCCCTGACCCACTTGCAAAGATGCTGAGCTGCCTCTTCAGCACAGGAGTGCACAGGAAATTGTGTGTGTGTGACCTTAGCTGGGCTAGGTGAGAATCTAGTGATGATAAAACCAGATGAGAGCACAAGGCAGTGGGAGAAATATGGGCTGATAAAAATCAGCCAGTGGGGCTAAATCTTGTCAGACAAATGTGGTGGGGTTTCTCCCTTGCCTGTAAGGCCAGACACAGGAAGAGATGGACACGGACACTGGTGAGTCACTTGACAGTGAGGCACAACAGAGTGCTGGCTCAGATTAGCAGGTACAAAATGTGCCTGGGAGGTGCCAGAGGAGGAAATGTGACTGGCATGCTGAAAAACTCATCGCATGCAGGTCTCAGAGCCATGCGCAGACAGGTAATGAGCAGAACCTCCTACCACACTGTGCGAAATAAATACTATTAATGCTGTTTGCAGGTGGGCAACAGAGGCCTGGGGAGGTGACACGATTCATGAAAAGCGAGTGCAATAGAAGCGGGAGTAATGCTTTCCAGATTAATTTCGTTAGCGTGATGTACTGTGACTGCTTTGGTACATCCCTGCTCCAGCCAAATGACCAGAGGGCACTGTGAGGGGAGGAGGCTTCACAGAGACCCTCACTCTACATTCGGGAAGTTTTGTTTCAGAATCTTCCTCTGTGCCTATTTGTGGTAATTATTTTTGTCTTTATAAATCTGACCAAGCCCATCTCTCGATCTGCTGTGACTGAGGTCAAACGTTAGCAGCATGCTTTTAGGGAAATGTCTTTGTCCTTGTTGATTGTGTTGAGCTCTGTCTGTTCTAAAGCTTAGGACACTGTGGTCTTTATGAACTCAATAGCAATCAGTGCTTTGAGCCTCTGCTCTGTTTGCACTCTAGAATTAAATGCTCCTGTGGTCTGAGTGGAAGCCAAGAGTGGTACTATGCAGTGTTTTAGCTGCAGCTGCCTGGCTTGGAGGCCTCTCAAACCACTCTTCACAGATTTTCTGCCAAGTGGGGACAATGATGTTTCGCTAAGATGCTCTGCTCACGCACAGCAGTGGAGCTGGGAAGTGACTTGCACAGGATCTGCTGTGTTTAGTCCCCTTGGGCCTCTCTGAAAGGGGCAAAACCCAGCCACTTGAGCAGAGTCCAAAGCCCTCTCTTCAGTTCCACACTGTGTTTGGTCAGTACAGACATGCAGTTGCACCACAGGAACCATCTGAGCAGGTGAATGATTGTTTAGGACAGCTTGTTTGGTCTCACATGGCCTTTTCTGCACATACGAAGTGCTGGCAGAGGAGGGAGCCCTCCCACGGGTCCCACGTGGAGTCTCTGCGTTGGTTCAGAGAGGTTTGGGCTGTCAGCCATGCACAAGGATATCAAACAACGCCAAAGTGAATCCTTACAAAGATGCTCTGCAGAACCCCTTTGGTTCTGACTCTCGACGTGTCTGGCCAAGTGAGTGAGCACATGGCACCTTTCTGCCCCATGCGTGGCTGTTTGGTGCTGCCCCTCGCTCTAACTAGAGCCGTGTCTTAGGGCTCTCCCCTTCCTGCAGCTGCCAGTGCTGGCCTGCACGCTGGAGACAGCGTTTGCATGTGGCACTGAGCTTCTTGCTGCCTGAGATATCCTCAAGGCTGGGCACAGCTGGAGTGTCTGGCAGTTTGGACAGTTCTCTGAGTCGTTAATCCAGGTGAGTATCGAGATAGCTTCCTCCCAGTTGTCTCTGGGCTCCTTTGTCCCATGAGCACATCCATGGGCTAATGTTGCATTTGGCTGAAGGATGAGGCTCCTTTCAGCCCCTGGACAATGCCGGACGCAGCAGCACAGACGGCTCGAGTTCCTGTGCCTGCCCCATGCTGGCAGTGGGACACTTTCATGGGGCTGGGCCATTTCTAATCACTCTCTCACTCATGACTGTGTCCCCTTTTGCACAGGAGTTTGGATTTCCGTCTCCTGCTGATGTGTTGGGGTGCCCTGCCAGGGCGCTTCCTCGTGCTCCTCACGCTGCTCCCAAACCTGCTGTTCCCAGGTGAGTGACTGAGGGATAACAGCTCTAATTCCTCCTCTCCATCCTGCGACTCTGCTGCTCAACCACTTGGGAAATGATGGACAGGACACAGGCCTGGAACACCGAGAAGGGCAAGGCTGCCCCCAGAGTCTCCACCTTCCAGCCTTTCTCTTCCATTATTAGTTTTGATAACAGGTTTTTTGAGCAAAATATCCTCAGAGCTGTTTTGCCACTGGAGCCCTGGATCCCTGCTCCCTGTCATTTTATTTTTGCCTCTCCTGGCTTGATTATTGAGGACAATTTACAGTACCTGGCGCTTTACTCGTCAGGAACAAAGCAGGGCTACAAGAGAGAAAAGTATTCCCATCCTCTTTGTAGGAGACTGAGCAATGTTCTTCCAATCTCTGCACACCTGTGCTGTCATTGATTCATGCTCCAACTCTGAAATTTGCATACAAATGACTGTGGTCCTTCAGGCTGCAGCTGAGCTCCCTGTCCGTGTATGGAACGTGTTCTCACTCTGTATCTGTCACTGCTCCTTCATGAAACAGCAGAACAGCTCTTCTCTTGCAGAGTCTGATAATGGTTCCATTTTCATTTGTGTGTAGCTGGCTGGTTTTCTGGTTAGACTATGATAAAAAAAAAAAATTAAACATTCAGAACAGATCTCTAGCTGGTGATGTCAACACATTTTGGAAACTCAAATTACACCTCATAACACTGGTGCACTTACAAATCATCGCAGTCAGTGCCTTCCAGCCCAGGGGCAGAGCCACAGGGCAGGAGGTCCCAACTCAGCCAGACCTCAGTGCTTCTCAAAGTCTCATCTTCTTACCTCTGACACTGCCAGAGTTTTCTGCCAGCATTTTAGTGGGGTGCTCCCGGGGAAGGGTCCTGTGTCTGCTGGTGAGTGGTGCTTTCTCAGAGGCAGAGGGATGGGGGTTTCAGGTTTCTCCCACCATCTGGAGCTCAGAAATGCCAGTCTGGGGCTGGGCAAGGACACCACAGAGCACCTCTGACAGGGAGCAGCTGGGCTGCACCGTCCCTTGCTCACCTGGTGCAGAAGTGATACCGCATCCCCACGGAGCAGCTGGGGAGCAGGAGAGGCGGCCCCAGGGCAGAGCAGGAAGGTCTGGCATGTGCACACCTGTGTGTGCACGCGTGTCTTTTTCCCCTACAAGCTTCCCTTACCTGAAGAAGAGCCCAGATACACATTTTGAAGAGCCACAGTAATTTGACTTTTTTGTTTTCATTTTCAGGTTCTTTGTAAGAAAAGGAGTCCAGAAGTTTCATTTCAGAGTTGGAATTTGGAATGCTTGCTCCTAGATCTGGAACCTGGCATTGGTAAATGAGATGTTCCAGCTGCTGGAAGAAAGTAGAAGGGAGAGCATAGAAAATAAAATTAGATGCTTGGGATAACAAAGAGTACACCAGTATCTCTAGGATTCACAGCAAAGAATTATGCAGTAAGTCAGTTTTGGTTTCTAGACGACAGTCTGTTGGTTAAATCCCAGGTCAAAAGGACTCCTTTGAAAACTCTCTGTGCCTTGACCACTGCCATGAAAAGCAGTGTTGAAAGTGTGGTGGGCCTGGGCTTGAGCCCAGCTCTTCGTGTGTTTAGGCCTGAAAAGCCAAATCTGTTCCGTGGACAGCCAAGTATATGGAGTCTGGTTTCCTGCAGGTTTGGTTTCCTGCCCCGTCACCTCTATAACCCCTGACCGCTCCATCTCTTCTGAGAAAACTCTTGCAGACGAGAAGGGAGGCAGCAAACCGGGGTCTGTGACTACTCCATGGTATCTCCACTGAGCTTCTTCACCTTCTCAGACAGCTCCCCTGGGTCTTTCCCCACTGCACAAACCAAGCAGGAACTAAATTATCTCAAAGGCCTCAGTGCTTCTTCCAAACCTGGGTGAGAGTGGCTGATGAATGATGTGGTGCTGTTGAGGAAAGACAGATTGAGACGGAAGTCTGTTTCCTAAGGAAACTCTGCTAAAGAAATAATGCAACTGTGCAAATGTGCCCACGAAGTTTGGTAACTGTTGGCAGCGTGGGGTGTAGTGGGGAGTGCTGCTGCTCCTGTGCGAGCTGGTGACTCTGCTGAGGACTCCCTCACCCTTGGGCTGTCACTGGACATCATCCCTCAGGTCCATTCCAGGTGAGAGCGAGAGCATGGGGCACATTCCCTGGTACATACTGGGATTTTTGGGTTAACTCTGGCCATGTGGAGAGGCTGCACAATGGGGCCTCAGACTTGGCTGAGGCCTTTTATATTTCTGGAACACAAACAACAAGTAACTTTCAGTTGATAACAATCTCAGTATGTATCTATTTACATAGCTGGTCAGACCATAAGTGATTCTCATGAAGCCTCTTTCACACAAATACATGAGGCTGTTGCTGTGAATTTCTCCAGCTTTGGATTTCCTTTCTGAAGCAAATTTAAGCACCTGAATCCAAGCTGACCAGCAGCCCTGGCAGTATTTGGAGATCTAAAAATGAATATTAGGATTTTGGATGTCATTCTTATTTCTTGCTGGCAACCAGGGGAATGCTTTTGATGTGGAGGGTATTGACAAAATTAATTGATGGTTGTGCCTTGTGTTTTGCCAAGCAGAGAAAGGTCAAATGCTTTGGGTGGAAAACAAAACCCAGCCCCGACTGGCAACAGACTCAATGGAACGATCCCCACCCACCTCCTCGTCTCCAGTGTCAGTCTGAGCATGTCCTTGGAGCATCTCCATGGGGTCCTGCCCAGTGCCCAGCCGGGTCTGCAGGGACAGGTGAGTGACCAGCCCGTCTTTCTCGGGACAGAGGAGACAGGGTGGCCAAGCAGCGGTAAAAACCAGCCTGGGGATGCTGAGGCCACGCAGTGCTGCTTTAAAATACACTCTAGGTGCCTCAATTTCTCTTGCTGTGAAAATCGCGACCCCCAGGCCGGTTAGTGGGGGGGGGGAAAGCGGGGAAACGGGGTGCCCGGGCTGAGCTGCAGCGCGGGGCTGTCCCGGCGGTGGGGACGGTGTCCCTCAGCCTCCCCAGCGCCGCGGGCGGCAGGGACAGAGCCCGGGCAGGGACAGAGCCCGGGCAGGGACAGAGCCCGGGCAGGGACAGAGCCCGGGCAGGGAGGGACCCCGGGCAGGACGGAGCGCGGTGCGGGAGGGACGGAGCGCGGTGCCCAGCGGAGCTGTCCGCCGCCGGAGGTGCTGAGCGAGGAGGAGGAGGAGGAGCCGCGCCCACCCCGCCGAGCCCCGGTAAGTTCCTGTCGGGGGCAGTGAAGCGGGCAGAGCCGGGGCTCCTGCGGGAAAGGTGAGGCGCTGCCCCGGAGAGACACGGTGCCCCGAGCACCCCGGGCGTGGGCAGGACACGGGTCCCTGAGGGTGTCCCCGGGCGCAGCAGAGCAGGGAGCGCCTTGGGCGACCTGGGGCTGTCGGGGACGCTCCTGGGGGTGTGAGGGGCTCGGGGCACCCGTGGGTGGCAGTGGCGGTGCGGGGTGTGAGCTCTGCTCCCCACCGGGGCTGCCCGGGCAGTTGGTGTGAGTGGGTGAGTGAGTGAGTGATGCACTTTGGGCTGTGGGGGGGGGCCTTGAACTCTCCTAAAAGGGGCTTGCAGGAGTCCCGGGTGGGTAACTGAGGCAGAAAGCAGATTTTTCTGTCTGTAGCCAGTGGGGATGGGCAGCCCTGGCTCAGGAGAACTCTGTGATTTCAGGTAGGGATCCGAGGGCTGCCTGTCCTCACACTGCAGTCTGTCCTTCAGATCCTGAGTGCTTCTCAGCTGTGCACTTCTGCTATTCTGTGACTTTTTAAGGCCTGAACTATTTGCTAGGTAGGCAACAGTGTCTGAGCTTCCTCTGTGCTGGGAATTGCAGAAATCAATTCCTACTATTGACCATTGAAAGAGTCTGGAAGTCAGGAGAGTTTCCAGGCTCATCAGGTTTCCTCCTCCTCTCCAAGGCAGGCTCTGGTTTTGCAGCACGTTTGCTGAAGAAAAGCAACTATCCAAGTCTGGAGGAGAAAAGGGCAAAGCTGGCAATCACACACAATGAAATGCATGATTTTCCATGTAGGCAGAGTGCATGTGGTCAGGTCAGTCCAGCCATGCCGTGTCCTCCCAGGAGCCAGACATGGACATGGGATGTAGGCTTAGGTTTAGGCTTGATTTTTTCCTGTGAACACAGAAATAAGGGCTGGGATGCAGAATACAAGGGTTTCCTGGTTATGTACCTGTGGTAGCAGCTGCTTGGAAAACTTCATCTCATTTTGAAGTCTGATTAAATTGAGGAGGAAAGAGCTTTCAGTCTGTCTCTTCTCAGAACAGCGTCTGAGCAATGGAGCTTAAATCAAATTCAGCAGCAGCTCTGTGTGCCCAGAGACTACGTGGCCGAGCAGTTTGATGTTGAAGGGCTGCGCTGTGCTGGCTGTACCCCTGAGGACAGTCTGGGCTGCATCCCTCCCAGAGCAGTCACATATTTGGTGTTGATTGAACACAATCATGTGTTTGAAATGTTTCTGAGTTGGAAGAAAACTCTTGTAGCTATTTCTGTCAGAAATTATTGTGGATGTGCTTGGTATCTGCGCTGATATTTCTGCAGTTTGTGACTCTCCACTAAAGGTGACAGCAGAGAGGAGGCCTGAGCAGGCTTCCCCCATCACACACTCACCTGAGGGAGCACCTCGATGGGAGTTTACAGGATCCAGTTTATTATTTACTTTTGGACACAAAAGTGATAGCTCTCCATACTTCTGTAACACTGATTCATTGTCTGTGTGTCAGTGGCATCAGCACATTGATCAGTGCAAGAGATGCATTTCTATCAGTTCTCTATTGGAGTAAGAGATGTGCGCTTTACGGGCGTCTCAAGCACAGCCATAAAAATACCCTAAGTAATACATCAGAAATCAAAATTCCTCTCCTGTGATTATTGTTCCTCTTTGCCAGGTTGCTCTCACAGGACCCTTGCAGCTCCCCTGATGTATTGCAGGATGGAGATCAGCCAGGCAGCTGAAGGAAATTAAATCCTACAAGCTTTGCCAGTTCTCTCCTTTGCTGCATGTGTGCTGAGGAGCAGGAACAATTCCTTCCGGACTGTTTACACTGGGCCTTGCCCTGTCTCATCACCAGTGCAGCTGTGTGACCACAGTCCCTCCTTTTTCCCTGGCTCCGTGTTCTTAATACACAGATGCTTTGCTAAAGCCTCTTGGAGAGGTTATGTGCACGTGCTGTGTTCAGCTTGGCTGCTTCCAAGGGCCCTTGAGGGAGATGAAATACGTCCTAGGGGAGAACTGTGCATTACGAGGATTTCAGGAGGGATTTGCTCAGCCCTAAATGAAGGTCGTTTCCAGTTAGGTTAATGAAGAGCGTCGTTCTCATGTCCAGAGCCGCTTGGTCTGTACAGGGAGGTATAATTCACCCACCCCTGTACACGGACACTCTGAAAAGCACAGCAGAGTAAAGATGATCATTTCCACTGGGCTGTGAAGCACTGGGCATCCGGGGTGTCCTGTGGAGGAGGTGAACCCAGAGGGCCCTTCCAGTGCTGGCACTGTGCCCTCCTGCCACCCAGCACGCACTGGGGGTTGCCAGCTTAAGGGGTCTGCTGGGCTGCTCCGAGCTGCTGATCCTGTGTTCAAACACACAGCGCCTGCTGTGCTCACACGTGGCCAGGACTTGTCAAGAGAATCAAGATCCGAAGGCTGATGCTCACCAGGGCAATCTGTGGTTGAAGGGATGGTAATCAAGTGGGATTACCAGCCTGATCCCATCCCAGGCCGCTCGGTGCTGCAGGCAGCATTGGCTGGAGGCTCCTGCTGGCCAGGAATGTGTCACCGTGTCCTCCCACCATCTGAGGGAGCTGGGCACTCCTCATCAGCCAGAATTCACTCTCACTTCCATGTGTGTCTTCCTTTGCAGATGGGAAATGCATCCAACATCTCAGTGTTCACCTCCGCCCTATCAGAGAGAGAAGACCTGATTTTTGGCACTCTCTATTTAGTCTTTGGTAAGGAAATCCGGCCTTGATCCCTGTGTCCCTGCCCAGGTGCCAGAGACCTTCAGACCTTTTTAGTCACTGATGCTTCCAGAAGTGTCCAGTCATTTGCATAATAATTAAACTGACCCTTTCCATGTTACTTAAAAGTTTGATCTGGCCAAAGTTTGGTGAGTGCATTCCACTCTCAAGGGAATTGCAAGTGCTCGTTATGGTTTTAAATACTCAGAAAGTTGAAGAACAACTTTTGAGGGACGTGCTGTAACACCTACCACAGCCACCTAAGGTGAGACAGGCAAGAGCTCTGCTGGCAGCACCAGCTTCAGGTCCATTGAAGGGGATTTGGACCTTGAGCTGGCCCTTGCTTTCAGCCGGAGTTGGTAAAGTTAATAAAGTGTATTCAGCACAGATGTGAGACTCCCTCTGTGGGAAAAATGCCTTCTGAGGCTGAGAAGAAAGACAAACGTCTCAATACTCAGCTCTCCAGTGACTCCAAAGCCTCCAAAGCTCTGGATTTGGCCAGGTCCCATGTGGGAGTCCTGTTCCTGAGGGGAACTTTAGTGTTGGCCATCCAGTGGCTTTGGGAGCTGGTTCTTACCATGGGATTTAATTAACAGCCTAATCCATTAGGGAGGAACTCTTATCCTGCCCAGCCTGCCCCAAGAGCAGCAAAGATTCCCCTTCTGAGGACACTGAAACCTCTTTTCCATGAAATCACAATTACGTAATGAAAAGGAGAAAGCCCTTGTTATAAAACTTTAATCACCGCTGTTGATTTAAATACACTAATAGCAAACAAAGAGCCTTCTTTTGTTTAGTCTGGATTTTCCTTGCTCTTCATAATGCCTTTCTTCTTGTTTGTTTTGTTACCATGATATGGGACAGTACAGGCTCACAGGAGTGACATTGCCAGGAAGAAATTACAAAGGCCAAGGGGCGCAGCTCCTTGGCCTCACATCAGAGGAGCCGTCGCACAAAGCTCCCGTTGTTTATCTAGCTGGGAGGAAGTGCCCCCTTGCTCCTTCCAGCTGGAGCAAGTGACTTGGCCAGATCCCGCACCCGGAGCCCATTGCAGTCTCATCCCACCACTGCCCTCCTACCAAACACCTCTGTGGGATCTCAGGAAGGGGAAGGGATCAGATCCAATGTAAAGAAGCTCCAGATGCGCTCACAGAGCTCTGTGGGTCCTGTGGGCTCCCCAGCTCAGCCCACCCCAGAGAGGGAAGCCTGGAGCCCTTTCCACCCTCTGCAGGCTCGTGCAGTGTTTGCTTCCAAACATCTCAAGATGCTCGTGGTTCCTCTCCCACACAGCACAATTCTCTGCCTCCTCCACAGGCATCATGTCCCTGTCTGGGAACTCACTGCTGCTGCTGGTGGCCCATCAGAAGAGGTCCCTGCTGAAACCTGCCGAGTTCTTCATCGTCAACCTGGCCATCAGTGACCTGAGCATGACAGTGACGCTCTTCCCCTTGGCCACCTCCTCCTTCTTTGCACACAGGTAACTCCTGCAAGTGGCTCTGCACTGGCCAATGGCCCAAGGGGAGTTCGCAAACTGTCTGGGAACCAAGAGATCCCTGGCAGGTGCAGAGGGACTTGGGGGTCAGCCAGGAGGCCCTGGGGCACACGTAACCTCCCAGGCAGCCAACCTACAGCGGGTGCTTTGCTGCTCCCTGTCCCTCCAGTTCCTCACACAGACACGCTGCAAGAGGGGTTTGGTGGTGGTGTCCAAGCTGGCCCTGCAGTGGTGTGAGCTGCTGTGGGTCAGGGCAGCCCCGGCAACCCCGGCTCCATCCTTGCCCATCGCTGGGATGCTCAGGGAACAAAGGAGGGGCAAGGTCACGCCCATATTTTCCTGGTCAGGTGCTGGTGCCTGTGCAGCCTGCTGGAACCATCCCACGTGTGCCCAGCTTTGCTGCCGGAGTAGGAGCGGCCGCTGGGAAATTCCCAGCCTTCCTGCAAAGGAGAAGCCTCCTGCCCAGCCGAGAGGCAGCGCTGCCAGCCCCGGCAGAGGACGGGAAGGACGGGCTCACCTGCAGGCTCTCCTTGCAGGTGGCTCTTCGACCAGGCCGTGTGCACCCTCTACGCCTTCTGCGGGGTCCTGTTCGGGCTGTGCAGCCTCGCCAGCCTGACGGTGCTCAGCACGGTTTGCTGCCTGAAGGTCTGTTTCCCGGCATATGGTAGGTGCTGGGATGCGTTATGTGATCCTCACGCTCCTCTCTGTTAACAGAGCCCTTTTTGTTTTAATGAGCCAGATCCACCTCTTCTGGGAAAGCTTTGCCCCAGGGCAACCTATTCCTAGGCAGTATTTAGAGCCACAGAATCACAGAAACAAGCTTAGGTTGGAAAATATCTTTACAATCATTGAGTCCAGCCGTTACCACAGCACTTCCAAGTCCAGCACTAAACCTTGTCCCCAAGTGCCACATCTACGTGGCTGTATCACGACAGGTTGCAGGTTTTTGAATGTCCATACAGAGTTGAACTTAGACTAGAGCAGACTCTGCAGCTGGGAAGCCACCAAGCTCTGGCAGAGCATGAATAGCTGCCTTCGCTGGTCCCTGGTGGGAGAGCCATAGGCCAAATGCATTTAATTCACTGAAATAATTAATACAGGAGGGCTGGGTTTGCAGTGTTACAGCTCATGCCTGTAGCCCTGTTTTCACCTGGGTGTCCTCCACAGAGCTGAGCTGAAAGTTTGCACTGCAGAGGGCACCTGAGGAAGTGAGCGGGCCCAGGGATGTTCCCTACACAGCTTCTTCTCCAGTTTGGAGTTATTAATTTGCTCAGCTGCTAATCCTCCATCTAGCATTTATCTTCAGAATAGATTTGCATTAAAGACCAACAACAGAAATAAAATTGGAAATCACAGATATCAGTTTGATTTGCAGACCAGCACCCCAGGGTCCCTCCTGTGCCCCTCTCCCCTGTCTTACTGCCCATGTGCCCTGAGCTGGTGGCTGCTGCAGCCCCCAGTGTGTCCCCAGCAGCTCTCAGTGCCCCAAGGACAATGCTGAAGCAGAGTCACCTTGGTTATGTGCCAGCACAACAGCTCAGGACGTGGCTAAAAAGGTGGGAGGAAAGATAAAGATGAAAGTCGGCTACCAAAAGGCAGCCCAGGTGACGGTGGCTTTTCCCTGCACAGCCTCTGCTCTCCATCAGCCAGTGCTTGGCAGCTTGGCACGTGGGACTTATCTACAGCCCAGCCCATCTTCTGTGAGGAAATGCAGAATCATACTGTGCTTTTAGTCGCTTAGTTTCAAAGCAAAATGTTATTTGTATGTGTGTCTGAAGATTCAGCACTTCATACTGAGTCTCAGAAGATCAGAGAATTTGAGATTTGATGGGGGTTGGGACAAAAAGGAAAACAAAACATCTCCCCCAGAGCTTCACTCTGAAGGGAGGGCAAGGCCCTTCAAGTGGCAGGGCCTGGGGTGGCCTTGAGCAGCCCTGCCCAGTGGCCAGGCAGCCGCAGCTGGTGCAGCTGTGACCTCGCAGCAATTCCCTGGGAAGCCAAAGGGGCTGATGGCTGACCCTGAGGCCAGGCCAGACCCAGCATTTCTCCTGGCTTCTTGTGCCGGGCCTGGGGCTGTGGGCGGCTCGGGGTGCAATTCCCAGTCTCCCCTGCCCCTTGCCCATGGGGAGCCCTCATCAGCGCAGTCCCCTGGCCACAGGGAACAGGTTCTCACGGAGCCACGCCGCCGTGCTGCTGCTGTGCGTGTGGGCCTACGCCCTGGCCTTCGCCGCCGCGCCCCTGGCCCAGTGGGGCAGCTACGGCCCCGAGCCCTACGGGACAGCCTGCTGCATCACCTGGGAGGCCTCCAGCAGGGAGGCCACGCTCTACATCCTCGCCCTCTTCATCTTCTGCTACCTCCTGCCCTGCCTCCTCATCCTCGTGTCCTACGCGCTGATCCTGTGGACGGTGCGGGTGTCCCGGCGAGCCGTGCGGCAGCACACGTCCCCCCAGCGCAGCGCCCGCAGCGTGCACGGCCTGCTCGTCAAGGTACCGGGGGTTGGGGCTCTGCGAGGTCTCAGGGTGCCCCTGCCCCAGCCCATTGCCCGTGGGCGGGCACAGGCAGCAGGGCCCCTCCTGACGGGTGTCTGCTGCTCCTGATGAATTCTCCAGGTGTTTGTGTCAGTGTGGGTAACAACACATTTCTCCTCGTTTAAAGTCATCAGGTGGAGGAGTTTTCATTTTAAATTACATTCAAAAAGATCATAAAGGAGCTTGCATGAGTCATTGTTCCCCAGACTACAAGCTAATACTATAATTTACCAAGGATATGTAAAAAACCCTGAATACCCTTTTAAAAACACAGCCCAAAAGAAAACAGCTTGTAAGCCTGGCTTCGAAGGAAACATCCATGTCCAGCCAGGGGAGCGGGGCTGAGCACAGCCTCCCAAGCCTCCCAAGCCACACAGGTGGCTGGAGGGATTTCCAATTTATACAAAAGATGTTGGGGTCCGATGCTGAGCTAGTCCCAGCCTGGTCACGGTCCTTTGTACCCATCTGCCACAGCAGGCTGAGGCAGTTCCTGAGTTTGCCAGGTGGGACAGGGTGTGAGTGGTCTGAAGGGAGAGCAGGTCTATGCATAGGCTTTGCTGATTTCCTGCCCTGCTCTCTGACATTCCACTATGGGTCCAGAAGCTGAGCGTCATTCCCTGGGGATGTGTGAGGACCGCTCAGGGTCCTGCTGCACATGGCTGAGTTTGGGGGGCGGCAGTGTCAGTGTCCCCTGC
This sequence comes from Dasyornis broadbenti, assembly GCA_013397935.1. Taxonomy (NCBI): domain Eukaryota; kingdom Metazoa; phylum Chordata; class Aves; order Passeriformes; family Dasyornithidae; genus Dasyornis; species Dasyornis broadbenti. Next base: position 1,255,572 of record VZRN01001256.1, read on the forward strand.
GTGCTGCAGGAGGCTCACAGCACCACCATCTCCATCTCCTCCTTTTCCAGCTGAGCATTGCTGTGTGCCTGGGGTTCCTGGCTGCCTGGACCCCCTACGCCGTGGTTGCGCTGTGGGCACTCCTCGGGGACGCCAGACGGGTGCCAGCGCTGGCCTTCGTGCTCTCGGCTGTCTTTGCCAAGTCCTCGACGCTCTACAACCCGCTGGTGTACCTGCTCTTCAAGCCCAACTTCCACAAGTTCCTCTCCAAGGACAGGGTGCTCCTCCAGGCCGTGCGCACCCTCCTGTGCTGTGGCTGCCCGGGCGCTGCGCTCCAGCCGTTCCCATCCCCGGGCATGGGTGGCCACCCTGGTGCTCGCAGAAGCTGCAGCAATGCTTTTGAGTGTTTCAGTAACTACCCCAGGTGCTACAAACCTCCCCAGGTGCCCGGCAGCTCAGCCCAGAGTGGTCCCCTGGCCGTGCTGGCCAGTGGAGCCGCAGGGCAGCCGGGGCTGAGGAGGATGGTGCAGGTGATGGTGCTGCTCATGCACAGGCGGTCGGGCCTGGGCACTGCCAATGTGGCAGTGGAGGCCCTGCCCTCAGCCATCACCAAAGACCTGCTCTGAGCCCAGCCCTGCCCAGCTCTGTCCTACCAGAGCACTGCAACACAAACCCAAACACAGCATTCTCTCACCCCCATACGCAGCGGGTCCCAGATACTCCACAGATGAAGCGACATGAAGATGTAAGACCAACCCCTCTGGTTTGGCTCTTGCAGCTCTGAGCCTGGTGTTTGCACTTGCAAAAACAAGAACAAAAATAGACCCCAGTGCCTGAGACGTGCCCAGGGTGCAGCCCAGGGTACAGTCTCTCCTACAGTTTGCTCTCTGGGCCCTTGGCCTTTGTTTTTCTATCCTGGTGCTATGATGACCAAGTAGGAACTTGGTTGTCTTAAAAATTGTGCCTGGCAGGGTGGGCTGGGGGCCAGGAGGCCCCAAGGGGCATCTACCTCCAGTGCCAGCTCCTATAGCCCCTGCAGCCACCGCCTCTCCCACTGGGGAGTTGGCACTGTGCCACTCAGCTACCTCCCTTGGGATTATGAAGCACCTCCCTGCAGCTCTCAGGGACTGCTCTCTGTGCTAACTGTGCTACCCTGCTCCCTCCACTTGAGTGAAAGCCACCGCTGTCCTACAGACAGCAATGGGAGCTTGACTTTAGAGTAAGGATTTGGGGTTTCAGTAGTCCCAGAGTGAGTAATGGCAGTCCCAGGTAATGATCTCCAGGCAGGGAATGGCAAATTTGTGGCTGAGGACCATCCTGGAGACGGGGCTGTCCGCAGTGCTGGGACAATGGGGCAGTTTATGTCACCTGCACTGCTGCAAGGGGCAGCAGCTGCCTGGGCTGCAGCATCCCACGGGATTGTAGCCGGCCGGTGGAGATCAGCGAGGGCAGTGCACCCACGGGTAGAGCCTGGGACAAAAAGGAGCAAAAAGCTGTGCCAGGGCCTGATACAAAGTCATCCACAGGAAAACCCCAGCTGGTAAGTTCCCTGTGCCCCAGCACAGGCCCTCCAGCACACGAGGGGATCATGTGGTGTCTCTGTTGACCTTTCATTTTGTTCCAGAAATTGTCATTTCTAAAGTAAATTCACTCATGCAAAACTGGCATCCGACTCGGTTCAGATCCGTGTTGGCAGCCACACTCCAGGGTAACGGGAATACGGATGGGGATAGTGTGGAGCATGGCCAGGGCCAGAGCATGGCCAGGCTGGGTGCCACAGGTGAGCCACGGCAGAGAGGGGCACAGCCTGGCTGGGCACGGGCACGTGGCACCAGCAAAACTCCTCTGCCGCAGCAGCCGAGCCTCCTTCGTGGTGAGTGCCACAGCCACGTGTGTCCGGCAGCAGCGGGACCCTGCCCAGCCCTGTGTGGCCCCCTGGCCATCCTCGGCCATCCTGCTGCTGCCCATCGACGGGAGCCTCCAGAAAGGGACCACGGGCTGATTTCCCGTTGGAGGACACGATGACGAAGGGCTGCTGCCATCTCCTGGGGGCTCTCAGGGCATGGCCGCTCCGGGACGGACAGGGACCAAGGACTGAGCAGCCGGGCTGGGGACTGGGCTGGGCCGGGCCCAGGGACACGGTGGGTCCAGCCACCGACACAGCCTCGTGTCCCTGCTCCACCTGCCAGTCCCCCTGGCCCACTGCTTCGGCCACTGCTGGCTTAAAATACGGTCCTTCAGAGATCACCTAAAGAACACCAGGCACCCAGCAAACCCCAACCAGTTTAATGAACTCCATGAGCTGTGGCCAGGCCAAACAGTGAGTCCAGGGTCTGGCACCAGCAGGGGACTCCTCCCTCCCAGGCTGGATCCATCTCGTGGGGCACGGCACAGCTGGGGCCAATGAAGCCCTGTCCCCAGCTGGGAATGGTACCAACAGCTGCCACCAGTTACCTGAGAATTAGAGACAACCCCTCCCTGCCTGTTGCTGGTGGGCTGAGCTGGCGAGGAGGGTGGTGGCTTCACCCTCGGAGCTGAGGTAGGCTCTGCGCTGGGTTTAGGTTGGGTTTCTGATTGAAAGAACCAATTTCTTTGGATTTGGTGATGCTGCAGTGCGTGGGGAGTTGAGGGCTGTGGTGCTGTGTTGCTGCGTTGCTGCTCAGTGAGAGCCTGGTCCTGGTACAGGAAAGGAGCCAGGGCTGCCTTGAGGTGGGTTTGGTGCACGGGGTGCTGCATTTCCCACTCCGTGCTGGCTCACTCCAGAGTCTAAGGGCACAGCTATGCACTCCAAGGTGGCAGGGACACTGTGTGTCCTAGCAAAGGAAAAATGGGGAATAAGGTGACTGTCAAGTCAGTAAAATCATAAATTAATGAGAAAATCAAACAGTAGCAGAAGTTTCTTCCAGCGGTTCCAAGCCACAAAAGTTAATGCGTTTGAGGGAATGTGAAGTTTTAACTCTGAGTTGTGCAAGTGTGGTGATATTTTAGTGTAGCTGCTTTTTAAATAACTCCCCCACCCTCCATTCCTCCAGCTTCATTGCCTCAAATGATTTAATTCCTTCTGGCTGTGGTGGTTAATTGAACGTGTAAAACACTCCCAGCTGGGGCCCTGGGCTCTTGTCCTGGTGTTGTCCAGGAGCAGGGCTGGGAGCATGACCAGCCTCCCCAGGAGCTCTGTGTTCCAGCTCAAAAGCTCATCAGTCTCCTGTTCAAATCTGAAGTGTGAATCTCTGATGAAGATCCCGTCAGCAGTGCTCAGTGACCCTGTGCAACCAGGCCCATTTGCTCCTCAAAACTGGCCGTTGCACAAAGCTGATGGTGCAGGTGCCCTCTGTTCCTGTGCCGTGTCACCTCCCGTTGCTCTTGAGGGCTGGCAGCCTCAGCCTGTGCCCCTGACCCTTAACCGCAGCCCCTCAGGTGGAAAGCTCACCTGGGGGGCACAGCCGTGGGGAAAAGGTAAAATGGGTTTAACCAGCACAGGTTGGAGCTCTGCTCTGGCTTCCCTAGGGCTGAGCTCCTGAAGGGCAGGTAAGGACTCTTGGTTGTGGCAGCTTTGGAATTAGGCTGTGGAAACAGCCCGTAGGTGCTTTAGTGTTTAATGTAAAAGAGCATCTCCTTGGCCTGGAGGAGCAGCCAGAGCTCACTCAGCAGCAGCACCTGGGGCTCTGCAGGCAGCAACCTCTGCTTCATCTCCTGGCATTCTTAGTTGAGAGCATTAAGAAATCAGGTTCACTCTTGCACAGATTTGCAAATGACATCAAGTTAGGACGGGGTTGTTAGTGCTTGTGGAAAGAGGGTTAGGGTTTAATATTGGTCTGATAAAATAGGAAATTATCTAAAGTAACTGCCAGGCAAGTCAACAGAGGAGGAATTGTTCTTTTCTAAGCAAATTAAGTGAAGAACTCCAAGCTGTGAAATGACTGACAGAAAAACCATTGTACTGATAAACGAATAGGAGGATTGGTCATGGTAAAAAACTTCTTTTGGTTCCAAAATAAGGAGTTAGACAGCTTTGTTCTCTCAGAATACGCACTTAATGACAAGTTTTGGCAAATGTAGTATTTTGTTAAGTTTTAGAATAGTTAGTTTTAAATCAAACCATCCCAAATGTCTTCACTGGAATCGCTCCGTTCCATCCGTTCATCGCCCCTTTCCCGGGGGCAGTCGCCGCCAGAGGGCGGGAGCGAACAGCTCACCTGGCGGCAGGTGCGGTGCGACGGAGCCTCCGGCACCGGGAATCACCGGGAATCACCGGGAATCACCGGGAATCGGGGCCCTTGGGTACCTCAGCGCGACTGAGGCATTGTGCTACCCCCGGTGTAAAACAGCAGCTCCATCCCTGAACACCTGAGAAGCTCTCAGGGACCTTCCAGCAGCTGCTGGGCTTAAAGGCTCAAGCTGAGAAACCCAGTAGGACTGATGGGTAATTAACGTTTAATTCAGTCTACTGGGGTCCAGCAGGGTGACAAAAAGCCCGATTTTCACACAGATCCTCCCATGGATAAAGCCAGCACCGATGGCTTTCACGGCCTGCTCAGCCCCAGCTGTGGGTGTCCCAGCTCTGGGATGGGCAGTGAGGCCCTTTCCACTGCAGAGAAAGGGCATCAGGGGACCAAGATGTGGTATTTTGAAAAACTGCTCAAACAGCTGCAGGATTCTAAATACACTCTTGAACTTTTATTCTCTCAGTAGGTAAGCAGTGGATTAAAAAACTCAGTAGCAAAACCAGACCAAAGCTAAGTCTCTCACACCTTCAGAAACAAAACGTGCATTTGCATGTCAGATTTGGGTGCTGAACTGTAATTCACATCCTGACAGTGGATATGCAAATGACCAAGGAGGAATTTGGCAGTGGGAGCAAACTGCTCCATGTGTCACCATGGCAAATGTGCAACAAACACGTGTTCAGGTGTTGGCAACACTGAGCAAACACTGCGCTGGGGAGAACAAATGCAGCGATACCACAGATTCTGAAAAAGTGTAAGCTGAAGAGCAAAATGGGACAGCTTAATGGCAGCTGTTTGGCACTTCCCAGCACAGGCTGCTTCAGCCACGTGCAATATTAATCTTTCTGTACCTGGATTAGATTTTGTAGGCTATTCTTCCTCATGTACGTGCTGCTTTTGCTTCCACTGAAGCCTAAAAATTCCACTGGTGAATTCTGGAGTGTTAGGGACACTTGGTAAATTAGGCAAAACAAAAGCTGCTCTTTTCTAAGATTTGAAGCAAAAGTGCCAGCAAGGAGCCACTGCCAATTACAGAAACCCAACTGCAACTGGTTTTAGCCAAAGAAAAGAAACTACAATTTCAAATGTAGTTCTGTGCTGTCACAGGCCCCCACTTCCCCAAAACCATGCTATAATCAGTACTGTGGAGTAGATCCCTTAGTATAAAACTCAAAAAATCCCATAAAATAGAAATCAAGAATTTAAGTGACAAACCTACGTTTTCAGAGGTGATTCCTTGTATGTGCAACATCTGCTTTTGTCAAGGTATGCATCTTTTCTGGGTTCAAAATGTGCAAATCCTGTAAATTATAGGTTTCTTCCAGTCAGATTCCCTTACTAGTGCTGAAACAAATTCACAGTATAAACTGTCAAGACTCTTCATGCTGTGAATGAATATATTTTATATATATATATATATACATATATATATATATAAAAGGTAAAGTGCAATTGGTTCTGTTTTGCAGAGCCACACAAGGCCCCTGTACGGCAGCGTGTGGTCGCAGCAAGTTTTGGGATGGGAAGAAGGTCCCCCCGTTAAACAATGTCATCATTTCATGGCAGATGGTTCTGCTTTTCAACAGGCTGCATGGAATTTGCTATGCAGTGAAGTCTGAACAAAAGGTTCTTCCTTCAGCCCGTCCAGCGTCTGACCACTGTGGGTTTCCCTCCCTGAACAGTAGCAGAGCTGTGGGTTTTACCAAAACGAGGAGCACAAGACATGTCTGAAATGTGAAAATTCACCCCTGGCTTTGCTGCTCCTGTGCAGCCGGGTTCTGGACCCTCTGTGAGGCCCTGGTGCGAGCTCAGCGCGCTCCTGCCCCGCTCTGCTGCAGCAGCTCCTGCTCGTCATCCTCGGAGCCCGAGGGGCCCTGGCGCACCTCCTCGTACCACTTGTTGGTCAGCGTCTTCATCTGGATGCGCCCGTCGTGCAAATCCTGGGCAAAGGCAAAGCAGAGCACTCTGTCACCCCCTCTGTGTCACGGCAAAACAGGACCACAGCTGGACATATTCCTTAGGAAATAATCTGCTTCCGGTCTCTGAGCAAGCAAAGCCGTTGTTTCCCACCAGAAAATATTTCTCAAGTGCTCAGTCAGTAATTATTGCTACAGAGGACAGCTCTGCTGATGGCTGTTTGTACCTGTGTTCTCTAGACAGTCCTGCTCTGTGTGTTTCAACAAGGCTAATGCTGTCTGGAGGGCCTGGCTTTGACTCTCTTCGTGTTCCCAGCGACACGGGGAAGTTTGTGGCCTGCTGTGGTGATTCACATGCTTATTTTTCCAGCCTTTGGTTGCAATCTGGATGGCAGCCTGTGCTTTTGGCTACCAACTACAAATCAGATGCTTACTTTGGTCTCTTGATTATTTTTTGGTTTTGCAATAATTTACTTTAGTTTTTGTAGGAAAGTGCTGAAAGGGTACTTTTGAAAAGTACAAAACAAGAGGAAAAACAGTACTTTTGAGTAGGCTAGGAAGATGGAATGTGCACTGACACAAAATTATCAACTCAACAGCCAAATGGCTTCCATGGGAAATTGGAAAACCAGTGAATTCTGTGGCTAAAGAGCCTGATTTCTGCAGCATGGGAGTGAAAAAGGCACAGTATCCACACCTTGGAGCCACTCAGTGTTACATTACACGTTCAGTCAGGTGTTGTTTTGCATTTACAGCCTCAGAGCCCTGGCACCCAGTGAAGCAGCCTGAAGGGTGCAATGCTGATGCCTATTTCTGAGACAGAACCTGCACTTTGCAGCAACATCACAGCTCCAGAAGTCACAGGACCACTGGCAGCAAGAGACAGGAACAGTGTGAGTGACAGCACCTAAAACACTGTGCCCGAGTGGCAGCAGCTTTTCTAGAAGCAGCAGCAGCAGCAGCCAGTGACTCCTGATGCCCTTCATGGTTCTCTGCACAATTAAAGGCGAGTTCAACAAATCCATAACCAAGTTTAACTGGGGTAGCTCTGAGATGCTCATTTAATCCAACCTGCACTTCTCCAGAGCAGCTGTTTGTTGCAGCTGTTCTCTCTATTCATGAGCAATACACAGATGTCCCACTGTCCCTACACACGCTGGGTGGCTGCACGCTGAGCCCTGCGTGCTACTAAGGGCAACAACCAACTCAACCAGTTTCTCTTCTTCAAGAAAATGAGAAAGGCTTACTTCTTGTGTGAGTCTTCTGGTGAAGAAAGGATTCAAATACTCGACATCAAGCCGCATAAACCCTTTGAGGTTCTGGCGTTTTATGTACTGGGCTTCATATTCCTCCTCTGTGAGCTCTGATAAATGTTCAGATTCTATAGTGTTTCCCTAGAAAAATCACAAATATTGGAATAACCCACGGGAAGTGGCAGTCATCCCTCCACCTTGCTTCAGCCCCTGCTCTGTGGTCTCCCTTATCACAACCAGTTCCCATGTTGGAACAAAACAGAAATGATCCCCATTCCAGCCTCTCAGGGCTTAGGGCTGTATGAGTCTGTTCAGCCATCGAATCCCAGAGCCACTTAGCTTGTCTTTCCATGCTGAAAGGGAAAAGACCTCAAATGTTCCATGTTTTGTACTGTCACTATTGCTGAGAACAGGTTTCTACTGTGCAGGTTTTCTCTTGTGAGCTGGACAATGTTTTCATCCAGCAAGCACCACTGCTGTCATTGTCCCACTGAAAACAAATCATGCTGAACACACCCTGTCCCTGCACTCTTCCTGTACTTCCTTGTCTGGACAGTGCAAGGTAATTCTGGAGACTACAATCAACCTCATGCAAAGAGAAAATGTTCTTAAGATCCTGCAGAACAATACCCTGCATGTACTCTTCAATGGTTTAGGGAAAAACAGGCAAAAACTGTCCTGTGATACTTTATATTCCCCAGTCTTTTGCACAAGAGATTCTAGACTGGCTGTTGGTTTTGTCATTCTCTTGTTTTGTCAGAAATTGCTTTAAAATAAAGTCGAGTCGGGGGGGCTGTTGTTACCACCTTCTCATTCCCTTTGACTTTTTCAAAATAATTTCCATCTGCTGTTTATGATTAACTTCTGTCTCACACTGTACTAACTACTTTCTCTCCATATATGACTCAATCCTCCATCAGCTGCTTTATATTCTTGCAGTGGTTACTGTAATTCATATAGATAAATTTATAATTGGATTGAATTAAGAGACTGTTTCTCCTCCCCTTGCCCAAACAGTTATTTTGCGAAAACACTAACCAAACTCTGTCTTTGGGATACTCTAAAATTATATTCCTTGGCTTTTTCTGCTTTTACCTTACTTTCCAATAAAAAAAATTATGTACTAGTCCTGAAAAATGTTTGAACTGGCAAAAAAAAACCCCACCAAACCCCAGTGATCCTCTGAATGAAAACCCCAAACAAACCATCTTCTCTGTCTTGCTGAGATTAACATCCTTCTTGTTCCTCTTGCGTGGTTTGGAGTCCTCAATGTCCACGAGCCTGATGAGGGGCATGGTTCCCCCTCCCAGCAGCAGGATGGTGAACAGCACAATGATGATGGTCGTGGTGCCGATGAGCTGCCGCTTCTCGATGGGCTCCAAGCCCAGGTGGAGGCTGAGGGCGTAGGGAATGGCACCGCGTAATCCTTCGGGGAGAGAACAGCGCATCAAGGGAGAGCCCAGCAGGAGCTGCACTGGAGAACCCAACAGCATTCTCCACCTTTAAAAGGTTTTTCGCAATGCTATGGCATGTCCATTCTCTATCCCTTGGCTACCACCCCAAAAGCAGTCTGAGACTTCAGACGGTGTTGTTCAAACTGTGAAGCTGTTTGGCCTAGACAGACGCAGCTTCTATGCAGAAAAGCTTTTGTGCAGCTCACCAGTGCAAAGTCCTCCAGCACAAAGGGGAAAGAGGACATTTCTGTTGCACTTGGGTTTCAGAATAGTGCAAATGTTCAGCTGAGTTTTACTCAACCAATGAAAAACCAGTTCCTCCTAGAGTGGGCCACACAATGAAAAAGATAAGCCATTTTTTCTGGTTCCTGCTATTTTGAGCTTTAACTTACCACTAAACCACATGATAAACATCATTTTGGGGGTGATTTTATGATCACGGAAGAAGTTGAGTAGGTAGGAAAGTGGAAAAATATTCACTGCTCTACCAAACAGAACCAGCACCTGAAAAACAGAAATAAAAGCAAAAGACCATTTGATATGTTAAAGCCACGAGGTCCCAGTTGCAACTGGTTTTACAGGGGAAGGTGAATATGCTTTTTGCTCACAGGCAAGTGTGAGCAATACACAGAGAGAAACCCTTCTGCACAGGGCATTGTGGAATTTTACTCTTGAAACATTTCATCTGCTTAACTGAAACTAAATCAGACTTGTCACTGACGGAGACCAGGCCGTTTATACTTATAATAAATAAATGGAACCCAGGAGGCATTCCAGGGAGACCAAGAATTACTTTCGGTAAAAGCGCCCCTCAATTCAGTCACTTCAGCTCCTTTAACCATTCCCTTGGCAGCAGCCAAGAGGCACTAAGGTATTTCTATTGTCTCCCTGCGGGCCAGAAACCAAACAAATGGCACGTCAGCCTGTTTCTCAACACTTGCCTGGGTATGGCTATAAAACGTAGCCCACACTGAAGCAACACTTTGAGAGAGGTAAAGGAAAAAAAGGGTACTATTGATTTAATGGCAAACAATTAACAGACACAGTGAAAACTTTAACTTAGAAAAAGGCAAGGTTTTCTCAGAGCATTGTTTTTAAGCTGCACTACAAACAGCCCTTGATAAGGTAAATATCCTAGAATTAGTCAGCAGGATCCTTGAAGGGCTGTGCTGTTTTCCTTTATGAATCACCCCAAAAATACACAATTTGCATTACACCTGAAAGGGCAATGCTACACAGAAGGAAGTGTCACACCTTAGATATATATTAGATAGGGAAGTTGGGTGTAATGCAGAGAGAGCAGTTCCCTGTGCTGATATGCCTATCTGGAAGTTGTAGATAACAATTCTTCCCTTGAACCCTGCACTAAATGGGCCAGGGTACATTGTTGCACACAACTGGAAATGGATCCACATTGCCCTCACTGGACTCTGCAAAGGGGATCGTATTTTTCATGCTGATACTAAACAACTATAATGGCAACAGATGTAGGTAACCCCCGTGTGAAACATAATTCACTGTGTTGCTACATTAAGCTACACTGAAATAGGTTTAAAGACAAAGAATTAGGAAAGGAGTGGTATGGAAGAAAGTAAATACCTACTATGCACCAGATGACAAAGGACATTTCAAACTTGTGAGGAAAACTAAAAATTGACAGGCCAAGAAATGCAAAAACACACGTTTCTGAAAAAGAGAAATCACATCTTAAATAAACAATTCTAGAAAACCTTTTCTACTCCTATTATCAATTACTACATACAGTACATAAAATGGGATTTCCTGACCAAACCCTGGAGAGCTGCTGGTGCTCAGGTAAGGAGGGGTTAAGCTCCGTTTGCAGCAAAGCCACTCCCTGATCATGCTGCATCATCCTGCAAACAATACAGAATTCACTCACGGCAGCCCCCAGCAATCAGGGACATGTTTGTAATACAGAAACACGTCATTTCTTCAAAGGTTTGGGTTGGAAAAGGAACTGGAAAGGCTCTAAGACTCTGAGCTGCTTGTACCGCTACTTCCAAAAATGTCTCCGTAGGTGAAGTTACTGTTTTCGCAAGCAGCTTTTTATGCACAAAACCATTCAAAAAACACCCCGCAACCCCCATCTCCTAGAACTAGAAACAGATCAGAGGAATACACGAGTCAGAGATCTCTAGTTGGTCATCAGTCTCATGGCAAATCTTAGCAGGAGCTTGCAGGATGGGAGAGAGAGATTTACTGTATGTTTTATCCAATGTGGCAGGAAAGGTGACTTTTGAGTGCCTTCCAGCCTCCACTCTCGGCAGTTCCTCTCTTAAAGACAAGCACCATGGACACACAAACGCCTGCATGCAAATTCACACCTCTGCTGCTCCCAACAGCACCACCGTTCCATGCAAATGAAATTTTAAACTATTAATACTAGATTTAATAGCAGGCAGCACCTACCACACATGAAAGCAACCGTTCGGAGTGTCTGCTGCATCAGGATCTGTGTCACTGGGGACAGGTTGTGGTGTGTGTAGTGAGACATCACGATGCCAGAGAACAGGATTGCCATGATACCTGCAGGCAAGAATGTGGCATCAGCAGAAGACTCTGCTAAGATTTACTGCTGAGACCCTCCAGAATAATTTTCTCACAAGGCAAAACTTGTTTCTATGGCAATATAAATTTTAACATATCAAACAGTGTGGTCAGAACTCATTTTGCCACTCACCTGAGAGTGAGATCCCTTCTGCAAGTCCATAAGGGAGGTAAGCAAAGATAATCATCATCCCAAATTCTAGGGAAGGTGTCTTCCTTAAATCAATGTGCTTTAGTACGTACACACGGAAACGTTATGGAAAAAGTAAATTAAAAAATAAATCAAAGGAATATTTTGATAGGTTTGTTCCACTACAAAACAATGATTAAGCCTAATGTACTTCTCTACTGCATAGCCAATAAAATCTACACATTGGCCTTCAACTCAAGTATGAAAAGAACAGTAATTTCTTATGAGGAATGTTTCTTATAGAAGCTACTGCTGGTAGAAATCTGTCAGAACAGACAAAGATCTGTGACTGATGTGCCTCTACAACACTGCTAACTACAGGTAAATCAAATACTTTCGAGGTGCAAGTAACTGTAAAGGGCAAATAAGCTGCTTTTCTCTTTGACTTAATATAATTTAGATATGAGTTGAAGAACTGTAGAACGTCTTTCTCCCTCTTTTGTTGTGATGTATGGAATAATTTAAGTTTGTTGAATTAGGCTGATGAACCAAGAGGGGGAATATGTCTGTATTTAATCAAACATTCTATTCTTGTTGTTACAAACCAAGTGTTTGCCCTTGAGTCCCAGCTGAGACAAACAACTGTTGTACAGCCCAGGCCGCATGCAGTGCAGTCAGCGCTAACATTAACCAAGCCCAACAAGTAACAAAGGTGTCTGGGCTGCGGCAAGCAGCCTTCCTGATCTCAGCAGAGGAGCTTCTGGGTTGTTTAGCAACCAACTCATGGAAGTGGAAGAGGCAAAATATAACCCAGGGTAAATACAAACAGAACAGTGTCTGCATTTAGCTGCCTGCACATGATCCAGAGGGACAAATGAGCTGGGCTGACTCAAAGGCCCTCGGGAAAAGCAGCTTTTTTTTCTTTTTAATTAACTGTTTTATGTATGTAAAAAAGAAGCCATATGCTTGTTAAAATGGATTGGTATTGAAATGGAATTAATATATTTTGAATTTACAAAACAATTACCATATCTTATAACACTCCAATGCACAAAAGCTATTATACAACATTTCAGACCTTAATTAGGTTCATAAAAATTTGATGCTACTTTTAATACACATCCATGCACACTAACAAAAAAAAAACAATGTCTAATAAGAAATATCCTCTAAGAAATGCTGGAGAAGATGGAAAGAAAAATACTATTAGAATGTTGAAGTTCACCAATGCATTAATATATAACACCAAAATTTAAAAAGGATATTAATGCAGAAATAAGACCAGTAAGTGTGCCAAGTGCTGCAGAACCAAAGAACATCTTGAGAAAGTATCCCAGTGCCTGTAGAAAGGTTTGCCATCCACTTACATCTGACATATTTTCCCTTGTCAAACCTTCTGCTGTGCTAGATACAATTAAAAGAGAAATAAAAAGAAATGGTTACACGTTCTAAGCCTGGATCCAAAAATATCAAACATCTTTTGAGCATAACAACAAAAAAGACTCCCATTTCTTTGTTGCTACCACTCTTAAAAGGCTTTTACTGTGATATATATAACAAGAGGAATGTCAAAAGACGTTAAATCAAGCCTTAGTGTAATCCCCAAAGGGAAACCTAATTCTGCTAGAAATCCAGCATTGCTCCTCTGAAGAATCCCAGAATGGCGTAAATAGGCTATGGTGATGCCCAGTATTTCAAAACAAGGTTCAACTTTGAAAAGGAAAAGAAAACACATTTTACAGTGGTAAAAACTCAGGTGATCCTCTGAGAAGAGCAAATTAACAGGAAGAACTCTCATCAAATATTTAGGAGTGGATAAGAGACAAGAAGGTCAGTGAAGGAAAAAAGAAGCAGCTCTTAAGAGGAAAGCGGAGAAACCTCTTTGAATTTCAGGAATGTATTTCATGGAAACTCTGTGCAAAGAGCACACAGATTCTAACTAGCATTCCTTTTGGCTGCTTTTAGCCTTCAGGGTCTTCCCTAAAAGCACCACAACTGTAGCAAAAACAATTAGTTCATTGGAAAATGACTCTGACTTCACTACCTGCTCGGTACAGACGCTGCTTCTATACATTCACAGTCACATCTATCGGCTTCAGCAATAACATGGAGATACATCTATCCATTTTTCACTCTTTCAGCCCCAAAGAATTATCATGGGCAAAAGATAAGGACACTGGAAGTTCCTCTTTCCTGTGGCAGCCCCAACACAAACATAACCCCACAGCATGGATGCTGGCGTATTCCCCTGCCAGCGGCAGGGGCACTCTGGGCATAAGCCAATGGCAAGGACACTGAGCTGCTCTTTGGAAGGTGAAACTTTCTGTGCCAAGCCTGACTTGTGACATGTGGGGTTCCTGCTGTCACGAGCCTCAGATGGAAAGAGACCTGATAAATGAATGGAATTAGAAAGCAATCAATTATTCAGGGTCAATGAGATAAGGCTCTGAGCTAGAGGTAATAAGGCAACCATTTACTGTCTTCTGCCTATGCAGTTCGTGTCATGGATTGCTTTTCACACAGAAGGACCACACAAAATTCAACTTTACACCAGAAATACACAATTTGTTCCAAATGGAGATGGAAGAATTACTGTGCATCTGAAAAACCCAACAGAAAACAATGTGGTTATTGTTTCCATAAACATATGTGGCTCCAGGGCACTTACTTGGTCAAGACAATTGAGACTGCATCGTTGAGAATACTTTCTCCAAAAACCAACATGTTAAGCACAGGATCCACATTAAGGGCATTGAAAATGGCAATTGTAGCCACAGGGTCAACTGCAGATATTAAAGAGCCGAATGCAAAACTGGGAGAACACAAAATGAAAGAGGAAACTAAATGAAAGAAAATACCTACCTAGTAACTTATGAGAACAACAGTAACAAAGACCATTTGTGTTACAGTTTCTACACAGTGATAAGTTGTGCTCTATTTCCATTCCCAAGAACTTGACCCTCTGCCAAGTTCTTGAAAAAGCTACATTATTGATACTGAAAAACTTATTCTATCTTTTAAGAGAAGATTTGGACAAGGAAGTTATACCCTTACCACATATATTAATAATACCAGCTAATCAAAGTTTACAAATCTTAAAGTTGGGTTAAAATACCCAGTATCTGTGTAGAGAAATCACTGAGCACACAATAGAATAGACTAGAATACAATAGAATGGAATATAAAACAATACTATTTGGAAATAAAGGTGTAATAAATAGGATTTAGAAATGTTCCATCTATTTCTCAGTCTCGTACACAGAATTGAATCTAAACACCAACCAAAAGAGGTGGCCAATTGCAGTGCATTTCCCACCTCCAGGTATCCTGAATTCAGTTTCATTACCCCAAGAGCTTACCTGTCTGTCATGTTGAGTTTATAAATTACATCAGCCTGAAAGAATAGGTAGAACATAATCACAATCAACTGTGGTGTTCTGCTGGTCTTAAAAATGAAACTATTCATCAAATCCCAAGCTCACTATTAAGAAAAAAAGTCACAGTAGTGACGTTCCCCGGTTTAACGCTGCCCTCCAACAGTGATCTGCTGCTGCAAGTCTGGTCACCCAAGAGCAGGGAACTAGAGCAGAGTCTGGTGAGTAGAGTAACTAAGATATTCAAAGGAAGAGAAATTTGAGTGGCAAAGAGGAAATCATAGAATGCTTGACCTACAAGAATGAAGTCTGAGAGAAAAGATAATTATCTGTGTCTATATGTAATCAATGGGAAACACCAAACCAAGAAGCAAGAAACAACAATACTGAGAGAAGAACAAAAAAATTTAATATTGTAGAGTATAAAATGGCTCTAGAGAACACAGGTTTTGGAACAGCCTTCCAACAGGAAGATTGTGGTAGTCACAAAAAATGTAAAATTCAAGTCTTAATTGCTTTTCCCGTGGAACATGCTGTGCCACAGAGAGGCTCACGTTGGAAGGGACCACTGAGGTCACCTACTCCACCCTCCCTGCTCCACAGGCCCCTGGAACACGTTACCCAGGATCGTGTCCAGACAGCTTTTGAGTATTTCCAGCGAAGGAGACTCCATGGCCTCTCCAGCAATACCTCTGGAAGGGGTTGTATAACACTGTCTTTGTAAGAGCAGAGTGCCGGACTTTGTGACCCAGGAATTCACTTTTACTGTATTTGTCTGCTCTTGAAAAATGGACTTCCAAACAAAAAGCCTGATAAACTCAAGTGCTTCAAAGCAGTAAGTCTTACCCGGCCCAGGAAATAGATTCCTCCACCTACAATGAAAGCTGATATTGCAGTGCCAAATACTGAGAACAGAATGATGGAACCAATGTTCTGAAAAAAATTACCCTGGAACAAAGAAATAAAATAAGTAAATTAGTAAAAATGACCTGAGGGAAAACTCATGTTTGGGTTTGCATTTAATTAGAGTCTAATTCACAACTGGATTTCCGATTATAAATTTCATTAGTTTGGTTCCAGGTACTCCAGGACACACACCCACACCATCTCCCTAAAGAGACTGCTGCTCTCTTGAGGACAACAGCAATTCCTTCTGATTCCCGGGACTGATTCCCAGTCTGGCACCAGAACAACAACCCAATCCTCCGGCAAACAGCTATCCAGCACTTTGATATATTCCCCACCTAACAAGAGTGTAAATTAATGCCTGTGTTGGAGACAGGGCACGTGAGAAAGGCCCATACACTTCCTAGTTGCTAGTCCATTGCTGATGGTTTTGTATGAAAAGGTCTCCAGTGTCGGTACCAATTCCTGGTATCCCCATGGCCCCTGTTCACCCCTGCCCTGCAGCACAGCTCGAGCAGCAAGGCTGCACGCAGGGAGCACCAAACCCCCTCGGCCAGGACCACTGCTGTGAGAAATGCCCATGGAAACACAGGCCCCCAGGCAAGGGGTCAGAACGCTTGCACACATTTTCCTCTTCTTTAGCTGTGGAGTGACCCCACCTTTCCCACTTCTGATCCTACTCTTTCCCATTTCTCCTCCTTCGCACCAGCCCTTGTACAGCTCTGATGAGGTAAGAACCCTCTCCAGCCAAGCAAAACCACGTCTGTGCTGTACCCTCCCCTTGCCAGCACTCAGTTAGCAGCAAGCTACATTCCCTGCACTCTGGGCTGAAGAGGCTTAAATTTTGCACTCTCAGTTCCCTAATGATTAATATAATGGAACTTAATGCAATTATCCTAAGCTTCATGAAGATAACTAAAAGCAGAATCTGTTCCAAACAAAACTTCAACATCCAAAATGAGTGTCTGGCAGGAACTGACCTTGTGCAGTGAATATCCAGATTCAAATATAATAGGTGGAAGCAAAAGCAGAAAAAACATATTTGGACGAAACATTTCTTCTTCCTGCAAAACAAAAATTAATTCTAATTTCAGGCATATAATCATTACTGAAATAACATCAAATCTTCCAAAAGAAAAACTATTTTAAAAATAGTATTGAAAAATGAAAAATCTTTCTCCCTTCTTATCACAAAGCAGAAGACCGAAGAACAGTAAACTATTCCAGGGCTGCTACTTTCTTTGTTCTTTTTCAACCCAGTGATAGAAATCTAGGAGTTACTTATTTTAAATTACCGTCTCAGAACACAGAACACAGAACACAGGTTATTTATGGCAAAGGAAAAATCTTTCTGTTTCCACAAAGAGTATTACCACTTTATCTCAGAGTCTGGAAATCTGTAAGGACTGCCAAGGAACGGTGACCTCTTGGCCACTGTTTGAACAGAGCACCTTAACTGGGACCAAGCACAGTTTCACTGGAAAACTCATCACCTGACACGAGGAAACCACACCATCACCCCAATGTCCCTGCAGGTGACAGGCTCAGCTGACACACCACCTGAGGGTTCTGAGGCTGGATTCTTCTCAGCACATGTAACTTCTGCCTGAATTGAATGGTACGATTCTGCCGGTTCCTCTTTGCCAGCACAGTGATATAAATGGAACCCACCATGAGGTAAGACGCTATTTTTTGGCGTCCTCAGACTTTGTCACTTATCTCATCCCCTGGCTAATGCTGCTCACGCTGTAGTCCCAGCCTGGCACCCTGGTTTTCCTGCTGGCAGACTAAGCACAGAAGGCAAGTGAACCCCAGCAGAGGGGGCCAGTCTCTTCACCCACCTGTTTTCTCCCTCCTGGTTCCCCCAGCACTGAACATAGCACAGCTTGTTACCTCTGCAAGCGCCGATTAACATGGTCAAATCCAGGTTAAACAGCTGATGGACTGTTCTGTTCAAACACCAGCTTTCAAAACAGAGGTACTCATCTCTTTAAAGTCTCATTCCTTCCTGTACCAGCGATAATCATCTTAAAGGATTTGGGGGGGGTTAGAAAACAAAACTCATCCTTTAGACTGAAATGCTCCAGTCCCTGATTGTGCACGCACAATCCCAGGCATCAATGGCTGACACTGCCTGGTTCTGGCAGCACAGAAACTGCACCAGAACAAAACTCCACAGATAGGAGTAATTACACTTTTTAAAAGCCCCAGAATCCAGAGCTGGACAAGGAAGTGAGAACAACGGAAAGGAAGGGCTGCATTTGTGCTGCATTGGAAGCAGAGGAAAATAAAACATGAGGGCTCTGATTATCAGCTGATTATATGTGCTAGCCAACAACCACCAGCAAGCACAAGGGCTTCGTGGTGAACTTCAATGAACACTTAGCAAGGCATGATCACTAGAAATTACATTACAAAGTTTTTAGGGTGGGGATATGATCCAAGATTTGCTTTGTACAGGAATATAGCCAGCAGTTAAATATTCTATTTTTTATCTTATCAGGGAAACAATACGTATCTAGTAAATTTAGAACCATTTATAACCATGTAACAAAAGTCCATAAATTATTATTGATTACGAAATTTCACATCTAAAATTAGGACAGCCTATGTAAAAACCTAAGCTTTATTACAGTGCTAGTAACTCAAATAAGCAAATAATAATGTGATATCTGTGACCTTTCACCTTGGCTGACAACACAAGCAACCACAGCTCCCCAGTGCCTCCCAAGTCGTGGCCAACACTTCCCAGAAAACCCCATGTAATTCGCCAGCTGTGATCAGAGCATGAAGCTTTCTTTTCATTTCTTACACACATGATCTTACTCAGATTATTTTATTTAAACAGTAAGAAATTTTAAAATGCTGATGCTGTGTCCATTTAACTGACTTTCAGCTTTTAGTCAAATCCAGTTGACATAAGTCAGGAATGAAAAAGCACTAACTCCTGCAGCCCCCACTGTTTCTAATGACTTAATATGTAAAAATGAAATATCACAACACAACTGCTGAGCTATGTAATTGTTTAAATGAGTGTACATGGAACTAGTGTAGTTAGTTGAGAAAAAAAAGGAGTAGAATATGTAGTTCAAAAGCTACATCAGATTGAAAATCTATGCATTTTAATGTATTTCAACTAAGCAGAAAAAAAAAATCTTCCTTTAAGGCAATATCTGCCAAGAAATATAGAGCTGCAAGCTAGGATTAAAATTCATTATGCAGACCAAGATTTTCAGCTGGCTGATATAAATCCTGTTTAGAACCAGCCATTCAAATCACTGCGACTTCAATCAGTTCACTGATGTAATCCTAATAAACTGTTTGGTGCCATGAAACAAAATCACAGTTTAAATGCTGCAAGATTTTAAATTAAAGCAGAAACAGTGAAGAGTTCATTGCTTTGATAATGTGGATAAAAGGTGGGAGGCAAACCCCTTGCTTCATCTTCACCTCTTGAAGAAACTTCAGCCAGGACTTGCCCTCTAAAACACCAAGTATTACTAAGACTTTTTAATAAGATTTAGGGGTTTTTCTACAATTAAAAATTAATTGTTACAACTATACCTTCCAGTTGGCCAGCTTTTGAGCCTCTATGATTTTTATAAAAGCTCCCATAAGGATACCTAGGAGAGAATGAGAAAACATTCTGAAACAGCCACAAACCAATACCTGTTTATCAGCTCACCAAGTTTTAGAAATGAAAACAAGGCCAAACATAGTGCAGCAAGCCTTTCATTCCTAAACCATGAAAACACTGAGCGGTCTTGGGTTTAATGCCCAAATACCCAGCTTCCAATTCATTACATAATTCCAGAGCGTCCCTGCACAACAGATTCTCTCTTGGGCTATCCCAGCTCCAAGCAGGCATACTGAGAGTGCAATGCTCACTGGTTCAGAAAGATAACAGGCTTAACTACTCAAAACCACTTCTCATCTAAGCTGCACTCAGATAAAATTCCACCTTTCTTGGTGGAGAATCAGAAAGTTGTGAGCTAGGCATTTGTGCCTCATGTCTGTTGAATACTATTTCCAGTTAAAGCAGCTTAAATGAAATCAGTCTTCTCCACAGAAGTGACCTTTGTTTAAATGAAATCATATCACTTTCTGGCAATGAAGAAGGCAACAAACTCTGATCAGGGTGGAGACCCTGTCAGAACCATTTTGTTCTGACCCTGTCAGAACGCATTCAGAACAATGAATTACACATTGTTTAAGTCATGTAGAAATAATCTGAGCATGAAATAATTTCATCAAGGCTGCTGCAAACTCAGTGGTTAAAGGTTATCGTACTCTTTCCTCCTAAACATCTTCAAACATGAAGAAAAGTCCGTAACAGGATTTCTTCTGGATGTCATGAAGATAACTCATGAACAGTCATTAATTGTTTTCAAGTAATTATAGGGAACTTGTCTTTAGTCAGATTTCAGATCTGTGTCTCTGCATAGTTGTGTTTTGTTATTTACAGACGGGAGACTTCACACTCAAGCACTGGGACACAGAAGTCAAACACTCCAAATGAAAGGCACAAAGTGTCTGAGAAGCTTGAAGTGTGCTTTCCTCTAACTCATGTTAAGTATGCCGTCCTGTAACTCATGGGACCCCCTCTCATGCTGTAGCCAACAAAAGAGTCTTACAAACAGAATCACATGAATTACTCCTGATGGATGTGTCACACATACAAAGCCATGAGGCCTAAGCCTTCTTTTATACAAAAATCTGTGAAGCCGTTGGTCCCAGAGGGTAGAAATAATTGTTCCATGAAATGGTTTCTATGGAAAGGAAGAGGAAAACATTAATGAAGGAACATCAAAGGTCTGCAGTTCCTTGGAGGACAGAATGCAGATAGAGCCACTCACATGCCACACACATTTACAAGCTACTCTTCCTTTATTACTAAATGAATGAACGCAGTTTTTGATCAGCTGGTTCTATCAAATCTCGCAGGTCAGTTTTGTCAAGGGCTAGCTGGAAGGTCACATCTGTAAGAGTTAATCTGCAGCTTATTTTCTGGAAAATTTTATAGGCATTTTCTTATTGCAACTAACTTTTATTTTTCCTCAGGACATGTTAAAACTCCGTAACAAATCAAAGAGAAAAAAACATTTCTGGCAACTATTTTTACCAACAAAATTCCAGCAACTTATAAGGATGAGGATCAAACTCCAGCCTCTGAGAATGCACTCGCACCCTGTCCACCAGGAGAGACACACCCCCTGGAAACCATAAACGAGAAGCTTCCGAGTAGCTTAGACAATGGGAGGAAAAACATTTGTGAAAATCATACTTCTCTTCTCTGCTGCCACTTTTATTAGCCTTCAATAACTTCCTGAGAACATTTGCTTAATTTACAAATCAAAACAAGACACACCTCATTTCTGGCACTGCTGGCAAAACTGGATACTTGAAACTCAAGCTGTGCTCTGAGCGTTACCAGGACCAGAGAGGGTCACTGAGCAGCACCGAGCTGGCAACTCCAGCAATAATACGGGTGTTAAGTCCTGCCACCAGGGCTAAGAGTACTTTAAATATGACTGAGCCCATAAACGAAATAAAAAAGGCTGAAATGACACAGGACATCTGTTACCTGGGCTGCTCCTGGGTACAACACCCTGTTGACTCACAGGAATTGCATCTGCTGGTATCATGTCACCTCACTGAGGGGACAGACTGCTGCTCTGCTGTGGTTCACCCCAAAACCCAACTGAGCAAGTTCCTGCACAGCCTCTAAAACAGAGCACAAGAGATGCAACGCTGCTCCTTCTGACCCACCCTGAGCAGCAGCGACAGCCCCGGCAAGAAGCTTCCCTGCTTCTAGAGCAGGATTTTGTTGGGGCTTACAGGAACACAGGACACACCAATTCTAAATTCACCCGCTAAAACCCTTCTCCTGCAGCTGAGATACCAAGAACAAGAAACAGAAAGAGGACAATGTCTGTGCCTCTGCTGCTCTGCTCAGCTCAGCAGGAGCAGGGACACAGGCTGGCCCAACACCTCTGCTCTGCACTGCCCAGGATACACAGGACAGTAGGGAAAATCCAAAACTATCCAGAAAAAGCACTCACTATACTGCTGCATTTTATGTTGGGGATTATGCTTAAATTTAGATTAGCTGTTTAATAGCCATGGTAACTAACCTGATTTGATGCCAAATCGACACCTTTTACTTGGGTTTTTGTGTACAAAGAGGAAGGATACTGAAGAGATAGCAATGTCCTTCTGGAACCTTTCAGGACACTGGGAGATACATTCACAAGACATCTCACCTGTCCACAGCAATAATGTAAGGAGGAGGGAAAGAGAAATGTGTCAATAGTGAATCAAGCACTGGGTGCTTTCTGTGAGGATGACAAAGCGAGTCAGGATGGGCTGCAGCAGCTCTGATCTGTGTCACGTACAGAACCATAAAGGCACAAAAATCTAATGGATGTTGCTGCTACAAAGATGAGGGGTGTGTGCAACACTCAGCGCTGGGATGGGATCCTTACCCACCTCTTTGTTTTTCACTTGTACAGAAATACTGAAACTCACATAGGGCCTTGCTAGTGAATGCTGCTTGAAGCTCCAAAACCTGCTGTGTGAGAAACAAGATGTGGTCTCCACCACAGACAGCTATCTACAGATCCAGGGAGTCACACTGCTGAAAAATACGCTGCTCTTTCTGCCAAGTAACAGCTCTAAGATTTTCTCAACCTAGCACCCAAGATTCAAGAAGATCCTTGTTTACCAGAAAGCATAAGCTACTGACAAGCACCAGGAAGCTCACCTGCTCCCATTAAGAAACTGTGTAAAAATACAGTTACTACTCAGTTAAGTTAAAAATACTCAGTTCAGAAATATGAGAGAAGGTACTGGCCTAGCCTAAGTTAGTCAAAAATCTACCTGCTCAACCAGTAATATGCTCCTTCCAGCTATGTTAGGATTATAAGTGAGCATCTCTGTCTTCTTGTTATATTTTTGGAACAACTGTGAGTGAAAGCATCACTGGGAATAGAAGCAAAAATACCACATAATCTTGCAGACAAGTCACAGCTGAAAAACTGGTGCTGGGAACACTCAGACCAGGTTCTTTAAACATTAGACAGCAAGTAGAGAAAATAATAAATGTATTTGGCTTGATTTGATCCTCATTTACATATTTACAAATCAGGAGCAACAGCATACAAATAAATTAAATTACCCTGACATAAAACTGTAGGCTCAGGAATAATCCAAGTTGAATCCAAATTAAGTAAGCCCTTGATCTCCATGAAAGGTGACACTCTTCTAGCTCAAGCCATAGGAAGAGCCCTTGTCATGGTGCTGCTGGGGTAGTTAAGGATCTGGCAGTCCAGGCAAGTTTTCAGGACAGTTGCAAACCCCACCTACATTAAATTCCACACTCTGACATAATTCTACCAACACCGATAAAAACGTGTACCACTTCAAAGGGAAGGCCAGAAGAAGACCAGCTGCAGATCTTGTCCTACCCTGAGGACGCAATCTAGAGGAAGACGCCAAGTACTCAGGTAGTGACATCCCTATGCGTGTCACTTTCCTGGGCCAGCCTCTGCATGTATGCTCATTTCTTTATTTCTTCAATCAATTTAATGCTATGAATTAGTTGTTTTCTTTAATGCATCCTGTTTGCTGCATCTTTCTAGTGATGGCTGACACACAACAGAGCACTACCTCCAGTCCAGACTACTGACATTGACCAGACTAACAAAAATCCAATGTAAAAATGTCATGGTTACTCACCTAAAGAAACAACAGCCACGCTCTCTGGTAAAAAATGAAGCCGGTATTCTATCAGTAAATGCACCAATATGATGCAAATAGCTATTAAGGAAAAGAAAAAAAGGGTGATTTAGAAGTGCCAGAAGAGAATAAAATATACTTTTAAACAGCATTTTTAAAAAACACAAACTTCTCCCAAGGATTTAGTGGACTTCGCTTTGGCAATAAATCAAGAAGCACCATAGTCTAAGCAGCAGCTCCCACCACCATAAATGTTCTAAATCCCTGTGGCTGTGCAAAATCGCACTTCCCAGAGAGAACCAGAGGAGAAATAAACCACTATGATTTTGAGTTGGCCTATGTCCTCAGACATAGAGTACAACTAAAAGAGAGTAAGAGACTTTCAGTTCATCATTCACCTATAACAAGAAGACTAAAAAAAATCGTCATGCCACTAGACTGTTCCTCTTGCTGTGCCTGGACTCCAGTCTGAACTGGAAGGATGGGTTTGGGAGGTGTAGGTGCCACCAGCTTGGTAGTAGCAGCCAGCATAGTGTGGAGGGTGGCATTGATGACTTCATGGGTGGCATTTGCAGACCTGTCAGGATAATATAATATGTGATTATACTGGATGGGAGAGCATGATAAAGCCTACTACAATATGCCCAAATCAACCAACCACTGTCATACTGAACTTGTACTGGTGACTAACTCGTTAAGGCAGATTTTTTAAAAGCAGTCTTTGATTAGGACAGAAGTTCATGTTCATGGAGCTGATTACTGCTGAGCTCCTTCAGGCACTGCAGATACCCAACACTGTGCAGCGCAGCCTGGGATGCAGTGAAAGTCTAACACCGAGAGCATGTGCAGCCCACGCAGCGTGTGCAGAGTAACAAACCCGCTGTCGGCCCCAGGGCGCTCGCAAGGACTGCGGGCCCGCACCCGCCGCGCCCCCAGCCCCCGGA
>VZRN01001256.1:1280539-1297562 GCA_013397935.1 Dasyornis broadbenti
CCCTGCCCCCAGAGCCGCCATCGCTCCCTGTCCCCAGAGCCCTCATCGCTCCCTGTCCCCAGAGCCGTCATCGCTCCCTGTCCCCAGAGCCGCCATCGCTCCCTGTCCCCAGAGTTCCCATCATGTCCTGTCCCTTAGAGCCGCCATGGCTCCTTGTCCCTCAGCGCCGCCATTGAGGTCACAGTGTCACAGGCTTGTTTCCAAGGGCGCTCTGGACATGTGGGTATAATGCCTGCGAAAGCGTGCTGAAGCATCCCATCAGGCCTATCTGTGGTGCCTGAAAGCAGGAAATGGATCCTGACTTTTCAAATTAGATGTGTTCACCTGCAGCCCCATAACCCTTTCCCACTGGCTAAGCAGACCTCGGTGAGAGCACAGCTGGTCCATAGCTCTCACCACCAGCCACAGCCTGGCCTTACAGCAAGAACAAAGCACCAAACAAGTCCCACTGAGCTGAATCAGAAGGCCACTGCCTCAAAACCAGCATAAAAATGCACTTGAATTAAAATATCAGTGAGTAATTAATTAACAATTTTAATCATCAAATTAAAATAAAGTTTAGACCAGCTTTATTTGGTCTAAGTTCAAATGCCCTCCTGGCCACCAGGCTGCTGCTGGGGTTGGGTCTCTAAACTCTCTTGTGCATCAGTTCTTACCTGGAAAATGAGGCTAATTAGCATCTTTCAGCTTACAAAGCCAGCTGAGGACATCCGTCCATCCAGTCTGTGCAAGGTTGAGATACTGGGGTGACAGGGGCTATGGGACAGCATATAACAGCATCATGTGCATTTCTGCTCATTTCTGGTTTGACTAGCTCAGGAAAGAAAAGGGGGCTTGTACAGATTGTTTTAAAGGCCCTCTGAAATATCAGCTGTGAACTTAATCAAATTAAATTTCAGATTTATGACAGAAACACTAGCACTCATGATTCATTCATAAAAATGAAAGCCACTCAAGTAGGTGTGAACATGCCTGAGTTTTAAAAACCAGTGGCTTGGGCAGCAGCTGTTTTTCTCTGTGCATTGGCAGGACAGAGCTGGAGAATGTCTGGTTTCCTGTTGACTGACTGAATCTACACCTCCTTTGCTCATCTAATGTGGTTTTGTGGTGACCTACTTAGATAGTCTTACCACAGTTATGACCAAGGTTTTTTATCCACACTGGCTAATTTCCGACAATCTGCAGTTTGCTAATCCCCATCTGCTTTAACTCATTCTCTGCATCCCAATAGCATTTGGGACAGAATGCATGGCTTCAGCTGAGGCACAGCTCACGGGGTGACTCAGAGCTCACCGGTGCCAGTGAAAAATGAGACTGGCACTTTGCAAAGTGGTGCAAACTGATTTCCAGAGTGATGTGCACATCTTTCTCCACTTGGAAATGGCAGGACTGCAGGCCTCCAACACATCAGAAACTCAGGCACTTCTTTTTGATCTCTTTTTCATGATATACTGGAGTAGAGATTTTGAACAACACTTCATCCATAAATAATGAAGCTTGATCCAGAATGAGATGCACTTAAGCTGATTAAACACAGGAAATGTCTTTGTGAATACTGTCTTCATTTTTTTCTGTAAAAACTAAATTTTTTTTTTGCCAAGGATGGCTGGAAGTAGCTGGTCACTGAAAGGAGAATCATCAGTGTTTCCCTCGAGAACACCTCTAAGAAGAAATTAGTCTTCTGCAAACATGCATGTTTTTAGCTCATAATAACTTTTGGAGTTTTTCTTTGCTTTTCTGGGAAGCACAGTGGAAAAGCAAGAAGTTATATTGACTGGGATTGAGGGAGAGTGAGTGGGATTATGGCAGAGAAGGACAGTGCCTCTCTCCTCCATGCAGTACAGCTTGTGTTCTGGGTCACGGGACAGGAAGAAGCTCCGCAGCTCTGCAGCCCAGTCCTCTTTGGCAGGTCCTTATCCTGTCCTCCTAGAAATCAGAGAAAAATATCATTGAAAGCACCTCCAGAGACCTCCAGTCCATCCTCTGCTCACAGCAGGTCCAAGCTTCAAGGTCAGAGGAGGTTGCTCAGGTTTTGTCCAGAGAAATTTTGAAAATCTCTAGGGATGGAATGTCCCCACTCCATGGATGAAGCACCGGTGGAGCTGCTCTGGGAGACCTGTCGTCGTGCTGCACCACTCTCAGGGTGAAGAACTCTTCCCGTTGTGCAGCTGGAAGCCCCCTTGTTGCATTTTGTAGCAGGTGCCTCTTCTGTTGCGCAGCCATGCCAGGCGTCTGCTCCTCCTCCCTCATAGCTGTGCCCACACTGATCTGAGGTAGGAGTAGCTGCATCCATTCTTGGTGTTTTAAAATCCAACCAGCCAATGGTGGAAGAGCCACTACAGCAGTGTTGGTCGGGGAAAAGGGCATGGCTGGAGTCCATGGGATCCTCACCAGTGGCAGCGTGCCCCTGGCATGGCCACCAGAGCAATGTTCAGTTCTGTACCAGGCTGGTGCACAACAAGGAAAATCTTTCCTTTCTGTCCTAAGAAACCCAAGTTGTGTTTGGCCTGGTGATTAGGTCATCTGGCCTAAGAACGAAGGCCAGAAATTGTACCAGTTTGCTTTCTCTTTGCTATTTCTTTGCTTTTGTTTTGTTTGGGGGTTTTTGGTTTTAGCCTTGGCCTCAGTCTCATTTTTTGGGTTGTTTTTATTCCTTAAGTCTTTTAGCTGGCATGATCAGGAAGCTCCACACTTGTTTTGCTTTACTGGCCTTTTAGCTGTCATGTGCTTTTAATCATGAGGGGCTGGTGCAGAAAAGGGATGACTACAGATGTAACTCTGCAGGGTGTGACCGACCTCCTCACTGCGCCTGTTGGCCCTGGCCAAAGGGAAACCACGGATGGGTTTGGGGAGCCATGGGAAGGATTCAGGAAGGGATGTGGAAGGGAGGAGGGTTTTAGCCAGGAAAGTAGATGCCTGACAACATAAACACAAATCCAGGACTGAACCTCACAAAGGCCAGGATCTGAGAGGAAAAAAAAAAAAAAAACAGGAAAAGGGAAAAAGGCAGATGGAGAACAAGGGTCCCAGGGAGCCCTGTTGGAGGGGGGAGCATCAGAGCGGCTGGAGGCAGCAAGGGCTGCTGGGTCAGGCTGCTGTGTGAGAACAGGAAATTGCAGGGACCAGCACATAGCAGTTGGTCTGCCACTCTGAACAGTCTCCTTTCCGCTGAGTTGTGTTGCTGCCACACACATGCTCAGCACAGTGCAGTGTGGGTGAAGTAACCACAGGTGATATCAAATTATAACGTCTCAAATGTTCTGTGCGAAGGGATGGTGATTTTCATGTCTCATCTCTTACTCATCAGCTGGAAATGTCACTGCTTGTTTGATCTGTTGTTGCCAGTGAGAAGGGGCAAGTCCGTCACTGCCACTGAGGTAACCAAGCCAAGCACCACTCCAGCACTGTGTGTTTCAAGGAGTTGGTCACAACGGAAAGTAATAATTTTGGCAGGAGACAGTTCAGGCTGTGTCTCACTTGTGGTTTTCTGATGCACAGCTACTGAGCATCTGTTGATTAATGCATGCACTAAATGTTGCTTTTAATCGATCCCAGGAATTTCACAGTTGTTTAAGCTCATCTGAGATGATATGGCTGTAGGTAACATAGTGTTTAGTTTTAATTCTTGAATTACGCAGAGCAGCCTAAAGAGATAGCTATGTAGAATACCGAGGGCAGGCACAGATGAGTTAGTGACCAGCTGTAACTTTGTGCTTGAAATGTAGGGTAAGGTGCTAATTTACAGCCCAGGACTTTGTTCTCACTTAGGAATGGAGGCTGTCAGGTCTGAAGACCGGGGACATGCCAGATTTGCTCTAGGGAGTTCATTTAGCTCCTATAACAGTCTTTAGCCTTGAAGACATCTGGGGTTGCCTTTTGCATTATCTACAAACATGGTGCTCTCAGGCAGGTTGAAGTCACCCTTGAGTCAATGCTCCCTGAAACAGAGTACTGAACTTCCTTCTGCAGTGGGGTGCAGCAACAGTGGGAGGAGGCTGTCAGATGTAAGCAAAGTGGAAGTGCTTCAACTAGATTTACTGCAAAGCTATCCAACAAGTGTTTAAATGCATCAGTTCCCTTCAGAGCTTGGATTCGTAGTAAAGATAAAATATTCCCTGGGTTGTGGAGAGGGATTGAGCTCTACGCTCACCTGAAGCCAAATCCTGACTCTTGTATGGAATATGGTATAGGCCAAAACCAAAATGAGCCAGTGTTTTCAAAGACAAAATCAGCAATATTAAGAACACCAAGATCAGCAGTGGCCTTAGAATGGCCGTATCTGTGGGCTGCATGTGAGCAGGGAATGCCTGTGGCTGTGGTACCACAGTGCCAACAGGGCAGTTACTGCTTACAAAAGACTTGCCTTTGGGGGCTTCAGCATTGCCCAGGATTGGCCCCATTACAGCTGCTGAAGATCTTGGCAGGCTGGGATGTGAGTGCTGCATTGGCCTGAGAACAACCTCGGTGCAAATGGATCATCTCCTCCCACTCACCTCTCAGTCTGAGACTGAGAAAGAGAAAACTGGTGGTACCGTCACAGGACAGATGAATGATCTTTGTTATTAAATTCAGGACATTTCTTTATTACACAGGTGAAGGTTCAACTGCCACGCAGAAGGAAGGGAAAGCAACAGCTTTGGGATGGATGGGAAAGATTCTTTTAGACTGACTGATGAAATCCTGAAAATTGTTTTAGACCCTTCACTGTATAGATTTGTTTTTCCCCAAAGGGCACTGGGAGGGACTGTCCTCAGGGACACTGCCATGTCACCTCCTGGCTCTGCTAGCTGAGTGGCTGAATACACAGGCTGAGGGAGACTGAACTCCTCCCTTGCCTTGAATATGGGGATGGGGTGAAGGGAACTTTGTTGAGAAGTGACCCCAGCCTCTCCAGCCCTGTTTGCTTTACAGGGAAATGCAGCTCTCCTGACCCCAAGCTCATGTCCTAATTTTTGGCAGCAGAGGTTTGTTCGTGCTGGCTTGTGCCCTGCCACACACCAACAGCTGCTCTGCCAGGTAGGCAAACACAGAGGACTGTCCCCATGCACAGAGCTAGCTGGTCTGCCAACAGACAGTCTCTGCTGGGTGCGTGGTTCAGACACTGACAGGTGCGGCCAGGAGGTGCTACCCCAGAGACAGGACATAGAGGAATTTTCCTCTCTTGCTTTTTGTTTTAAACAGTGAATTTTTTTGACTGTGAACTCAGGCATTTCATGAATTTCAGAGCTGGTGCTGTGCCGTGACTCATCGAGTCCCCTCTCCCAGCAGTGTGTGATGGGCCTTCTGTCTCACGACGTGACTCTACCAGCACAAATGGGCTATGTCTAGTGACAGGCTTCGGCACGAGGCAGTTGCTGTTTTACAAATGCCTAAACTGAGGCACAGAGAGGCTGGAGAAATGGTCCCAGAACAGACAGCAAGTCAACGGATGAGCTGGGAAACATCTCACAGGGTCCCCTTCACCTGCTCTCTGACCAACACTTTATGTCAAGACCCAAACAGACTGGGGAAATCTGCTCCCACTTTTTTACCCCAATCTCCCAGTAAAGAGGTTTCAGTTTTTTTACGGGCACAGATGCTCTCACTATCACCACTTTCTTATCTGCCTGTTCTGCACCCTGCAGACAACCAGCCAGACAGGCTGGAGCCCAGCACAGTGCAGCTCCATGCTCGTGCCTCCTGCCAGTCCAAGGGACACAGCCACACTGCACCAGGCCAGTAGGTCCTGCAGGCCCTGCCTCTTCTTCGCAGCAGTGGCCAAGGGCTTTCTGCATGCTCACAAAATGAGGCATGAGAGGGCAGTGATCACTAAGTAACATCCTTTTCCATTTTTTCCTGAAGTCTTCCTCAAGTCAACCTACTTTATTTTTTAAAGGGCTGTTCAATGCTTCATTTCAAACTGACATTGCAAGTTTGAGCCTCCCTCATCCTGCCCTAGGGGTGGTTTCTGGAGTGTATTTATGTATTTGGTGCATGTGTATCCATCCTAGAATTCGATGGCACATTGCGTGTCTGTTTGTGTGCGTAGGGCAATGACAGGGAAAGAAGACAACAGCGGTAGAAAGTGTCATTTGTAAATTAAGAAAAACAAATAAAATAAGGAAGAATGGAAAAATCAATTATGGCCAGGTCAGAATTAGAATTTAAACAACCAAGCGCCCTCCTTTCCCGTACCCAAAGGCAGTAGAGGCTGTAAGGAGGCATCTCAGGAGATAAAGAGCAGGGTAAGCAGGTGCAGCCTGGCTCCCAAAAGCCTCTCCAGCTCCTTCTCAGTATGTAGAAATCATGGAAACTTCTAGCATCTGCAGCTTCCTCTGGCAACCAGTCCCCATTGTACTGTGAGCAGAGCCACTTCCTTTTCTATTCTGGACCTGGTTGCCACCAGATTCCTTGGACATGAGTCTCTGTGCTGTGGAGAACCATGAGGGTTGTGTCTACCTTGTCCTCGGTGGGCAGACAGCAGCTGCTCCCCAGACAGGAGCCATTCCTCATCCGGGAGGTGAAAACCCAAACCAGAAAGCTTGGCCTTGCCTGTGCGCTGCCTTCCTCCCTGCACACCTCCTCACTGCCTGCCCTCCACCCTGGGTTCGTTTAAATGCTGAATACCTGTTTGTTAAGGGCAGGGTTTGGGTATTGTCTAGATTACATTCTTGTTGGTCTGTAAATTAAAAGTTCTTCCTCTTTCCTTATTACACACTATCCTGAAAGCCCTTCTGTTAACGAGAATTAACAAATCTTTGTGACAACTCTGATAAACAGAGTGTTTGTTTAGCTGGATTACATTTACTGGTGCCAGCTGCAAATGAGTCCAAGTATCTGTTGTACTGGTGAGGTGCATCTGCTGTGACAGGTCTACAAACAAATGGCAATGGGAAAAGAGAGCAACTGTACAGACAACTGCATTTCTCGCTCATGGCAGTAGCCTGGAGCTGCTGGGTGCTCCCAGGACTTGTCACCTCATGCTCACACAAGCAGCTTGCTCTCAAGCTGCCTCCAGAACTGCCAGCCCTTGCAGGAGGAAATGCAGGACCCTTCCAAGAAGGACGCCTGTCTTCTCTGCCCTTTGCCAGTAATGGGATGGCCTGGCAAGGGCAGCTGGCACTCAGGGAGGCGCACGGGGTGGCACTCCAAAGGGTGTGCCAGTGTGCACACGTATTTCCCAACTGGTCTTCCCAGCCTCCAGCCCGCTCTGCTCGGTAGCCCTGCTGGCAGCCAGAGCCATTTAGCAGATTGTAGGGAATACCAGCAGTAGGACCTAGATTTTTTGGAAGGCTCCATTACCTTGTCCATGGTGCCTTTGCTGGGAGAGAGAAGTTTCACAGCTGAAATGATATAGGTATCCTGTTCAGTACCCAGCAAAGTCAGAGCAGAGAGAAAATTAATCACCTGAATGTCCTGCTCTGCCTGGTACACTGCGCTCTCTCATGTCTCCTTCCTGTCAGAGGCTGCTGCTGGTGGTTTTTATGGGCATTCTCTGAAGTGTAAGAAGTAAAAGAATGTTCTCCTGCTTCTGTTATCTCTGCAGTCCCTCATCAGGACAGCAATTGCTTTGTTGATAAAACACAGCTCCTGTTCACACCTACTTCACAAATCGCTTTTGACACACAACATGCAGGACCCATAGGACACAGAGCCACATCCTGGCCCTGGGCCCTGTGGCCTGGCTTGCCCTGGATAGAGAACATGGCTCCTGCAGCCTGAAGCATAGATAAGGGGAGAAACACAGATTTTAGAGAGGTAAAGTGGAAAAGCAACAATAACAAAGATGTAATGCTGCTCGAGAGATAACTATCTCGTAGGAAAGAGGGGATATATTATGAAAGAAACAGAAAGGACAATGGAAGGAAAGCTGTCTAGCTGTGGTGGGCTGGTAAACACCCAGCCAGGTGCTCGCTCCCCTCCAGTCAGATGGAGGAGAAGATCAGAACAATAAAACTGAGAAAAAAGGAGTGGGTTGGGACAAAGGCAGTTTAGTAAGTGAAGCAAAGCTGTACAAGCAAGCAAAGCAAGATAAGGAATTCAGTCACCACTTTGCATCAGCAGGCAGGTGTTGGGCCATTCCTCAGGAAGCTCATAGAGGTTATTTGGGAAGACGAACACCATTAACCTTGAACATCTCTCTTTCCTCATCCTGTCCCTGAGCTTTTATTGCTGAGCACAATGTCCTGTGGAGTGGAATATCTCTTTGGCCACCCGGGGTCAGCTGGGTGTCCCACCCAGCCTCTCACCTCCCCAGCCTCCTTGCTGTAGGGGAAGAGTGTGAAAAAGAAAAGGCCTCGATGCTGTGCCAGTCCTGCTGGACAGTGGGTGAAGCACTGGGATGTTACCAGTGTTGGTTTAGTCAGAACTGCAAACCACAGCACCCGACCAGTGCCAGTGAAGAAACTCCACTCTGCCCCAGCCAGGCTCAGTCTGGCAGTGCTGGAGGAGGAGAGCCTGATGAGAACAGGCAAGGGCAAGGGAATTATTTCTGTCCTTGGCAAGGCCATTTTCCTTGGATACTCCTCTCTTTCCAAGAAGAGATCAGCTCTACAAGCCTCCTGTCGCACCTGCGATTACTCTCTTGATAGACTCAGCTGCTTGTTCTCTCTGCCACATTCATCCAGCCATGGCACAGGACTGAAGCGGATGCCTTACCCATTGCTGTGGTGCTGCTGCCCATGTCTGTCGCTGGCTGTGGGGTGAGATGAAGCTGTAACCGGCAGCTTCCCCTCCTCTGAAAGGCAAGGGTCAGGCCTTCAGCTAATACTCCATTTAATTTCAGGTCTGAAAAAGGATTACATAGTCTCAGAGTTTCAGCTGGGATGTATAACATCACATCCCTCTGTCCCAGCAAAGCAGTGATGGCTCAAAGTGATCCATGCTCTTCTAAAGTAGAAATCCGCAGCACCAGGGAAAAACATTAACAAAAAGCTGTTTGTTTAGTTTAAAATACCCTTACAAACTAAACAGCTTAAATCCAGGTTGTGTACAATGAATTGCACACTGTATAATTTTTTTTCTTGGTTTATCTGAGAAAAATATGCTGATGGCAAGGCCAAGCCTGGTTTGTTGTTGTAACTAGGCACCGTTCTTAGCAAACTCGCCTACTAGCCTCAGTCGGCTGTTGTGAATAAGTAATCGAGGTTGCATAAGAAGAGAAACTCTTCGAACCTGGCTGAAACCAGCTGGTCATGCAGGGAGCACCTGTCACCCCAGTGAATCACGGGGTGGTGATTGTTGGGGACACAGGGCCAGCAGACCCTTTAGGTCACCTCTGCTGGCCACCTCTGTGTCACAGGCAAGGTGGTATCATCTGTGAAACCCTGTAATGAGCCCCATAGCTTGTATTTCAGGATGTGTGGCTGACACTTAAATTCCATGGAATTACACTGCTTTAATTGGGTGACAGCATGACATGAAGAAATTATCACTTCCACTTTTGCTCTTACAAAATTCAGCCTGACTTATCAATTGGAAAGTTTCTGGCTGTGGTTACATTATGTGGTCACTCAGGTTGTTTATAACAAGCAAGTATGAGCCCTGGTGTCCTGGTCAAGTTCCAGTTTAGATGAGCATATTCTGCTTTGCCACAGCTTCCACCATTCCTGTACAACTGGTGATGCTCTGCCGTTTCTGCCCTGCCCCACATGCCAGGGTGACTCTGCACTGTCAGCTGCAGACCCTGGTGTGGGGTCTGCCCTTGGGTCGAAGATCCTGAGGTTCCTGGAAGAAATACCAGAGCAGGGTCAGCCTGATTGTGGATTGCAGCCCTTGTTCCTGTTCCGATGGCACAAACAACCCTGTCACACTGGATCTGTGGTGTCCCTTGGGAAATCCTCTGCCTCTTTCAGAGCCCACCTTGACACCACTGCTGTCTTTCCCTGTGAGGGAGCAGAACTGCTGCCATCCTGTGTGGGGATCAGGGCTGGTGCCTTTCTTTATGGCCTTATTGGTAGATGGTTTGTACAGGCTCAGCAAATCCACTGTGCTTGAAAGGTGCTGAGCCGTTGCACACACGCAGCTGCACAGGACCTCCACAACAAACCTGATGCTTCCAGAAGGTGTTGGTCTTGCAGCACACGGACTGTGTGGCAGACAGGAAAACACTCTTCTTCCTGATTTTGCTGTGTGGCATCACAGCTGGGGCTGCTGTACGGCACTGCTGGCTAGCCTGCACAACCCTGGCTGCCACATATCTCTCTTCCCTCCAAGTAAAACAACTTGGCTGAAAAAGAGCAGGTATCTGGGGAAAGGCAGGCAGGCAGCAAGCTGGTCTTCAGGGATAGCTGCAGTTGGGAAATAAGTTATTTCCAGATGCCTTATGATCCCTTGCAGTGAGAGCATTAAATCAATACCTGTTTCATTCCTATAGGCCAGCTCCTGCTTATGTCAACAGCTGATGCTTGAAAGCACTAAGTAATTACAAAAATGAACTGCCCTGCAGAGTGAGATGTTCCATGGAGTGAAGATCTGTTGGGAGTGGATTGTTGTGGCTGAAGCTGTGTAACCCATGAGGCCACTCAGGAGTCGCTTTGCCCTTGAATTCTGGAGAAAGAAGGACAAGGGATTTGTGCATGGCATCTCCTGGCCTTTTGTGAAGATCACTGGAGTGATGTTTCTGGTGAGCATTTTCCAGAATGAGTGCTGATAAGACAGGGTGTGAGTGGTGCTGCGGGTGCAGCGTGGCGCAGATGTGTGCCCTGCCCTTGCCTGGCCTTGTGTTGTTGAAGTCACTGATTTGCTTTCTTTTGGACAGCAAGTCAAGCCAATGACTGGGAGCAGGCAGTGCCCAGCGCTGTTGGCATCGAGCCCTGAGGGCCAGGGGCAGTCTGTGTGTGTAGTTTGCAGCCCTGGTTTCAGAGTCCTGTTAGTTTGGCTGTTACAGATCATCCCACATTCAAACCTTGAATTTCCCTTTCTGCTCCATGCTGGGGAATTTCTCGTTGTTAATTTTACAGAGGCACCCAGCAAAGCTGAGTAATGCAGGGAAGCAGCCTCAGACTGCCTGAGCGTGGAGGAAGTTACACATTTGGCATTTGAGAAAATGTATGCAAATAGCTTTTCCAAGACATTCTCATCACCATCCACGTTTAAAGCAATTAAACCTCCCTCAGAGCGATACTTCCATGCAATAAACATTGTACAGCATCTCACCAAACTCCAGCACAGCCAAATAAATAATTGAAGGCAACGATTCTGGGCTCTGAACTGTTGTTCTCCAGATGAGGAATAAATCAGCTGCAGCAGCAAGAGCTGCAGCTGTTTTTAGAGCTGGTGAAGGTTTCTTTAGCTTGACTTCACCTTCTCTGCTCACAGTCATGCTTGCTTCTGCAAAGATTTGAGAGTCAGATATTTATAGAGGACAGCAGGAGTCCCACTGCAAACAGGATCAGAATCAAGCATGACAAGAAATCATTAGGATTTCCTCAGAATAAAATAAATATAGTAAAGGTGCAAATGCTCCTTCAGGGAAAAGTAAGAGCACATGGCACAAACGGTGCCAGTGCCAAAAGCAGGCAGTAATCAAGCCCAGAGGAGAGGGAATCCGAAAGGGCGGCGGTGCTGGTTCCATAGGCTGAGCTGCTTCCTAAGCCTTGATTCAGCAGATGCCTAACCCCTGCGGAGGTCGGTGACTTTTGAGCAGATATCTGAGTGCTCTGTCAGATTGCAGGGGACAGGAAAGGGATGCCTGGCTGCAGCCCAACATGCCGTGTGTCGATGTCACCCGGCTCGTGTCAGCACCACATCATTGCTCCAGCGGGAGGGAAACGTCCGGAGCCGTGCCCAGGAGCCCCTCGCGGGCTGCATCCTCACTGCCCAGCGAGGGCTGCAGGAGCTGGCAGGGACAGCAGCAGGGAGAGCTTTCCAGCTCCGTGCTTTTCAGGGCTACACGTGTGACATGGGGAGCTGGAAAACAAATGTCCAAACCCTGTTGGTTGGGCAGGGAGGGGCAAGGCAAGCCTCCTCTCCCTCATCTGACCAAGATGAGCAGGAGTCACTCCATGCCATGTTCACTGCACGGCTTCTGAGTGACAAATCCCAAAACAGAGCCTGACCTTGGTAAGATTTTAAGAGAAATGAAATGCTGCACATGTTTTAAGGAAGTCCTACAAGCCCTTTCCTTGTATATCAAAGGGCAATGACTACAGAGACAGTGCCTGGGTGGTCAAGAGGTTCACATCTTTGCCTTTCTAATTAAATATTTATTCCAGTTAATCACAATCCAAGTTGGGAAGAAGTTTAAGATGACTAGAAGGCTTCATACTTTATTCCAGCAACATATCCAAATATATTCACAGGATTAATTATGATTTTGTGTGTGACTGAAAGTGCAAGGAGGGATCCAGAAGGGTGCCATTTTGTACGGTCACCTGAGCAGTTTGCCACTGGTCAGAGATTGAGTGGAAATGGTTAAAACCTCCTCAGTTGTAGCTATTGAAGGAAATGGATATTTTTTTTGCTGCACGGCAGAAGAATTTATGTTGTGCATTTGAACCATCATACTTAATGTGACCATGGAAGGTTCTTATTCACCATACAACCATCTTCCCCAGCTGGGAATCCAATTAAGCTATTGGCCTTTGTGAGTTAATTTTGCATTATGTAATTATAAGTTAATAGAAAGCAATTTCCTCTGAAATGTTCTTTTGTTCCTGGTGGTCCTTGTCCCTGGATTTCTGGAAGGCAGTTGCATTTCTACATGGTGTGAAGTTGTGAAGTCAAGTGGCTTCAAGAGAGGCAGAATTTCATCCCACTTTCATGCCCCTGCTGCTAGTTTTGAAATCCAGCTGTGTGCCTGAATAGTCCAGATGTTTTTCCATCCCTGTCACCTGGCAGGACTTAGGCAGGGTTTCACCTCTGCCTGCATTGCCCTTTCGTCTGGTTTTGCCTGATGTCCTTGCAATCCTTCGCAGACCAAGGAAGAACAGGGCTCTTCCATCCCATCCCACCCTCAAAAAAGGCTGGCCCCAGTGGAGAGCTTTCTGGCATTCTCCTCTTGAGCTCCTGGTGTACTGGAAATAGTCTGTTTATTTTCTGACTCTCAGACAGTCTGGGCTGTTTGGTAGTATTTTACTCCAGCCATTCATAGCCTTTTGAGAAGAACTTTAAGTGGTATTTTAAAATCTAGATAAATTACTTGCACTGAATTACACAATCATTTTATCTCTTGTCAGCTGAAATCTCCTTCCTTGGGAACTTTTGGAAACTATGGCCTGCTGTATTCTCTTGACTGAATATTTAGATCTCAAAGGCTTTTTATGAATCTTTGCACAAGTTCACTTGGACTGGGTCAGATGATCTGCCTTCAGAGGTGGCCTGATGCAAACAAGGGCAACAAAATCATTTGAATCTCTGCAATGTGCCATGAGGAGATAAACATTTCAGCCTATTTCTCTGATGAGAGCTACCTTCCAAGTGAGCATGGAGCTGTGCAAAATAATTTCTGTGGATATTGCCTCTTTTTTTGAGCTCTGACACATCTGTTGATGTGTGATACTGTGGTAGATATGAGGTACTGTGGAAGAAGGAGTGATACTGTGTAAAGTGTGATACTGTGGTAGAATGAGTCATCGCTATGGTTAGGCACGTGTACAGGTGCTGTAAAGATCAGAGCCCTAACAGCCTTGTTAGAAAGTGTAGTGGGTGGCAGAATCTGAGAACTGGTCTACAGCACTCTGGTGTGCAAAGAGCACCTCTGGTGTGCAAGGAGCACCTTGCAGCATTCAATGGAGTTTTCCCACCTTGACAAACAAATACCTGCTTTCGGTTTCCTCTCTGTTACTGCTGACACTTTGATGTGAGATAACATAGCTGCATCCGTGGGTGGCAGTGGTCTGATAGCCAGCCCAAAATGCCAGGGCCACTGAGGTGTGCTCTTATTGCCAAATTAAGTACACACCCTGTTGTGTCTTTCTGAAAACCTGCTGCATCAATAATTATGTCTCTGGTCTGGCACATAGCATATGCTGGGGCTGTGGGTGTACATGTAAAAAATATTTACATTCCTACTGTGCATGCATCCTCTGTGTCCTGCTCCTGCTCAGAGCCCAAGATGACACTGTGATGTCTTTAAATGGAGCTGGAGCAGGCCCCATGCTGCAAAGAGACATTTAGTGAAACAGAGGGAGAACATTGCTTCTGCAAGGCCAAGAGCTGGTCAGCATCCAGTCCATCCCAAGTTTCTGTCTGTCTCTGAGTGACACAGCTCAGGTTCCCACTTTCCTCACAAACCATCTGGCAACAGAAACTCCAGGGAAGAGCTAAAGCAAGCAGCATTGCTGAGCAGCTGGAGCGCTGACACGGTGCAATGCTGACTGTCCTCACCTTTATAAATGGAGGCATTTTCCTGATCACAGCATGAAGTCTATTCTGGAAAGTCCCTGCCATTGGGGCTGAAGGTGCCAAAATCCCCAGAGTCTGCAACAAAGACTGCAAAATGCTAGTGAGGCCGGTGACATCTTTGCTATGACCTGTCCTGAAGTGTCAGAACAAAGATTATCCACCCAGATTAGCTAGTCAATATCAAGTATCTGTGGAAAGCAACAATAAGAGATGCGCAACTAAAGTGAAGCATCCCTTTAATGACTGTTTCAAACTCCAGATCTGAGGCTTAAGTGCCCCACAGCAGTATTTTACCTCCTCTGGGGTCAGCTCCAGTAAGGCTTTGCTGCTGACCCTGCCAGGCAGTGCTCCCTGACTCTGTGTCTCCCTGAGGCCATTGGCAGCACGTGGCATTGCCCATCTGAGGGCCAAGAGCTCGGGGCCCTTCCTGGGCAGGTGGGTTTGCTCCTTGCAGGGAGCTAGGCAGCCCCTGGTCTCCCTCTCCCGTGGCTATTCTGTGGCTGAGTGCAGGATCTGACCCGCCAGGCCTCTGCCCAGCCTGGCCATGGCCAGCATTCACTGGAGCGAGCAGGGACAGCTGCCGCGCTGGGCTCCCACACGCAGCCTGGAGCAGCTGTGTTGGTGCCTCTGTGGATGTGCAGCTCCAGCCTCCCGCACTGTGTGTGGGGCAGTGGTGTCCGTACCCTCCCTCCGAGCACCGCGCTCGTGCTGGGGCACCCTCGAGCCATCAAAGCTGCTCTCCCTGCAGTGATACAAAATGTCTTTTATGTGGAGACGCGCTCCAAGGGTGCAGCTACATCTTCTCGGGAGTGTAGGTGCACTGACAGGACCTGTCCCTCCGTTCCTGCTCACGGCCTCACGCTAACAGACCTTGCCTTTCCCTCGAGGCTGTCTGCAAAGCTGCTCACACAAGCCCTCCTGAAAACGTCTCAGGCACCATCGATGGGTTAAACTGCAGAAAGTGGGGCTTTGCTGCTCCCCTCAGCTGGGAGGGCTGGAGCAGCTGGTGCAGGCTGCAGCGTGGGCAGAGCCAGGGCTCCCCAGGCACGAGCCACCCGCGCACACCCTGCAACAGCCCTACTTGGCAGTGCTCCCTCCCTGAGCCCTAACCTGGCCTGTGGAATGATCTGAGGCTTTGAAACCTCTCGCCCTGTTTAATTTCATTTTACTTTATTGGAAAAGGGTGAAGAGTGGGAGAATGGCTTTGACTGGTGTTCCCAATCCCTTAGCTGGGATGCAGTGGAGAGGCAGGGAGGGACAAGAGGGGAAGAGACTAAGAAAAATAAAAGGGTCAGAGTGAAATGGGTTGACTGGAGCCCTGGGAGAGGGAGATGGGAGGTGAGTCAGAGCGGGGCAGGCATGTCCCAGTGTGGCTCCAAGGCTTCCCTGAGTTCACTTGTCTGTGACAGTCCCCATTGCGGCAGCCCGGGCCTGGGAGCGAGTTTCTGGGTGGCTCCTCCAGCAATGTCATTACTAATTAAATATGTTCTAAAGGTTAGATTATTGGTTGTGACGATGTCTCACCTTTGACCATGTCTGCATCAAACAAATCATAAACCAAGCAAGAAACCTTCTTGGGTTTCCTTGCCCAAGGCATCCTTTTAGGAGTTAAACGCTATTTTGTGAACAGCAAATCCAGCCGCAGTTCTGCTGCTGTACTGTGGACTATCAGATGTTAATAGGGCTCAGGATTTAATTTATTTCAATGAAGGTGGTGATGGAGTGGCAATCCTGGAAAACAAGAACAAGTACTAGTTTCCTCATTCCTGAAGTTAATGTGGCTCATGCAACCTCTCCAGGAAAATCCCTGGTTTCCTCTTCAGCATCCTTCCATGCCTTGGCACATTAAGAAAATGAATGCTTTACCTTTTAATGTGAGATTTCTACTTTTCTGCTAAAACTCGCTCTTTTTAAACTTGACCTTCAGTTTTATCTCCTCGCTCTGCTGAGAATCTGTGTATCTAATAGAAGCTTGCTTGTGTCCCATTTGTTGAACATGGGAACTGTTTCCTTTATGTGCCCTTACTGCATCCCAGCTGGAAGGGGGGCTAATCCTTCCAGCCAGGATTACTGTGACACACAGCCATACCTGGAGAATCCTTTATCCCAGTGTCTGGCACTGGGCTGACATGGGACTGGTGCTTGGTACCCCCTCAGCCCACAGCCCTGCAGTCATTGTATTTCGGGGTCAGAAGTTTGGGTTGAGCAATGCCTGGGAGTGTGTGTGTCCCAGCTGTGTGACTGGGTGTCCCTGGCCCACGGCTGGGTGCCCTGAGCCACTGATGAACGTCCTAAGGCCATGGCTGTGTGTCCTGGGGTCACGGGTGGCTGCCCTCAACCACTTCTGAGTATCTTGGGGCCATTGTTGGGTGTCCCTGGACCACCGCTGGGTGCCCTGGGCCATTACATTTGGTCTCAGGGCCATTGTCAGGAGCTCAGTCATTGCTGAACGTCCTGGGGCTAATGCTGGGTATCCCAGGAGCATCCGTGGTACAGCAGAACCACGGCCGGGTATCCTTATGTCATTGCTGGGTGCCTCGGGACCCTCGGTGAGTGTCCCAGAACCACGGCCGGGTGTCCTGAGGTCACTGCCCGGTACGCCGGGACCACCAGCGGTGCACGGGGCGGTGTCTGCCGAGAAGCCGTCGGTGCGGCGGGGGCTCGCAGCCGGTCCCGCCCCGCTCCGCCGCCCCGCCCC
>VZRN01001256.1:1297997-1351893 GCA_013397935.1 Dasyornis broadbenti
ATCTCCCGCGGCGGCCGGAGGAGGAGGCGCTTCCCCCGGAGTGCTCGGCGCCCCTCGGGGCGGGTGCGCGGGTCCCCGGGGCGGCGGGAGGTGCCGGCCGCGCTCCCCGCGCTTCCCCGCACTGGCCTGTGCCAGCGCCGAACGGGGGGCAGCGAGCCCGCTCTCGCCTGCTGCCCGCCCTAGAGTTTGTTTTGAAGTAGCGGAGTGTTGTCCAAGTGCTTGTGGTCTGAACGTGCTCTCTGGCGGAAATCCTACTCTGATTGTCAGGTGGGAAGATGAGAAGTGTGTCTTTTAGAAGGAGGGTGTACTCGTTCCTATGTCCTTGCCATAGCTTCTTGGGGAACCAGAGAAGCCGTGTGTCAATATGGCCAGCACCCGGTGCTGCTGGGGCTGTCTGTCCATCTCCTGTGAGAGAAGGGTAGATTTGCGCCCGGAAAGCATCTGTTCTTTTCATACGGTGTATCTCGTTTCTGCAAGGAGCCAAGGCTCGTGGTTTGGCCTTCAACCAAACTTTGGCAACGATTTTTTTTTCTATAGAAACAGCCCTTTCCAAAGAAATAAGGAGTTTCTCCTTGAAATGTCATTGGTATTGCTCATGCCATTCCTATCTTGGACATCCCAAGGAGATCTCTGTGTGCTTTCAAGGTGACTTCTGTGGGGTTTTATTTACAAATGATGTCCTGTGGCTGCCTCTGGGCTTTGGGAGCCTTTCCCAGGGCTGAGTAGGGGTTGGCTGGTGTGTGAAGCTCTACTCACGTCCTGGGCACGTCCTGAGTGAGGCTGTGTATGCTGAGCCTTGCCATGGTGGCCCAGGGCTCTGCTGGCCTGATGGGGAGGCCCCTGAGCTCCTGGCCACTGTCCCACAGGCTGGCGGGGGCTGCTGAGCCACCGTCTTGCCTCTGTTGGAGTATGGTTTCACACGGGTGGTAAAGGGAGGCACAGCCACTGCCTGCTCGCTCTGCAAACCCAGCCTGGCTCGTCCTGTTCATTTGCTATCGTGGGGCCAGCAGCTCTTTCATCCTGCAGCCCTTTGAGGGGCAGGCGTAGGGAATGGCATGGCTGTGGATGAGCTTCCTGGGGCCCAGGTGGAATAGCTGTGCAGTTTAAGAAGGAAATTCCTCTTGTAAGGATGATTTTGCTCCTTTTTTAGAGTGTTCTGATTAATTTCATGTTAGTTCTGCATGGTCACCAGTCTTAGAGATGCTGTAGGGTATAAATTTGTTTAAGACCAGTTCTGTGCCAAGAGGTCTTTCCCTGTGTGGACCTCAGATAACATGGTCACATCCCACCCAATGTTCTTGCTGTCTGTGATGCCCAAAGAGGAGGCAGGGAGGTGTTAGTGGTCCCTGTCCCCACCCGCCCATGGATGTCAGTG
The DNA here is from genome assembly GCA_013397935.1 of Dasyornis broadbenti. NCBI lineage: Eukaryota > Metazoa > Chordata > Aves > Passeriformes > Dasyornithidae > Dasyornis > Dasyornis broadbenti. The sequence continues at coordinate 1,299,373 of VZRN01001256.1, forward strand.
ATGTTCTGAGTCATCGTCTCATCAGGTGACAGAAGATCTGCTTTTTTTTTTTTTTTTTTCCTTCCCTCTTTCAGCCAAAAATGTTTTATCATGAAAACCCAGCCCAGTATTCCTGGAATGGCTGGGCTAATGCTCTCGGCACTTGGAGGGAGCTTGTTTTCAAGCCAGAGTGGTGAGTAGAAGCTTGGAAGAAGAGTGAGTGAGAGAGGACATGAGCAGAGCTGGAGATGTGAATAGATGGCCTGTGTGCAGATGATGGAGAGATGCCACCAGTAGAGAGTTCTGGGGCATTTGTCCTGCTTGCCACTGCCTCAGTGCATGGAGTGGGGCTGGGCCGCTTTTCTGTGGCTACTGAAAGGTCTGGGGAAGCCTCTGCCCTGATACCTTGCAGGGCGTGCTGGGGAAGTGGCTGAAGAAGGACTTGCAGTTCATTGGCTAAACCAGGGGCAGGGAAGTGATTAATCCATTCATTGATTGTATCTCAATTGAAAAGAAAAAATTCCAAATAAATGGGATCTGAAGCTGCAAGTGAGCTGGAATGAGCTGGAGCCTGGAAGGGCTTTTGTCTGCCTGGTGCCACAGGCTGCTGGGAAGGGTCTGCTACAACCAGCTCTGCTCGTGGGGGTCAGCAGCTGGTGGTGGCAGGGCTGGAGCCTGCCTGTCCTGCCTGGGCAGCATCAGCCCCTCTGGGCTGGGAATGGCCCTGTGGCAGGACAGCATCCCTATTAGGGTGTGCTGGCACCATGGCTGGGAGTCTGTCCCCAAGCCCCACATCTGTGGGGGAAAATTTTGTCAGTGTTGTTGAGGTGTGTTGTGTTCAAGCAGTTATGCACCAGTGCCAGAAGAAAACTGGGACAGTTGCACTTCTGGGTGCTGTCTCAGCGCATTGGTGTGGAGCTGGCATGCTTGTCAGCTGGAAAAGCTGGATAACTGCTCCTGGTGCCCTTTGGAGATGGGGAGGGGGAGCCCAACCTGGGCTCTGGGTTGCCTGCCCAGTGCTGGCTGCCACTTGATTGACTGGGGTGTTTGGCTCCTCACAGCCCAGGCAACCCAGCAGTCTACTCCAGACGGAAATGCAGGAAGAAATTCATGTTTACTGTTGGCAAATAGCCACGCTTGGTTCTTGCAGCGAGTCCGGGGCTTTTGAGTGTTGTGTTTGTGTCGTGCCTGGACTTACGCGATACCCGGGGTAGCTCCTTGTTTCTGTCCTTCACCAAGGTTTCCTCCTACGGAACTGAAACGTTCTTGTGGCCTCCAGTTTGTGCAGAGATATCCAATGTAAACAGCCAGTGCCGCCTCCTTCGCAGCGCTCACATCCAATACCTGGCTGTCGTCCCTACACACCACCCTGACAATTACATCCCTGGGCTCCCACAGCCACCTTGGAAGGTAAACTGCCAGGGACCCCGCCGATGGCACAGATACAGCAGACTCTCCTTGTATTGCGCACTGTTCCCGGCGCTCGCTGGCTCCTGTCGCTGCCGTGGCCAGGGTGATTATGTGGGTCTGTCTCATCGTGGCCATTGTGTGCGGGATGAGGCAGCCGATTGTTCTGCTGGCGGTGAGCTGGGGCCGAGGCACGGCGGGGCTGGCGGGGACACAGCGGCTGGAGGCTCTGGGAGCTGCCCTCGTGTCCACACGGGCCTCACTGCCAGGGAGGCCCTGCAGGCAGCAGGTACGTGGTGATGCTCGTGTGGCCGGGAGGTCGCTTGTGCTCGCTGCCATGCTCAGAGATCGTGAGACCTGCAGGGCCCAGGGCTTCAGGGCCAGCTGGGCTTTCACTGCAAGAAGTCACCCTGGGCCTCATCTTGGAATAAACAGAGCTTGGTGAACAGTTTTGTCCTGTTCTGGAGGCCAGTGGCCACTTCGACAGATTTTTTTTTTTTTGCAGGGCTTGTTCTTGGTGCTGAGGCTCTTGCCCTCCTGGGACAGCTGCCCTTTGTGCCTCTTGCCTTCTCCAGATGGGATGTGCAGAAATGGGCTTGCCAGAGTCACTCTGTCCATGCCCAGACCCCAGTGTTGGAGCAAGGATAATGCAGGCTCAAAGAGCGTGCTGATTTGGAGGTGGAACACCTCGAGAAGTTGTTTCTGTTTCGTCCTATCCTCTGCTTCCGAATTCATCCATGGGACTGTGGGGTCATCCCAGGTGCTGTGCTCAGTCTCTGCCTCTCCTGTTTTCATGTGGTGGTGGCTCATACAGCTTTCCTAGAGGTGTCTGGTTTTATGCTCTTTGAACAGGGCCCAGGAAATTAAGGGAATTTCCTCCTGCAGCTGAAAGCACTAATGCTTTTTCAAGCTGCTTCCACTGCAAATTGTTTCATCTTATTATCTTTAACTGCAACAGTGGGAATTTTTCAGACCTTGGACTTGGTGTAGAGGGTGGCTGCTGCGTGGCTGGGAGGGCGGGCAGGGGCCTTCCCAGGTGCTCATGTAGCAGCTCTTGCGTTTTCCTTTGTTGTCTTGCCGGATTTTGGAGGCTATTTAAACTTAAATTTTTAAGTTTGGATTAGCACTGGAGTCGTACTTGGTTGGATCTGATGCAGGAAAATAATGCAGAGAATTTAAATTATTGGGTGAAAGATGGTTACGTTTGAGAGAACGCTATAATTCAGTCTGGCTTTACTTCCTCAAAACTTATCAGGAATTGCTCCAGACCGGTCATACAGGGCATGAGGTAGCACCATTAGCCCCGAATTACATTTATGGTGCAAGAACTCAATTTTCATAGGCAGGAGTGCTCTGAAACACTATTCTGTCAGGCCGCGTGTTGGTGACCAGCAGAGCAGTGCTGTGGGGACCAACAGCTGCCTCCCTACAGCTCGTTCGTGGCTGCTGTAAGAATGTTATATTGCCAAAGGTGGCTGATCCAGTTTGGTTATTTAATGTATCAGCCTGGCAGATCTTGGCACAGATGAGTTCTGGTGGGGGGAAGATGGCAAAAGATTTTGCTTCTGCCAGCTTGTCCCAGCTGGAGGCACCACGGGAAGTGGTTGAGTTGCCCGTGGTGGTGAGGAACAGAGGAAGAGTGGTGGCCATGGTCCTGGGCAGGGGGTGGCACTGTGGGGACGTGGAGCGGGGCTGGTGAGTCCGGGCGAGGGCAGTGGGGTGCTTGTATGGGGGAGTGGGTTGCTGCTGCTTTGCCTTCTGTGCACTGCTGGAGCCATGCGGGCAGAAGGAACCTGGGGAGGGTCAGCTGGTGACAGGAGGGCAGAAGGGGGATGGCAGGGCGGAGTCCCAAGAGAGGGGCAGCGAACACGGGCTGTGGTGGGCTGCTGGTGCCCAGCTTGTCCAAGCTGGGTGCTGGTGAGCTGCAGTGGCCTTGGATCAGCCAGACAGGGGCTGGCTGCAGGTGTCCTTTCAGGTTTGCTGGCAGTTTGCTGCGTGTCTGGGCAGGGACAGAAGGTGAGGGGGAGCTTGGAATAATGAAATGAGGTTTGTGCTGTCATAGCCCTGGATTTCATCTCCAAGCCTTCCCGGACAGCACAAGGGAGTGCGGTATCTTACTGTGGAACACGGCAGCACTGCCCTCCTTCACCCTCCTCTGCCCAAAGGTCTGCCAAGCAGGGTTTCACAACCTGAGGAAGGAACAGCCCAGTTCCACAGCGTATCCCACAAAGGATATCACCGTGATCAGATCTGACAGTGATTGGGGGCAGTAAGAAATCCTCAAGTGCTCCTTGATACAAGAACTTGAGTTCAGGATCTCCTGTGCTATGAGCGGAAGGAGACTGGTGGCAGCTGTGGGAAATTGTTCCTTTGGCAGCACTCCATTCTTCCAGCAAAGAGGCTCCTACAAGGCACGTCCAGGCTGGGGAGCAGCCCTGTTCCACCCAGCCGCTCTTGTGCCAGTGCATCCAAGATGCTGGTGGAGACCACCTCTTGCTCAAGGCTAACAGATTACAAGGTTTCTTTGAGGGCGGGTGGATTACTGGGTTTTCTTTGCCTGTAAGCACCTGTGCTGTCTGTCAGGCATGTCTGGTTTGGGTTATTTTGCTGGTGGCTCACTGGGTGTTGCAACTGCAGAAAGCATGCGAAGAGTTCATGTTTCATCCGTGTATCTCTGGAAGCCTGGCTTGTGGAAGCTGATCAGCAGACACAAAAGCTTCCAGGTACTGGTTTGTTCCTGTAAAATGGAATAGTTCAAAATTTCAATAATCTGTAGCAGAGCAGACCTTAAACCAAAACTATCTGTGCTGTCAGCCCAGGAGACATGGTCTTCATGGGTTTGGGAGGCCATGGAAAGCCAGGACTTCATTAGGTGCTCAGCAACTTTAGGTGGCTGCTGCCTCTGGCAGAGATAAGGGCTCTGACACTGCTGCTTTTTTCCTGAGCTGATCCTCTGCTTCTCTTCCAGGTGGACTCATTAATTGCGTTAACTCAGGCAGCATCTGCTCTGTAGGCTACGATGAACTCCCCCAGGGACCACTGCAGGGAATGGAGATGAGCAGTGTGGGGAGCTGTATGTTTGCACTTCATCCCATTTGAATGCTGTTACAATTGGTGGATTTTAATATCCAAGCCCATGGAGTCTTTAAATACTTAATCTTAACTGAAATTTCTGGAGAACCTCACAAGGGTGGCAGTGGTGTTGCTGGCGTGGCCAATGTGCTCTCCCTGTGGCAGCACTGAGGGGTGAGTGATCTGGAGGAGAAACTGACCTGCAGCTGTACAGAGCAAGAAAAGCCTTCCCTGAACAGCTTTATTTTCAAAGCGTCATTGTCACAATAAAATGTGTGTTTACTTTGACAAAACCTTTGCTGGGTTATTTTAGTAAAATTTATTTCCATACAGGCTTTTCCATCTCTGTTGCATTCAGACTGTTCTGGCTCTGGTTGTGGCTGGCAGCATTTTGAACACAGATACACGGATGCTTTAGGGTTGTTAATGTGTGTTTGAACCTTTTCTAGTACTGGCTCTAAATACCACGGGGATTAGTTCTGTTTGGAGAGATGGAGGAGAAAATGCATAGTGGACTGTGCTGTTGAAATGCAAGATAACTCCAAATCAGAAATTTTTTAGAGGTATTGGTGGGTGTGGTTTTCCGGGGAACCTGAAATAGATAACATTAAAACCACCAGGGCTTTCAGCATTACCTGGAACTGCTCTTATTTTGAAAGGAAAGGTGGATTGGAAAGCTGAGGGTGATGTCAGTGCCTGGCAGGAGAAGAGCCCTCGGCCATCCTCATCTGCTGGTTGGAAGGGTCCCAGGGATGGCAGCAGACAGCACATGTAGCCCTTGTCCCTCTGGGAAGTGTCCTCATGTGTGCAGCTATGGTGTGGAGTATGATGGGCAGGGCCATGCAGTCCCTTTTTCATTACAAATGGAATTTTCTGGGACTTGCTGGTCTTGCTAAAGTGAAGGAGGAACCAGAGTGCGAGGAAGGTGGGTTTGGGGGATCCACTGTGTAGTGACAGTGGGTGTTTTGTATAAAGGCACAAGCTTCAGTGCACCTCATTTGACACTTTTCTTTCTCAAAGCGTGTAAATGTTACTGCAGGGGTGCGAGAAGCTCGGTTTGAGCTCCTGCCTCCCTCCTAGGAGGGAGGCTACGCGGGGGAGGTGACGGGTCAGTGCTTGCCTGCTGGGGCTTTAGCTGAATGCGTACGGTGACGTTGTGTGTCGCTTCCTAAAGGTCATTTTTCTAGGTTTTTGTTTGAGGTGCAAAACCAATGGGTTCTGCCCTTTGTAAGCCTGCAGTCGAATGTGGCATCCCTGGGCTGGCACAAATCTCTCCAGAGCCCTTGCCCTGAGCAGGGCGTTCATCCTGGGGCCCCTCTGAAGATGCTGTTGAGGTGCTGGCCAGCCCTCCTTGCAGCACAGGGGACCCAAGCTGGGGTGTCCATCTCTGTACCCCAGCTCTTGTGGCAGGGAAGAGGCTGCTTCCAGGGGATGAGGGTTCAAATAGGACCATGTTCTTTTTCCTCTGGGTTGTGCCTCAGTCTCCCTGCTCAGTGGGAGCTTGTGATGTTTTCCCTGCTGTTTTCCTGCTCCAATGAGCAGGCGCGTGCCCATGCGATGGTTGGGCTGAGTGTGAGATAGTGCCTGTGAAGCTGTTCCCTCCCTGTGCTTTTCTAATCTGAAAGGTAAAGGTTGGGAACTATTTCTGTATGGAGGATGCCACTGCACACGTAATGGAAGAAAGCAAATACAGGCAAAACACCCGCTGCACCGCCGTGGGTTGGGCTGTGGTGTAAGCAGTTCGACCAGTGTTTGTTTGTGTGTCTGGAGAATTTTATGGCAAAATAATTGATCGGTTTTATTGAATGCAATTACCATACAAATAATCAAAGGAGCCTCTTGAAATCTGGTGCTGTGTTAGCCAGCTCCCTTGCTTTGGCGAGACTGAGGATCAGGCTGTGCTGAGACTTTAATTGTGCTCATACACTGCCAAGAGGCTCCTGAGTGGGGCTCAGGGCGTTTTCCTGCACTGACAGGACAGGCTGGCGAGGGCCAAGGGATGCCTGCAACACAGGAGTGCACACTCTTGATTGATGGTGTCTCCCCACAGCAGCAGGTTGGGAGCAAGGATTTTGGGTGGAAAGCTGGCTACATGAATGCTAATGTTTACAAAGCGCCTCTGAAAAAAACCTGTACAAAGCAGTTGGAATAGAAGAGGAAAGCAAACACTGCAGTGCACCAGGTAGTCAAGTGCAAAGTGATATTTTTTTCCCTCCCTACCTGGCAGGAAAAGGAAAGCATTTCAGTGCCTGCCTCCATGCCCTCTGCGTCAGCGGGGCTGGCAGAGGCTGCGGGCTGTGGCTCGGAGCCGTGGGTGCCTTCTGACACGGCTGAGCCGCCCGGCAGCAGGGCCAGGCAGGGCTGGGGGATGCACGGGGGGAAGCTGCAGGGAGCCAGCAGGCGATGCACAGAGCACAGGTAAATAAAAATAAACCTGCTGGAATAGCCGTGTGCCACGGCAGGAAAGGCCAGAGCTGCTGTAGCTGGAAGCGAGCGTGGGCCATGCCCAGGACTCATGGTGGTTTCTGCACAGGGCTGCAGCAGCTGAGTCGAGGGATAAAACCATGGATATCGCGTTCCTGACAGCAAACACAGGGTTCCCTCGGAGCTGGGGACCCTGGAGGGGCACAGGGTGGCCCCCACTCCTGCAGGAGTGTGAAATGCTTCCACATATGCAGCTCGCTTTTATTCTGCAGTCATTTTTTTTCCCCCTCAGTGTTTTTCCAACTCATGTCTTGCTGCCAGAGTCCATATTAATAATGCATGACTTTTTTTTTTTTATGGTGCTTCCTTCCCAGCATCCCTTTCAGCTGCTGAGTCAGAGAAGATTGTTATAGCAGCAACCTCTGAAGCGGTGAAATGCCCCTGCAGTGCTCAACTGCTGTCATTTATCATCCCAGCTCCTCTGCGGGCAGCCTGTTCCCTTGCCCGGCTTGGGGGGAGGATCCCCGTGCCAAAAACCTGATTCCTGTTACACCAGCTGGTGACTGGTGAGCTGAGCTCTGCTGAGCCTTCCTGGCTGTTGTTAGGTGAAAGCAGATATTGCCTCTGTCAGCTGCTTCTTTTATTTTTTTCTTCTTTTTTTTTGTTTGAAATCCTGTGAAGTTTTTTCCTGATGTGCCTGAAACTGTGTTTTGGGAATGTGTCCAAGACATTTTTTCTTTTTTTTTTCCCCTCCTTACTATTTTTTTTTTCCCCCTCCTCCCTTCACTCCCCTCAAGATCTATACCTGGGCTTTTTGGGGTAATTGGGATGACAGAAGCCACATAATGTGTTAATGGGGCTAAATTAACTTAAAATCCTTCCAGTAGCTGTTGAAATATGCCTGGCTGCTGCAGGAAGCATTTGTGTTGCTAATGCAGCATGGAACAGAGATTTGCAGGGCTTCTGCCTCTGGCTTGGGATCAGTCCCCCGTGGGTCACGTCCCTGCAGAGCTGGTCCCTACCTGATGGGTCTGAAACCTGGAAGGAAATAGGGAGCAACAGCACATTTCAGGGAATTTGTCTTCCAATGACTTAATACCTGTAATGTCAGGAGCAGATGTCTCCTGTCTCCTGTCCCAGCATAACCTTGGGTGGCAGTGGATGCTGGGGTGCTCGCTGGTGGGGAGAGGGGATCCACAGCTGAGAAAGGACATCCTCATAGTCTTCCCCTGCTCAGTGCTCTGCCTTGGTGGGCTTTGAGAGATTCACCTGTAAATATTATCTCAGAGCCAAGCAGGAGAGGAATGGAGCTCACCTGGGGAAGGAAGATTTCCTTTTGCCAGACTTCCCAATCTGCCTCAGTTGCCATGTCCCGCTGTTGGGGATGGCTTGAGCACATGTGCACCCACACTGCTGTGTGCCCTGGAGCGTGCAGAGCAGTGGAGAGGGGCCTGGGACCAGGAGGGAAGTGGCACTGCTTTCCCCTGCATTCTTAGCTGGAGAAGCTGGCCCGCGCAGACAGAGCTGTGTGCGTGTGTGCGAGGCTGCTGTCCTGACTGCATCTCACCCAGGCCAGGCTCCTGCCTGGCAGGGCTGTAGTTGCCCTTGTTGTGGTGTGCTTCCCCCTCAGCACCATCCTGTGCTGGCCTGCTGATTCCTTCCTCCCAAGGAAGGGAAAACTGCTGTGGTGTGAAATTCCCCCAAAGCTGCAGCGCATCCTCCTTCCACGCTGCAGCCTGGTACCCTTGCTCAGGGTCAGTGATTTCTCATTTCCTTTTTTAGGGCTTTGCTGGCTGTTGGGTGCCCAGTGCCCTGGGGGCACCCTCCCTATACCTGCCAGCTGGGAGGGAGCAAGCACCTTCCGTGGGTGCCTTTTGCATGTAACGGGGGAAGAAGGATCCCATTAGCTTCTGCATCCTGAGTCCACAGGGGCTTGCTGGAGTGGCCTTGCTGCGGTCACCAGCTGCCCCAGTGCTGCTGCCTGCCCAGGGCATGCCCTGAGGGACACCTTCACCCTCCCACAGCCCCGCTTGCCCTGCGGTGACACACGATGCCACCTACAACTGGTGAGACGAGCAACTTGCTTCTCGGCTAACAAGATTTAGGTGGATTATGCTATGTATTTAATCAAGGGCTAAGCTGATTGCCTTATTTGGAATGGATCAAAGCCCTTGCCTGGAGACCAGCTATTGAGTGGGAATATTCCTCAGCCGTGTGCCTGTGTGGCAAGCCTTGCTTTCGAAGAAGCCGGGAAGTTCAGCAGGCAGGTTTGACAGCAGCAGTGACCAAATGCAAAACCAGATTGGAGAAGTCTGAGGTGATGGGGAGGTAGGAGTATGAGAATGGTTTTAGTCATTGACCATCGTGGAGGATTTCAGGGAAAATACTTCCTTTGCTAGCTTTCAGCTTGAAACCATGTTTCCACATACATAAAGTTTCATGCTGACAGCTAAGTGAGATGCTCTGGCATTTGGCAGTGAGGCTTCCACCTTCTAGAAAAGCAGCTGTGACTCTTGTGAGCTTGTGCAGCTCTGCAGCAGAGACCAGACTATCCACTGCTCACACAGGGAGCCCTGCAGCCCCCTGCAGTGGCCATCAGCAGCATTGGAGCTCACAAGGGTCTGTTCTCCCCCTGTCCTGGTCCCCACTGCAGTGTTGACCTGCGGGACTTTGGCTGTGGTGGCAGAGGAGCTGATGCTGGCTGCAGAGGAGCAAAGCAGAGGATGCTCCTTGCTGCTACCAGCCCAGAGGCACTCAGTCCTTGCTGTGGCCTCAACTGTGCAGGGGGAGCCCACGGTTCAGAACTGTCCCTATAGGCAGGTATTGAGGCAAGTTTAAAGTTACTTTCCAGTTAAGAGCTGTTGTGCTTGTCAGGGTCTGCCAGCAGTAGCAGAGCAAGTGCATTGTCCTAGGTGTGTGGTGTCTCTTTCCTGAGGGCTGGGGTTTTTGCCACGAGAGGTGTGTTAGTGCTCTGGGGTGCCCTGTCCCCGTGTCTGTGAGCTGTGAGCGTGCTCTGTGCCACTTCAGCTGTGTGCAGTGAGACAGCCCAGCTGAGCAAGCTGTTGAAAATGCACTGGTTATTCAAATCATCTTTTCTTTTTCTTAAAAGGAGAAGTTTATTCCAGGAACCAACCTCTGTCTTGCTGCCATTTGATGCAAGGAGGGCAAACATAGGTCACAAGCTCTCCTGCTCTGTGAGTGTGACTGGGCACTACCTGTAGAATGGAAAATACCCAAACCAAAAGGCTTGGCTGGAGGAGACGGAGAGGGGCAGCTTCTGCTTTGAGTTCCAGACTGTTCTCAGGCAGCAGCAGGTGCTCCCCACAGCATCCCTGCTCCTTCCCTTTGCCTAAAGCAGTGCTGGGACTTTGCAAGCATCTCTCCCCTCTGCCTCTCAGACCTCCTTGTTTTTGCCTCACTGCCTGCTGCAGCGGGAATAACTCTGGAGCAAATGCTCTGTCACATCCTGCCTGTGCTGTGGGCACCTTGTCCTGGCTGCCCCATCTCTCCTGAATGTGGCCTGAGCCCTGGTATGGGGCTGGCAGAACATCTTGTGTGACAACTGGGTGTTAAGTGTCCCATGTTTAATTTATTGCTAATCAAACCTGCAAATAAGGTGCTGCCTGAGTTCTCCTCCAGCCCAGACCCACTGTGCATCTTCCTGCCCTAACTTGTATGTGTAGTTATAGGCAAGGATTGGTCAAGCATCGCTTTGTGTTTTGGGCAGGTTTGCTAGTGTGCAATCACCCTGTCAGCCTGGCTTTCCAGTGTCTTGGGCTGTACCAAATGGTGTGACGCTTTTTAGGCTGCAGCAGCAGGGTCTCTGCTGGTACCTGGCCCTGTGAGGCAGCTCCAGGGTTGGTTGTTCTGTGTATTGGGTTGGGAAGGGCCATAGGGCAGGAGCAGATGGAGGGAGCTGCAGCAGGAAGGGGGGTGGGGACTGCCCAGCCCCAGGGTCCTCTAGGTTAACCCTGCTTTCACCTAATTCAGAAAGAAAACCCACCAGTTAACATGGGAATTGTCTGGTTTGCTGCTGCGCTGTGGAGAGCTGGTGGCAGAGTAGGGCTCACGGCGGGTGCTGACACTGACCCTTCTCCCCACGCTGCCCTCCCCCAGCTGCCTTCCCTTTGCATGTGGGGTGTCCACCCCTGGCTGGGGAGAGGGTCACAAGTCCCCAAACATCATGGGATGCTGCCAGAGAGCGACACAGCATTTACAGGGCTGCCAAGGGCTCAACCGTGTGGAGGAAGGGGGGAGTGAGGGAGGATGGCCTTTAGCTGTAATACCTTGGGGAAGTAAACACAACCTGCACAAATTGGGTAACTTGAGTGGATAAACTGGTGTAATCTAAAAGCTCGTTATCCAGTGTAGAGGGAATGGCTGGTGCTTTGGTGGTGAGGAGGAGGGTGGGCTGCTGCATCACTGTGGACTCATGCCATGCCCCGTGAGTTGGAGGAGCTGACGTGGGCAGGGTCTGTGGGACACCAGCCTCAACCAGCTCCTTCCTGAGGTGCCTCAGGGCTGCCCTGGCCCAGAGGAGTCCTGCCCTCACTGCCTGCTCAGCTCTTCTGGCTGTTCCACCTGGGAGCACTGGCGTCTCCATGCCCAACATGTTCAGCTTTTCCAAGGTAGCCGTATGTGTGACTTGTGTTTGCAGAGCTTGACTTCTGGCTGCAGACAGGCTGGAATTGGTTAGTTTATTATTTTTCCCCCCTCTGCCCTGTTGCCTATATCGATGAGCAAGTTGTCAGATCCCTCAGCAGACACTCAACTTTCTTAAGGAAACTTCAGTTGCTGCTGTGTGTGAGGAGCTTAAAGGTGTTTCAGTGGGGGAGAGTAAAGGAGGGAAAGGGTGTTTGCTGTTCCCTGATGTGGCCCTGTGTGTGCTCATCCCTCCCCAAGCAATTGCAGAGCCAGATGAGAGCTGGTGTCTCAGGGCAGGGGGAGGCAGCAACGGCTGCTTCTGCCCACAGAGGGACAGGCAGGGCCCCATTTTGTGCCCAGGGCCCCATCTTCACAGCCTCATCACAGGCAGCCTCTGCTGAACTTGCAGCAGGTTTGTATAAACCCAACAGAGCCTGGTGGGGTGAGAGTCTGGGGCCATGAGCTTGCTGTCCCTTGTCCCTCTCAGTCGGTGATGTCCCATGAGCCCGGGTCGAAGCTTGGGGCTGTGGAGGTGCTTATCCCTTGCTGAGCTCGCTGGCTCAATAGCCTGGTGCCTGCTTATCTGGGATTAATGTGTAACTTAATGGCAGTGCTTAGGCGCAGCTCTCAGTGTGGTGCTGTGGTGCAGGGCGGTGCGAATCTGCTCTCTGGTGCCAGGGCATTTTATTCCCCCTTCCCACGATAAGGTTTAGGGTTTTCCTGTGCCTGGTGCCAGCGTGGCCACACTGTTGGTAAATGTTGGCCATGTCTGGGAAGGAGGGACGAGACAGCAGAAGCAGGAGAGAAGGGCGATGCCCTGTTCCTTCACAGGGTCTGCGTGTGCTGAGCCCCAGGGTCTGGTCCCGAATGGCGCTGACGGCACAGGTCTGTGGAGTGATGGAAGGAAGGGTTTTTTTCTTTTCCCCTGTTCATGGCATCCCAGACAGACTCATGCCATTGCTTTTCTGCTGACGCCTAGGAAGGTGTCACACAGGTGTGGTTTGATGGACAGTCTCTGAGGTGTTAAATAAGTTCATAGATAGAGGGATGATTTTTTTTTTTCCAGTGAAGTCATTCCCTGCACTAATAATGGCATAAATTAATTTATTTACAGCAGCTGTATTAGCAGTTTGCTTGCCAGGCAGAAGAAAATCATATAAAAATGTTATGTATTCCAAGGTCGCATAGCTCCCAACAAAGCTAATAAATGTCTTAGGACATCAGAGCTCGTACAAAATCCCGTATGTAATGGTCTGTGTGTTGCAAGTTCAAAGTTGCACCCACTCTCTGATAGCTTTTTTGCTTCTAATAAAACACAGCAGCTGGAGAGGCCGTTCACAGTGTTGCCTTTAATTATTGCAGACAAGAACAACTCTGTAATCTGACTGTGGAGGCCAAGCTGCTGTGGGTCTTAAATGGCACTGCATGGTGAGAGTACCCTTGGCAGGGAGCTCTGAGCCGCTGCCTTTGAAAATCTCGGACAACAATCATCCCACGTGATTGAAGAATTCCAGCTTGGAGAAATTTTTAGGAGTTGAAAGGGCTGGCAAGCCAGGCAGATGCATAGCGAGGAGGTGGGGCTGTGGCTGTGCTCCTTCCCTGGCTGCTGGGATGGCTGCTTTCCCAGGACCTGGCAATGTACAGACGAGAAACCACAACAGGGACACTCTTGGGGTGTTGCTACAGAGGGATCTCTCCTTGGTCTCCATGGTGCAAATCATGCTTGGTGCAAATCATGCTTGCTGCAAAGCAGCTTTTATACTGTCAGGGCTGAGGCAGGTCAGGATGCTTTATTCCCACAAGCAGGTACTGGCCATTGTATGGCAGAGTGTGACCTGTCTCTGGGCCTTTTAGCCCCAGCAAGGGTGGAAGCGGCAGGCTCAGGTCAGAGGAGAGGCTGCAGCTCCTGGAGGTGGCCGTGTCCTGCTGAGCAGGGCAGCCCTGGTGGTGCCTGGGTGCGCCCAGGGTGAGCCCAGGCAGAGCTTTGCACTCTGCCCCTGCTGTGCCCCTCCCTGGCGCCTGCTGGGGTGTCCCCCCCACCAGTGATTCCTGCCCTGCTGAGGTCGGAGGCAGGGACAGGCTTGGCACAGGCCAGCCCTCCACGGGAGTGAGAATCCCTGCGTTGGTTTCCATCGTTCATTCGCGTGGCAAGGAGCGCATCCCCTGGGATGCATGCATCGTGGACGAGCCAGGCTGGGAGCAGGGCTTTCCCTGTGCTATTTGTTTTTTTGAAACAAGATGTAAATAGGCCATGCTGGACCATGCTTTAGCCATAAATGGCAGTGGAAGATGTGCCGCGGGTCTCTCTGAATGAAGCGAGGAGCGACTGCTGTCCTGGATGCTGCGAGCACAGATCCAGCCCCACGTGCCAGCTGGATCAGAACACCTCAGAACCAGGATGGTCCAGCCTGGTGTGAGAGGCAAACCACTGACCTGGAACAGCCTCTCGGACCCCTCCTTGGAACAGCTCCCTTGCAGCAGACATGAGGCTGTACATGTGATAACCCTTTTTGTTCAGCCATGCTGAACTTGTAAAACATGCTTGAAAAATCAGGTCTTTGGTTTTTTGCGGGGGGAATAGGCTAAACAACAGAACCTGTTCTCTTTTTCCCCATCAACATTGCGATGTTAAAGCTCCAGACAAAGCACTTTGCATTGCGTGAACGGAATGAGAAAATCCATGACTTAAGAGTTGTTTTTTGACAATTTCATACTCTCCAAGGGGTATAATCTCCTAATTTGGAAGACTAACAAATCAATTATTTCAAAATCTATTTAACTGGTGTGTGATGTGTACTGAAATTTTAAATCCAAATCCTACCTGTCTCCTGTTTTCTACTGTGGCCTGACTGTATTCTAGATTGCTGCAGCTGGACAGCGCTGGTGGAACTCCCCATTGACTGCATTTCCTGCACTCCACCTGTCCTCATTTTCCTGCATGTCTGTGGTTGCCTGTTTGAGCAGGATGCCCAGGTTGGTGGTGGGGGCTGCCTGCAGTAGAGGATTTTCTTTGCTCCTACGGCTGTGCCAATTCCCATGGCCCGGGGGATGAGGAGTTGTCCCAAGCAGCCCATGTCCTTCCCTGCCCTCCTGCTTCAAGGACTGTGCTGGGGAGGATCTGCCTGTTTTTCCTTTCCCTTGCTTGCCCAAGCACTCACTTAATTCTTATTTATTACTTTTCTTAACGAAAGCTCTCCCTCTGTTTGTTCATCCTGATCCTACATGAGCATTGGGCTCAGGCACTGGGATTCCTGACGCTTTAAGAGGGTGTCCAGGATGCAGGAATTCCCACCCTTTTGTCTCCTAATGAACCGAAGGAACAAACGCTGAGCTGTAAGTGTTTGGAAGCGTAAATGTTTGCTGTGGTAGCAGCAGCTGGTGCTGCCAACCCGGAGGTCGGGTCGGTGTCGGTGTCAGTGCCTGCTGAAGAGCCTTTGATTGCGCATTTCGTGTGCAGGGCAAGAGCTGCACGTTTGTGCTCTGCCTGCACGGGAATCTGCTGCCAGCACATGCTCTGCTCCTCCTGGGGAGCACTTGTGCTGACCCTGGTGAAGGGAGCAGGATGGGGAGAGCAGACTGGCTGGAGACGGGGATGGAGGGATGGAAAATAAACAGGACATGCAGTCATGTGCAATTGCGTCTCCTGAATAGCAATTAAAGTAGGAGAGTCTGAATCTCTCAAGGAAGGGTAATATTTAACTTAGGCAAATGCTTGTTATGCTCTGTGCTCCAGCCTGCACGTGTCACTGTGCCCTTCCTCACAGAGAGGAGCTGCAGCAGAGCACTGGATCGCTCTTGGGATTTGCACAGCCCCATGCGATTTTACCGCCATCCTTGGCATTACCGCCCCAGTGCACCGGTGAGCTGTGTTCTCCTGGTTTTCCCACCTGCACGCAGCTGGATGCTGCACGTGCTGGCTCTGCGCCTGTATGACCTGGGGCTCAATCCCACCATCAGCCTTGCCTGCTGTTGGGGTGCAGAGCTCCTCCCATGGGTGCTTTGGTGCTGTAGATGCTCTCTGAGTTCCTCAGCCTTCTGGGTTCTCCCGTGTTTGCAGAGCATGTTGTGCTCCTCTTGCTGGGTATCCTAGAACGAGTGCAGTGCTTTTCAGAGAGAGTGGCACAAACAGCTTAATGCAGGCACCTGTGGGATTGCAAATAGAAGTTGCCACTTTAAATGTGTACATGAAAAATTTAGGGTCTCTTAGAATAATATGGATTTTCCTCCCCTTGCTGAGGCTTCCCAAGGGACATTTTTCTGTAAGACATTTCAGATACAAATTTCCCGTACTCAGGTTTTGACCGAGTGTCACTTTAGCCTCCCATCTTCCTGCTTGCTCTGTGCACGTGCAAGCTGCCAACTTGCCAATTTTGGGGACAAGTGGTTTGTAATTACCAGCTCAGTGCTGCTGCTGCACTGTTAATTTTTAGACCATTTAATGTATCAAATTATTCCTTCCTGTGCTATTTAGAGGCGAAGGGCTAAGTAACAGTGATGGCATTAATATTAAATTCTCTAAAACTAATAGGAACCTTTTATTTAATTGTTCTGGCACTCAGCATGTCTGGGGAATACGGTGCCACTGAAAAGCTAAGAGAGACAGAGGTCTCATGGTGTATTAACACCGGGATGCTGCTACTTTTCCTAGTTGGGTTATTTGAGTTAAGACTATCGTAACTGTCTATCAGTGCCTTAGAGGCTTAGTTTGATTAAACCCCTTTGTGTTGCTAATGCTAATGGAGCTGGATTGATGCTGGGGATCTGCTGGGAGAGCTTAGCAAAAGGCTTAACGTAGACATGACTCTGCTGGTTTCACTGTCTCTGGGCCCTGCGGGAGGTGTCTGCAGCGGGCAGGACCTCCCAGCCCTGGCAGGGTGAGGGGGGTGACCTGAGCACCCACCCTGCTGCTGGCAGGATCCTCACCCCTGCATCTCCCGTGTGAGGTGTCCCACAAGCTCTACTGGGCACGTTGTGCCCGCTGCAAGCATCTGGCAGAGTGTTCAGCAGCAGTTTCCCTGGTGGTGCATTGGTTTGTGACTGTGCTGATTGAGGTGTGGGCTCCAGGGGCTGGCAGGGGTTGCCCTTGCTGGGATGGGGCTCCAGGTGCCAGCAGGAGAAGGCTGCACATAGCAGTGAGACCGTGATGAACTCAAACAGCCCCTCTGTGCTTCTGCAGCATGAGTGGACTAATGAATGGGAAAAATGCTGAATGTGACAGAAAGCCCTAAATCTCAAAGCAGAGGAAGACTGGCTCCTTCCTCAGGAAAGCCTGGCTGCCGTGCCGGGCACTGATACTGCTGCAGGCATGCGGGGCTGCTGGGAGCCACTTGGCCCCTCTTCCTGACCCCAGCCCCAGTGGCTGTCTCTCCCAGCTCGGGGTAGCCCGTGCAGGGGGATGCTGCAGGAAGGTCCTTTCCGCAGGCAGCGGAAGCGTGTCAGGGGCAGGAGTGAGACGTGTCAGGTCTGTTCCCTTCCTGTGTCGGTGGCTGGCATGGATCACACTCAGTCAATCCTCTTCCAAATCATCTCCCAAGCTGCAAATTACCCTGTTGCCTCTTCTAGTACATATCATCATGATGAAACTAATTTTCCATGAGAGAGTCAGCTGTTTCTTGATTAGAAGTGCTCCGAAAATACTAACAGAGAAATGATTACAGGAAGGCTTCAGTGCTCATTTATATAATTGGACTTTACCTCCCTGGCTGAAGTTGTTGCATCTACTCCTGGTTTGAGTGAGCACTTGCTCTCCCTGTTTGCCTGTGAGCAGAGAGGTTAGGGTGCAGCACCCCAAGGGGTGCCATGCCCTGGGGTGCAGCCGTGTGCCTCTGCTCCAGCTGGTGACAAGCTGTCAAATGTTCCGTGTGTTTAAGTCACAGCAGGGTTGACTTGTCCTTTAATGAACCAACAAGAATAACCTTCAAGCAGTTATTTGGGCAAATGGTTTCTTAAATTTTGCTCATTTTCTGGGGGGGCAGTGAGGGTTTGCTGGAAATGAATAAAATAAAGGACAGCTCCCCTTTCCCATCACTCTCCTGTCCTTGTCCAGCTGCCCAGTTGCTGTAGCTGGGCTGTTACTGCTCCGTGTGTGTGCTCTGAAGTGCCGCATGCTCAAAGGGAAGAAAGGCAGAAGGCCGATGTAATTTTTGAGATCATCCTGTGTGATGAGATTAGCAATATATCCCAACAGGGAGAATTGCTTTCTGGCTGAACCACGGTTCAGGCCAAGCCCACCATGAGCCTGTGTCTGCAGCAGTGAATGCTCAGGGGTGATCAGCATCTCCAGCACCCTGGCTCTGGGAAATGCCTCTCGGGTACAGGGGCCCTGGCTCTGTAGGGTCAGCCAGGTCAGGCTTAATAAATTTAAAACATGGCTAATTTGCTCATCAAAAGGGCAGTAAAGTGGAGGAAGAGAGAAGTTTGAGATCGGTACAGCGCTTCCCAGATGTTGGTGCAAACCCAGCCCTGGCCACAGCAGCCCCTGGAGCTGATCTAAGCACTGTGTGCGCACAAGGAGTGAAATGTTTGCAATAATGTGTTTTAAATCTGATTTTCTGAGCTGAATGAATTGTGTGTTCTGGATAAACAGGGTGTTTGTGAAGCTTATCTCATGCAGGCAGTTTGTTTCAGGGGTAGGAGAAGGGACTCTGGTCCCTGGGCTGGTGTGGTCATGGGGGACTCTTGATGTGGGGTGTTTGGCATTTTGATGGCACAGCTCATCCTTGGCCAGGTATCTCCTTAATCATCAGCTTCAAGGGGTTAATATGTGAAAAGGCAACTGCTGCCTGACACAAAGCTGGTGTTGTTGCTGCCCGCGCTCCCCTGGGATGGTGGCTGCTGTGACAGTCTGCTCAGGATTCCCGCTGCAGCTCGGAGCAGGCGGCCCAGCGAGCCGTGTCATGTGGCTGTGGCGAGGCCCTGCTCCGTCTGCTGCCGCGGAGGGGAACAAACGGCGCTTTCACTGTGCCCGACAAACCTCCCTCTTCCTCAAATTAACCGGGGATTGGATGCTGATTTGTCTCTCCTGTTCTTTCATGCTTCACCAAACCTGGCTCTGCTTTACCCAGCAAGTCGAAGCATAATGAAGTAGAAGGTGAAATTACTTGATCAGCATCAGCAAGTTGTTTCTCGCCGCTGACCCAGCTCGGTGTGGGCTGGAGGGTGCAGACTTGCTGCCTCTTCCTTAGCAGCAGCCTGGGCCCAGCAAACAGCTCAGCTGAGTGGCTTCAGCCCCCATTGCTCTGTGCAGAGGAGAGAAGCTGTGCCTGGCTCTTGAGTGTTTTTTGGAGTATTTGCATTTTTGGCAGGGGTGCTGGGCAGTCCCTGACCCTCGCTGTTTGCTGGTGGCTGTGATGAGGCTGCGAGCCTGCTCTCCTGCACAGTTCATGCTCTGCTGTGCTCGCTTGGCTCTGGAGGATGCTGTTCCCATGGCTGGATGCACTTGGTGCTGCCTTCTGGTAGAGCTTTGTGCCAGCAGCAGGGTGGATGCTGTCCCAGGGGCAGGACACGGCCTCGAGAGCCGGATGCCTCAAGCACAAACCCTTAACACGTCGCCTTTGCACCCGAGGCAGGGCTGTGACTGGACTGACAAGCTGAAGGAAAAGCTTGTGGTCATCTCGGCGACCTGCATGGGCAGGTCAGGCTGGGGCCGCCCTGTGCATCCTGCCCTACACCTCAAGGCTCCACCAGCCCGACTGCATCGCTCACTGTTCACTGCTAACCCCGAAGAGCCCATTTCTGCCAACTCCTGCGGGAGCTCCCATTTTCATAAATCCTGGTGGACAGCTGCCTGGCAAAGCTGGGGCTGTGCTGGGGAGAGATGCTGGGGCTGGACTACTGGTGCTGGGTGATGACGCTTTGTGCTGAACTCCAAGCTGACGAGTGCGAGCTTATGAAGGTTTTGGGGCTAAGTGTAAGGGTTTGCATGGGCTGTTTCATCTCCTTTTGTTTCTGGTCTGTGGTGCCATAAAACACCAGCTTTTCCTTGAGCCTCATCCCTGGGCATCTGTTCAAGCAAATTTGCCGTCTTTCTGAGCAGGAGCAGCACTCAGTACCTCTTGCTGTCATTGCAATGGGGTGCCTTGCTGAGAAACTGCACCAGAGCTCATGTTCATGCTGTAGATGTCACCAGCTGACCTGGCGGTCACTCTGGGTTCCAGAGCTGGCCCCAGAACAGGCAGGTGAGCCAAGAGAGTTTGGGTGCAGCTTTGGCTGAGTCAGCTCCTGCTCCTTTCTGCTGTAACCACTGGCTTAAGGTGCCATTGCTGGCTTCACTCCAAAGGGTACGCATATGGGAAGGCAGGGGCTGGAAAAGGACATTTAAATTGTGTTTTAAGACATCTAGTTGCCAAGTACTTAATGCAGCTGACCCCTTCTTGCTGAAAATCTGGTGATTCCCCATGGCTCAGAGACAGGCTGGGCATGGGCAGCAGCTGGGCATGACGTGGGGCTCCATCCCCTTTTCAAATATTTACTTTACTCTGTGAGAACAAAATACAGTTGGGATTGAGAAATGAATCTGGGCAGCCTTTCTGGAGCTGCCTCTGTGTGGGTGCAGGAGGGGGCAGGCGGGCAGTCCACGGTGGTGCAGGGTGTGTGCGCCCCAGGGATGGAGGGTCTCTGCTCTCCAGTGCCGTGTCCAACCTGTGCTCCCGGTGACTCCAGCCGTGCCTGTGCCTTGCTGGCACTGGTAGCTGCTGCTTTCAGGCTGTGATACGCCTGCTGCAGAAATGACCTGTCTGGTATGGATGTTTCCTGGGGACATTGCATCAGCTACTGCCCTCCTCTGAGCAGGGTCTCTGTTGTTTCCTTGGTCCAGTGCCCTCTTCATCCTTCCTAGAGTGTCTTTTGACCTGCTTTTTAATTAATAGTGCAGAATAGGCCTTCTAGGTTGCCCCTTCTCCTATGTTCACATCAAGATTTTATTTGTTTTTCACTTCATTATTAACCTAAAACTACACCAAGGGGGCTGTGGCTGGCACAGCGATGCTGGCGAGGGGTGCTGTGCTGTGCACGTGGCTGTCCTGCTGTGCCTGTGGGTGGCTGTCCTGCTGTTCCATGAGAGCTGCTGGTGACACAGGGCTGTGCTTGCTGTGTTTGCTTTGGGGCCTGGTCGTGCCAGCTCAGTATCAGCTTAAACTGAAACCTAATCGGGCCAGCCTGAGCTGTGCCAGGGCATGGGGTCAGCAGGAGAGGAGAGGGGGAAGAAACGTGGCTGGGGGCTGCCCCAGGGACCCAGGGTTTGTGCTGCTGCCTACCCCTGGGTGTGCCATGCCGGGAGCTCCGAGCCTGGGGTGGGGATGCTTTCTGTGGTGCCCGTTGGGGTGCCTCTGCCAGGCACGCGTCAGCCATCAGTGCTGCAGTCTGGAATGACTGCCCTTCTCCAGGCACACAGCTTAGTTTCCTCTTATATTGATATTTCCTAATTAAACCTCCCTAATTAAGCAGCAAAAGGTGTTGTTTAAGCTGCAGTGCTGTCTTACAGCCTGGTTGTCAGGTTTGGCTGGGTACATCCCCTTGTCAACCAGCCATGTTTCTAAACATGCCTTTACACCTCCGCTTCCCAACTCCCTGCCCTTCCCAGCTCTGTTGGGAACCACAGCACCTGCAACCCAGGGATCCTCCTGGTGGGAGGGAGCTGAAATCAAGCAGGGGGCTAGGAATGCTTCCAAAAGACCCTAATTTCTTTTCCTTACAAAAGCTTATGCTCATGGAAATATTCCTCTGTTTTGTCCCTTGCAGTGAACACCTACCTCTTCATGATGCAAGCCCAAGGCATCATGATCCGTGAGAACATGCGAACTATAGGAGCTCAGGTGTATGAGCAGGTGGTCCGCAGTGCCTATGCCAAGAGGAACAGCAGTGTGAATGACTCAGGTATTTCTCGAATAATTGTCATTTTGATTAAAGATTCTATTTTCATTGAAAATTAAGTTGAAGGAATTAATTTATACTGGTGGAAGCAAGGTGGAAGCTTTGATTAATTGTCTGCCGCTTTTATTTTTATATATAAAAATATATATGTAACATCAAAATACCCAATATATGTAGAAATACCATCAATATATAGAAATTATATTTATTTCTTTATATATATAAAAAGTTCAAATGCTTCTAACTTGTAGAAGGGGTGAAAATCTTGAAAGGTCTGAAATGATGGGATTTGAGCTGAAAACCTCTTTGCTCTCCAGGAACTCAACTTGTAGCTTCAACCAGTCCAAGGGTAAACACTTCCAAATTCGTTGCAAGGATCAGGTTTCATATTTAAAAAATACCTTCCCAGGCATGCGCCTGCGCAGAGCCCTGGTGCTGTGCACGCGGAGAGGCCTGTGCTCGTAAGCTTCGCTTTTCCCATGCAAGCATGAACAGACATGACTTGGCAGGAGATCTGCCACAAATAATATATTGAACTGTGGGCAGGATGCAGGGAGCGGAGTGCAGGCTCCCCCTGCCAGCCTCTCCATCATCCACACGTCTATGAACAGGGTTAGGGGTTGTCGTGAAGGTGTGGCACAGTGAAGCAGCACTGCCCATGGCTGTGTGTGAGCCAGGGTGAGGTGTTGCTGCCGGGCTGGTGGCACCCAGCGTGTCCCCTCCCTGCTGGCACATCCCTGCAGCCTCATGCCAGTGCTGCTGGCATCAGGCTGGCGTGGAGTGTGGGGAGCTCAGCTCTGCTCCTCGCCCACCAGGGCTCAGCAGCAGGGGCTGACAGTTGTACAAGGCAGGATTGTTTCCTCATTAGCGGAAGTGTGAGCCGTGTCCTTGCTGCCCAGCCCACTGAGGTGCAGCCACCAGCTCAGCTATGCCCTGGCTGGGGATGGGGACGGGAGGGGAATTATTGACTTACACAGGAGATGAACACCCCAGGTCACCTTCTCTCCTGCACGGAGTCAGCCAGGGCAGCCACCCTGGGCTATTTTTAAGACTGGAAACATCAAGTAAAGCAGAGGCAGGGTGAGGAAGTGGCTGATCCCCTGAGGGAAGGAGGGTTAGACACTCCATTGCTGCTGCTCGCAGTGGTGAGAGCCTTCATCCTGCTGAGGCCCTGGCCTGAGGGGCTTCAAGTGATCCAAAAACCAGTGCTGCTGCTGCTGCAATATTGGGCTTTGCTTGAACCTCATACCAGTCCCAGCTGTGCAGGCACATGAGGCCACCCGTCCTTCCCCGAAAGCTCCAGCCATGAGGACAGTTTTAGCACATACAAGCACTGTGCACTGTCCTTGGGTGACCTTCCCTGGCAGGCAGGTTAGAGCAGATGCAGGAGGGATGGCGCTGATGTCTGGAAGGCACTTGATGCTGTGGCCACAAGGACTGTATTAATACTGGGATCAGAACCTTCCCTCCCTGACTGATTTTGGGTGCCTGGGTGGGTGTCACTGCCCGGTGAGTGCATTGTCCCCACGCTGCTGTGGGCAGTGAGGCTGTGTGACAGCTGGGAGAGGAAACCTGCCTGGTACGGCTGCAAGGAGGCAGCCAGCAAAAAGGCAGCCCTTTTCTGGTGCAAAGGCAGACGCAGTTGAGCTTCACTGTGGGCTGTCACCTGGTCTGAGTACTGAGGGTGTGCTCTGGTAATGGGAGTTTACAGAGAAAACTGCTTATGGAAATTTGGAACAGTATTAAGCATCCAAAATAACATCTGTCATACTTGAAAAACCCTTAGATTCTGTTTACAGCCCCTCTTGAGTTTTGAGATAGTTTGGATACTGTTTACTTGAGTGGATAAACAATATTAGTGACATGATGGTAAGTACTAGCATGATACAGCAAATGACTTGTCCCAGTAGAAAACCTCCTCAAAACATCTACAGGTGTAACAGGCTGGAGGGGGCTGCCTGGGAGGTTAAAGGGAATGGGGAGGCTGGGGAGAGCTGCTGGGCACTTCTGTGACTGCTGGGGCACAGGGGCTCCTCTGCTCTTGCACGATGTGAAGCAGAGGGAAGTCTGTGTGTAATGTGATGTTTTTATTGATCGTTTGAGGAGGATTCCGGGCAGGATTGCCCTGTGTAGTGTACTGCACTGAGAGTCCTAGAGGGCACTGAGACCTGCGTGGGGACTTCCCTCTCTCCTGTTGGGAAAGGACCTGCTTTCCCCTCTTGCTGTGCCATGGGCCTTCAGGGATAAGGCAGTGGTAGCTTTTGCTTTCAAGAGCCATGTGGTCCTTTGTGATACCCAAAGGTGATGCTCAAAATTCCTCCTATGGCCAGAAAATGCAAAAGTTTCTTTGATGTGGTGCTAAGGCCGGGGCTTCTGCAGCCGCCTGTCCCAGGATGGGGTTGAGCACCCAGCTGGGCTGCAAGGCTAGAGCACGTTCTGTTGGGGATGTCTTCAGCTGTGGTTGACTTTGGAGTCTGTTCACAGTGGTATGGGGAGGTGACTGGAAATAACAGACCTACAGCTCAGGTGAAAACTTTTTTTCTTTTTCCATTTTCCAGATTATCCCCTTGATCTGAGCCACAATGACACCTTTCTGCAAGCCACAACGTTTCTTCCTGAAGACTTTACCTACTTCCCCAACAACACTTGTCCTGAGAGGCTCCCTTCTATGAGTGAGTAGCATCCTGACAGCCCTGTGCCCCTGTCCTGCTGCCCATGGCTTTGGAGGGCACATAGTGGCATTCCCAGTGTCACCACCGTTGCACCTTTCCCTGCCAGGCAACTAGGGATGAATGGGAGCGCTGTTTAGAGCCCAGCTCCCTCCTGGGAAATCATTGTTTACCCACCCTCAGGAATTAATCCCTGCTGTGTCGGAGGCATGTCTCCCTGCTGAAGCAGGAGCCCATCGCTTGGCAAGCACAAACAAAAGAGGGATTGTGTGCTGGGAGCCGGTGAAAAGACTCTGCCAGCCCTTTTCCAGGGGCAGTGGCGGCGGGGTTGGCTCCCTTGTGCCTCGGCAGTGCTGCCAGTCCCAGCCCCGAGCTGTGCCGGGTACAGCTGTGTCAGGGCTGCTGTGGGAGATGGGCTGGACACCTCCAAGGGAGCTGCAGCTGGGAGAAATGCATCCACCAAAGCCATCCTCAGATGGAAAATTGGGCTTTTGAGGGCAAATGTTTCCATGGGGGACAATGCTCTCTGCTGAGGTGGAGAGTTTAGTCTGCTGGAAACATGCAGGGAGGAGTAGAGGGGTACCCTGCCTGGTGTGGGGCTGTCATGGAGAGCTGCGTCCAACAGCAGCCACAAAGGCTGAGGAGACAGAGGTGTTACATCAGCAGCATTTCTTAACTGTTTTTGCTGGTGCTGGGGAAAAGTTGAGTGCTGGGGATGGAGGACAGGGATGCAGCAAAGTGCTGCCCCAGGACCACAGCAGTTCCTCACTCCCCGCTGCTTCTGCCACTCTGCAGAGGGCCCCATCGATGTAAATATGAGCGAGATCACCATGGAGGATATCCACCAGTTCTTCTCTAAAGACCCTTCCATCAAGCTGGGAGGGCACTGGAAGCCGAGTGACTGCCTGCCTCGCTGGAAGGTAACTGGGAGCAGGGCAGCCCCGTGCCCCTGCACAGGGCAGGGGGATGGGGAGTCCTGGGCTGGCAGTGGGAAGATGTCAATGGGAGCATCTCTGATGTGCTGCATGTTCAGAGCCATGATGTGAGGAGCTCTGAAGTGTAGGAATGCAGTGCTCAGGGAAGAAATAATGAACTCAAGGGTTGCTTTAGTGTTCACAGTGCTGGGCAGAGGTGAAGAGGGGACAGCCTTCCACTCAAGATGACATTGAATTTTCCCAAAGCAACAGTTCCTCAAAAAGTGAATAGAAAATCCATGTCTTGGGAGTTGGAAGGGTTTCAGGGTTGTAGGCTCAGCCCTACATGGGAGAGCTCAGACACCTTATTTAGTGTTGCTCCTGCTCCTATAAGCCAGTCCTGCTCCCCAGCCCGGGGCCAGCAGCGGGTGCGGTGCAGTGAGAGCCGTGTCCTCTCCTCATCAGGTGGCGATCCTGATCCCATTCCGCAATCGATACGAGCATCTTCCCGTCCTCTTCAGACACCTCATTCCCATGCTGCAGCGGCAACGTTTACAGTTCGCCTTCTACGTTGTGGAACAAGTGAGTGAGCGCGGGCCGAGCGGCGCTGCTGGGCCACGGACACGCTTCCCTGAAAACGCGTCTGCCAGCGCTGCGAGTGCAGCTCTGCCCTGTCCTAAGGACTGTCCCTACCAGATCACATCTCTTCGATGTGGCAGGTGTAGGGGTCATGTTGCACTGTGTAAGTTGTCCCATTGTGTCTAAAAGTGGCACAGCTAAGAGATGTGCCCAGAAATGACTGGTTTTATCTGGAAAATAGAGATTCGGGGATTTGTGTTGTTGTTTTATTTTTTTTTAATTCTGTTTTGTAGGAGTTGTTTTTTTAAAAAAGCTTTGAACCAGGTGTTTGCAGTTTAGACAATGCTGCAGGTTTTTTGCGTATCCCTGCTGTAGTTCCAGGCAGCATCCCCTAGGCACAGGAATGGCCTGACCAGAGTCAGGTATTTCATGTAGAACATGACTGTCATTTGATGTGTACAGGGACCTCTCACTTCGGCTCTTTGCCTTCATCCACCCAGTAAATGGGCCTCCATATTTAGCTCTAGGCTAAAAAGATTGATCAAAATTTGGGCTTTTTTCAAGTGTCAGAATAACAAGGCTTCAGCATCTTTATTTTTGCTCCTGCACTGTAAGTTGAATATTTCAATGTCGGTTGATCTCACTAGACTGCTCCAATACATCACTTCTTTCGTGGTGCCAATGTGGGAACTGGTTCCCCTCTAGTTTCCTAGTCAGGGCTGAGAACACACACACAGAGCATGAACTGTAAGGACTCCTCTTGAGAAAGTTCTTCCTTCCTGCTAGGCTGGAAACCAACCCTTTAATCGTGCCATGCTTTTCAACGTTGGCTTTCGGGAAGCAATGAAGGACTTGGACTGGGACTGCCTCATCTTTCACGACGTGGACCACATCCCAGAGAACGACCGTAACTATTATGGGTGTGGACAGATGCCGAGGCACTTTGCAGCCAAGCTGGATAAGTACATGTACCTGTAAGCACTATTCTTGCTTCCTACTACCATAACTGCCAAGAAGCCAGTGTTAGATTGTATTTATTTATTTATTTATTTTTAAGGCAGAGAATTAATCTGAGTTTGTTCTCAGGCTTTGTGCAAAGGGAGCATGAGAGGGAATAGCGGAGAGCATCGTCAGGGCTCAGGCTTTCCCGTGGCAGGTGGGAGAGCCGGTGGGCTCTGCCCTGACCCTTCTCTCCTGCTCAGGCTCCCGTACAACGAGTTCTTCGGCGGGGTGAGTGGCCTGACTGTCAAACAGTTCCAGAAGATCAACGGATTCCCTAACGCCTTCTGGGGCTGGGGTGGCGAGGACGACGACCTCTGGAACAGGTACAGGCTCCCCAGGCCCTGGTGGTGGTTCTGTGAGCTGAGCCTGGCATGTGCTCTGGGGGGCAATCGTCACCTTCGACACACGCGTGGGGCTCGCTCTGCCTGCCTGCCCTGGGCTGGCCACGAGCCAGACTGGCTGTGGTGGCTCGGTGGGAGCAGGGGCTATTCCAGCCTATGCAGGCAGTGGATGGGAAGCAGAGAAGAAGTGCTGGTTGGGAAGTTGTTGGCTCTGTGCACAGTATCCCACGCGGCTGAGCAGGGTTCTGAGGTGCTGAGTGCTGTGCGACGTGCCCTGAGCCCTGGCTGCAGTGGGAGGTTTGTGTGGCTTCTCTGTGGGTGGGAATGCGGAGCCACAGCCAGAGTCCTGGGAGCTCTGACTGTGCAGCCCTGGAAGCGCTTCCAGCTCAGCAAACACAACGGGTGACTATTTTTTGTTTATTTCTCCCCTTTCTAATGCAGAGTACAGTACGCAGGCTACTCGGTGACTCGACCAGAAGGAGACACAGGGAAATACAAATCAATTCCACACCATCATCGGGGAGAAGTGCAGTTCCTAGGAAGGCAAGTAAATTTTTTTAAGAATGCTAAAGCATTTCACAAAGTGTCCGTACCATGTAGGAGGCTCCCTGCAGCTATTTGAGGGCAGTAACAGCCTGAACTCTTGAAAGAAAGTAACTGCAGGGAGATGGAGGCAGAGCATTGCCAGGATTCCTCCATCCCTGCCTTTTGTACCCCGCACACCTGCAGTGAGGGGTCCTTGCTTTGTGGCTGCTTGGATGCTATCCAAAAGAGGGGATTGTGAGCATGGCAGGCTGCAGGCCTGTCCTTTATCTCCAGAGCAATGTACAGGGCTGGCTATCGCCTGGTGTCAGAGAAGCTTCAGTGTTTCTAGAAGGACCGAAGTGCTGAAGGAGACATTTCTCAGCCCGCAGAAGGCACAGAGCAGGGGTTTTCCTGGATTGTGGCTGCTAAAGCTTTGGGTGTCCCTGGCAACACTCATCAAGTGCAACAGCAACATCCTCTCCATTCTTCTGTTCCTGCTTCTTGGCCCTAAACCAGGGTGGGTGTATAGAGTCCCTGAACTCAGGGTTTGCTCTCTTGGGAGGCTTCAGACGCTCATCAGGAGTGGTAACTCTCGTCTGGAGCGAAGGAGAACAAGTACTGTGTGTGAATTTTGTCTTTTTTTTCAAGTTCAATTCTCCCTGTAGCTCTCCAGGAGGGCTCCAACCCCTTTGTCTCAGAGCCAGGGTTGTTTCAGAGAGTACAAGGGTTGACTGACTGCTTTTGCCTGAAGACTACAGTGGAATTCGAGTCTTCTGAAAACTGTGTAACAGAAAACCAGAGAAATATATCTTTCACAAACAACTTCAGGAATTAACACTTGTAGCTGAGGAGCTGCTGGACAAGCAGTGTGAGCTCTGTTCTGCGGAGGGGCTTTAGGCTGCTACTGTAGAGAGTTGAGCTATCTGCTGGTATGTTTGTGCAGAAGACTCTTTTTTGGGGGTGTTTCCATTTGAATTTCCATCTTTAGCCCTACTTTTCATTTCTCTGTTGAACAAAATGCAGCCAGTTAGAGATGCTTCTCTTACTTCATTCTTGAAAAAGAGAAGTTGCTTTTGGCTTAGAAAACCTTATTTAGTCAGACCCTTGAAGTATGGCAGGCTGATAATGCCATGGCCTTGAGCTCTGGTCCCTGACAATTCCCTGATCTCCTGGCCCCAGCCAGCAGCCTAAACTCCACATCAGCAGGAGCTGTGGGTCTGTGCAGTGGGATGGGGAGATGGGCAGGGTAGAGTTGGCCCCAGTGAGCTGCTGCCTCTGGAGCTGGTGCCCATCCTTGCCTGAGGTCAGCGGCAGGTGTCCTCTGTCCCGCCCTGGAAATCCGCTGTAAGTCCTAACTGCTGCCCTCCAAAGCCCTGCTGCTCTTCCCACCCAAGCAGGGAGCAGGGGCACCCAGCCCTTCTCTCCATGGAGAAGGACACAATCCTTCCTCAAGACGAGAAGTGTCCTGCCCATATCTTGATGCTGTGACATCTTTGACACCAGCTTTGACACTTCCTCTTTGTTCTCACCCAGCACCTTCCCCTGTCTCACCCAGCACCCTTCCCTGGTGCTTTCTCTGTCCCCAGGTCTTAGCCCAGCTCCCACTTGCCCTGTTGCTTCTCATTACGCTGCCTCTAAATGTGCTTGAGGCTGTTTCTGTGCACCAGGTGCAGTTTCCTTCCCCAAACCACCATTCTGCTAGTTTTACTTCCTCACTCCCATCCCTCAGACTAAACCTATCTAGTTCTGTTCTTGTTCATGTCTGGTTTCATAAAAGTGGCAAGGACCACGTCTCTTATCAGCTGTGTTTCTCTGGGCTGGTGTGGCTGGTGAGGGCTTGTCAGGACCCCCAAGCTCAGCCCCCGCCTGGGAATGGGACCTGCAGCCTTTGGGCAGGAATCACAGGTTGTTTTGGCAGCTGAATGCTTGCTGGTGGCACAGCAAGCATTTTGCCCTTTTTCAGGTGATGGACTTCTCTGGAATTTTCCAATATTTACTAACACAGTGTTACATAAAATGTGATGGTTACCTTTATTAAGGGCTCAGAAGTTCGTTGTTCTGT
This sequence comes from Dasyornis broadbenti, assembly GCA_013397935.1. Lineage (NCBI taxonomy): Eukaryota > Metazoa > Chordata > Aves > Passeriformes > Dasyornithidae > Dasyornis > Dasyornis broadbenti. The sequence continues at coordinate 1,328,861 of VZRN01001256.1, forward strand.
AGCTGCTGCTGGGACTGGCTCCTTGAAAGGTGTTCTAGTGTTGGGAGGAGTTTGCAGGTGCTGTGAGATACATGGAAGTGACTCTGGCCTCTGGTTCTCGTTGCACAGGTACGCCTTGCTGAGGAAGTCAAAAGAAAGGCAAGCCCTGGACGGCCTCAATAACTTGAACTACTTTCCAAACGTCACATATGACGCCTTGTATAAGAACATCACTGTTAACCTGACACCAGAGCTGGCTCTGGTGACCGAATATTGAGAGGAGAAAATAACTTTGCTCTGCCCTTCACCAAGAAAGCACCACGCTAGACTTTCTTTTCCAAGGGTTATCAAGGACAAGCAACACTTTGTCTAATGAAGGATCACAGTATTTTGGAGAATGAGGCTGAAAGTGCACGCACAAATTGCCCTAGCTGTATCAATCCAGCCCGATACCCGGGCAGCGAGCTCAGCGGTCTCTTTATTTTTTCTGCCACTTGCTTTCTGGGTTTCAGGACAACAGTTTGACCTGCTGCTCTCGTCTCCACATTCCTTCTCCAGCAATCTCTGGCACTGGGACTCTCCTCGGATGCGCTTTCTCCTCCGGGAAGCAGCTCAGCTGAGGGACTCTGGCTTCTTGACGGCAAACGTCGGGAGCAATTTGGTTGGCAATTGCCCTGGTGGGAGATCAAACAACTTCTGATGCCATTCTTCTATGTCTGTGCGGTTTTTTTTAAATGACCTGCTTGAAGTATACACAACAGAATCGCTTCTTAAAGAAGTGTAAGTGTAAATATGCTGTGTAAATTGCCCCTTCTTATTTTTCTCCTATGGCTCAAGTCCAAGTGAGAGGTTTACATATGGTCACTCATTTTAGTCCTGAGTTCTGTAAACACTTGTATGAGCATCACTGTACTTGTGCAAGGTGTTGCCTTTTAAGCCAGTGAGACTGCTTGCATGATTCCAGCTGGGCATATGCAGAAATGTTTGTGGGCCAGGGCCCAGAACCTTCCAATGCAGTGAGTGACAAATACAGCTGGGTCATCACTCATTCCAGAAACTGCAGGGATGGCTCGTTCCAGGGAGGGTGAGGAAATGGGAATATTTATTAAAAAACCTCCCTTTTCTGTCACTTTTGCAACATGATGTGCAAATGAATCCAAAAGCCATATGGAATACAGTCCCATGGCTGTTGCTCTGTATCCCACCAAGGGCAGGGGTGAGCCTGGCAGGCTGCTCAGGGCACTCAGCGGGGCTGGGGGAGCACAGTCCCCAGGCCAGGACAGGACAGAGCTGCTGTTCCCACACAAGCCCTCCCCGGACAGCAGCGCTTGCCCTCACTCCAGAACGTGCTGGAATGGTTTGGGAGGTTGGTTTAGTTTGTATTTCTGGTGTAAATCCAGCAGCACATTGAGGTGCTGTTGGAGCCAGGCCGTGTCCTGTGCTGTCCCCCTCGGCACCTGGCAGCACTGGCACAGGCACAGCCACTGGGGCACAGGGTCACAGCTCAGTGAGAGACATGAAGGACACATGAAAATATGAGGACCGGGAGCCAGAGCTTGGTCTGACAGCTCATCCAGCCATCCAATGCCATCCTTCTTTTCTCCACAGCCGCTGTGGGCAGGCTGGGCTTCAGGCCCTGTCCCCATGGATGCAGTCCAGCCCTTACACAGCACTGACACCATCACTTTCACTGGACCTCTCTGACTTAAAAGTAAATACATTGGGTGTTGGTTTTAGTTTGTATTTCCACACAACAAGGGCGGGTACTTCACCTCTGAAGGATTTTAACTCTTTTCATTGCATTGTTTACCTTCGGTTTCCTTAACTTCTCATGGTTTACATTGTTTTCTCAGTTCTGTGGACGTATGATCCCCATACGCATCTGTGGTGGGTGTGACTGCCCAGGGCATTCCTAACCTGTATCCAGAAAACGTTAGTTTAGAAAACACGAGTTTTGTGTAGATCTTATCGGCCGGCATGAGAGGACAGCGAGCCTGCCCTTGAAAAGCGCTGATGAGTTTGTAACTTAGGTTTTAAAGTCTCTGAACTTACATGTGCTTTAAACTCGCTTCCCGAGGGGATTCAGCCAGGTTATTTATAGGCAGAGGTGAGGATTTGCTTTTTCTGGTGCATACAGCAATAAAGACGTTTGCTTCGGAATCTTGATCTATCATTCACGTGGACCCTTGCCGGGTGTTGAACCCGCTTTGCCCTGCCCCTCTTTTCTTTCATCTTGAGACCTTGCTAGAAACCTGTCTTTGTTTAATGGTGCTTCAAACAAGGAATGTATTTCAACTAGTCCCAAGTTCACTACCCCGGAATCATGCATGTGTGTGTGAGTAGGCGTTGAACTACCTTAGGTGGGATCCTCAGCCTTCCATGTCCCTGACACCCATCGCACCTGGTGTGGAACAAAAGCCGTTACCTCTGCTCAGAACTGCACTCTGCGGTTGGCATAGAAGGGTCCATCCCCAGCAGCATCCCATCCTTCTTTCTAACCATGTTGAATTTCTTTTCCCTTTTTAAAATGTGGATTATCTGAAAATGTGCACTGTTAATCTTATCAGCTATGTCAAATACTGTATAGTAAATGTAACTGTTAAAAACATACTGTCAAGCGCATGTGCTGTTATGGTGTAAAAATTCTCGTATTAAGGAGAACTTGTACATATTCTGGCAGCTGAAGTTCAACAAGGCCACTCATTTGCCCCTTCCACATCAGCGCCATCAGTCAGCCCTGCTGGAGGGCAGGTCCTGTGTGATGCTGATTTATTTTTTTCAAATGAGCCATGTGGGTTTTATTTGCAAAACTATTTATTGACAGTTAATTCTCTGTAAAGCTCTGCTTCTCTAAGGGAGGTACTGTCTGAGCAATGGCTGCGCGCTTCGGGCCCCTCACCATCAGAAGTGGCTTTATACTCTCAAGTAGCTTTCCATCATCATGGCTTTTGAGCTTACTGTTATGTTTTTAAGAGGTGCCAGGGGAACGTTTTTGCACTGAAGATTAGTGTTTTACAACACACACACACTTCTCAGCAAAGCAATCCTTTGTGTCATTACATTTATTTACCCATGTGTTTGTACATTTTTGTATTTGTTAATTTATGAATGATTTTTTCAGTAAAAAATACATATCTAAGAACACAGATTGCAGTGGTTGCTTTTTTTTATTTTACAGGAGGTTGGGGTGTGCTTTTTTAGTAGGAGGTGGGATTAGCCATAAGTGCTTGAGTTTGAGTCAAAAAGGGTGAGCCCTGGATGCTAAAATCTGGTTAGAAATTTTTCACTAGGACTGGCCAGAAGTAAATTGAGTGTGAGATGCTGGACAATCCCCAAACTCCTCCTATTGTGTAGATGCTTAAGCCTTTATTGCAAGCATCTATTTCAGTGTAGTTCTGATGGAGGGGTCAGCTGCCTTAGTGTGTTAGGAAGGCACTTGGCTGAAAGTGGTGCAGGGCTTGGGCCTGGTGGTGGGGCCTGTTGGTAATTGGATTTTTTAACAACAAACCCAGGCAGACAGACAAGCTTCCTTGCAGCAGCTTTAAAATATCTTTCTGCTCTGCAGCATACAGGCATGCTGGAATAAATAGCTGGCAGCCCTGGGTTGCTCCAAGCCTTGCCTTTTTTTAGCTCTCTGTCTTCTGGGAAGCTTCCTCCCACCCGCGGCGCTGGGCTGGAGCCTGCAGGGTGGCAGGCTCCTTCCAGCCCCTGCTGCTGGCTGGCATGGCGGCCTCGCTCCCCAGCGCTCGCAGGAGTGAGGGTGGGAGTCCCCTGGGACTCCTGGTCACGCAGTGCTGGGAGTTCCTGATCTGCCTGGGGAATCCCCGTGGTCCTCCACGGGTACCAGCTGTGGAGGGGGGTCATTGCCTGTGTCACCCCCACAGCGGCTGGACAGGGGCTGGCGGAGATGGATGCACATGGAGAAGGTTGGGACTGCTCCTGTACAAGGACGAGAAGGGCAGGGTAGCCCCAGCTCACGTCCCAGTTGGGTGCATGGAAGCCCCTTGCTGAGGTCAGCAACAAACACAGGGCCTGGGAGCAAACCCCTTTTGGGGTGGGCTGTGCCAAGGAGAGGAGCCCTGTGAGGGCCCTGCACGGCAGCACGGCCACTGCTCCCACCCAGCAGCGCCGAGCCCCGGCTCCCCTCGGGAGCAGCCCCCGCTGCGGGGGAGAGCCTTCCCTTCGTGGGCGGAGAACAGCTCTGCCTTCTGTGCTGCAGCATCCCCTAGCTCTGCAGTGTGTCCAAACACCCCGACCTAACAAAAAAAAAAAAACACAACTACCAAAGCAAGGGGTTTCTCCCTCTTCCCTGCTGTTCTCCCATGATCAGTACCGATAGCAGCAAAAAGGGGGAAACCAGTAACTCACCTGGTATCACGTGTGTGAAGCAAGAGCAAACACTCTCCTGTGGGCAGCAGGGACTTGGCTGGCCCCTTACCCCAGTGACATGGTTTCCAACCCCCTGGTGCTGGTGGGGATGAAGGACGAGTGGGGGATAGATCACGGTGGCTGAGCCAAACAGGCTGGGCTGGTCAGCTGGGGAGAATCACAGGATGCCTGGACATACGGTTGAGAAATCATCTCCATCAGCACAGCCTCGAGACACAGGGACAGTCTGAAGGCCACGGATGCGGTGGCACGTTCGGGACTCTCTTGCACAACCGCCCACATGGCTGGGGCCACCTGCTCACCTGTACAGCAGGTTCCTGGTGGCCATAAACCCACGAGTCACCTTGTGACAGGTGCCTTGCTCCGGGGCCAATGTGAGCCGCAGCAGCACCACGCTTCCCGCAGGACCAGGCAAATCCTCCCTCCCCTACTCTGCCTCGGGAGGTGTCAGGATGGGCTGTGCCTCCCCAGGAGCGCCAGCAGAGCCGATGGCCTCAGCGCAGTCCATGCAGCCACACCTCGGCCATGCTGCAGCTTGCATTTTCCACAGGACAAACTGGAGACCCAGGATGGGCGTCATGCAGCCAACCTTGTGCTGCTCAGGAATCCCTCCCGGGCATCCAGGCTCCTGCCTCCCCACCCTCACCCCAGCACTGCTTCCCTCTGATTGCATTAGAGCAGCTAATCACATTATTGGAGTGATGGACCCGGATCCATTCCGGGCACATGTGCGGCAGGGGCTTTGTTATCAATAGCTGCCTCCAGCACAGGGCTGAGAGCTGATCCCTGAGCCTGAGCGCAGCCCTGCGCTTGACAAAGCACATTCATTCATAATTCAGAGCCACTGCTGCAGCTGGAGACGTTTCACAGGTGACTGAGCTACAAAGCCTGGAGACGCCCGGGCCCAGCAGCCAACCTCAGGCCACAGAGGGGTGATAAGGGCGCCGTCCTTGAGAGAGCTCATTCCTGTTGGGGTTTAGAGTCTGTGTAGGGGGGGTCAAATGAGCCACAGTCGGGGGTTATGGCAGCACAATGGCCTGTGACTGTCCGGCACTGGGCATGACGAGAGCTCGGGGCGCTGCGGGGGCACAACAGGGCAGGTACTCGAACAGGGGTCAGCCCTTCGCCGAGGGAGCCCCTGCCAAGCCCTCTCCGCGCTGCTGCCGGAGGCGTTCGATGCCTCATGAAAGTCCCCGCTCTGCAAGAGGGGCTGCACCGCGGCCCGCCCGACCACACCTGATGAGTGGTAGGGGACCCTGGGGCGAGGCACAAAGGGCTCAGCCCCAAATCGGCTTGGGGCAGCTCTGGGCCCCTCACAGCCGCAGCCCCCTTATTTCAACAAGTTGCAGGTGGGCAGGAGGTTCGATGCGACCCGAACGGAGCACTGAGCAGCGGAGCTGTGCTGAGGGCAGGGCTGGGGGCCGGGCTGAGGGCAGGGCTGGGGGCCGGGCTGAGGGGCAGGTCCGAGGGCCGGGCTGAGGGGCCGGGCTGAGGGGCCGGGCTGAGGGGCCGGGCTGAGGGGCCGGGATGAGGGGCTGGGCTGAGGGCAGGTCCGGGGGCCGGGCTGGGGGCCGGGCTGAGGGCCGGTCCGGGGGCCGGGCTGAGGGGCCGGGATGAGGGGCTGGGCTGAGGGCAGGTCCGGGGGCCGGGCTGAGGGGCCGGGCTGAGGGGCCGAGCAGCGGCCGAGCGCGCTCCCTCAGCGCCCCCTGGCGACAGCAGCAGGAGCGGCCTCGCTCCACACGGGCAGGGCTGCGAGGCTGCCACGCGTGTCCTCATGTCCCTGTGTCCCCACCTGCGGGGCTGCCACGCGTGTCCTCGTGTCCCGGTGTCCCCGTGTCCTGGTGTCCCTGTGTCCTCACCTGTGTGTCCCTGTGTCCCTATCAACACATGGCACCGCCGGCCTCTCTCTGGAGAACGCGGGATTTCTTCTTGCTTGGGGAACAACAAGGTCCAATTCTTGCCAGAGGGGGAGAAATCCCAGCTTTTCAGAGATATTAAGTGTAGAGGGAAAGTGAAGTCCACACGTGGCTAGGGCATACGGCAGCCAGTGTGGAAGTAGCTGGTGGCTTTTGCTTCTTGTGTGAAATGAAGCCTGGCCTAGAAGGTGCTCCCAGACATTCTTGTGACATGCTCCCGGTGTTCCTGGGTGTGTTACCCCTGCTCTTGCAGCTGTCACCTTCCACCAAGAAGAAACCATTGTAACAGATTTTCAGCCTGCCCAGCACCTGGTAAAGATCCCCCTTCCCATTGCCCCTTCACAGAGCAGGTCTGGGCGTGCTGGGGATTTCCTTGTCCCCTGACTGAAACTGGGGAAAGTTCTGAGCTGAAGAGAAACATTTGTCCTGAAACTCAAAAACTTTATTTCATGTTTATGCTATTTTACTCTTCTGTTTAGTCCTTTTCTCTATTAATATTTATCAACACAACATTTTTCTTCTTTTAAACAATGTCAAAACTTTGTTTTAAAGAAAAAAGAAAGGTAGAGTGGGTTTTGTTTTGGTTTCTTTTAATTTGTTTTTTTTTTAAAGCTTGGGTGTTTTTGAGCTCCCCCTATTTTCCTTTCCTGCCTGTTTAGGCCCAAAAGCCAGGTGTGGGACTGCGCAGGAGGAGGTTGGGATGTAAGCTGGGACAATCTGGGAAAGCATTTGGAAAAGGAGACAGATGTTTCTGCACATCCCACGAGTCTATCTTTAGAGGCTTTTTCCCCAGTGGGAAGTTTGCAGGGAACAATGTGTCTCTTTGAAAATCAAGGTGTCTTGAAGGCTCGACTCACTCATCCCTGCTCCCAAACTCTGACCAAGCCCATGGCAGCAGCTGATTCCCTGGAAGCATCTCCTGTGTCCCACCAGGGGAAGTTTAGGATGGGGTGAATTTTTAGACTTGATCCTGCAGTCCTTTCAAGTTCTCTCTCCTCTTGAGACAATGCAGTCCATGTTTTTCTTCTATATCCATGAGAATTGCAATGTCTGCCTGTGGTTTATGTTGTCGGATTCCCACTGCCCTCGTGTATCTGCCGTGTGTGAGCTGGACGATGTGAATCAGTTCCTTGGGGTTTTCATGTTCTTTGGGGTTTTCATGTTCTTTGGTAAACTTAGGTTCGTGTTCTGGGAAATTCATCCCAGTGCTCCGCATGGTCTGTGAGTATAAATCTACTCTGAACTAATGCTTATTGCCAACATTTTTCAAACTAGATATTGAACGAGAGGAGTTTTAGTTAATATAAAACAGAGTCAATTTATGATGACAAAGTATTGCAAGACGTGTGAGGGAAGAGACAAGCTGCTGAAATGTCTGGCTAAAGTGAAGTGAAGAACTGGAATGTTGTTCTTTGTTTTGTGGTGTCCCAAAGCCCTGCTCGGGCAGGGTGTGGAGGCTACATATCCCCAGCTGCCTCTGCCAGCCCCTGGTGGTTCCTGGGGAGGAGGATGGAGACCGACACTTCCAAACAGCCTTTGGCAGTGAGTGCTGGGTAAGGCTTCTGAAATTCAGCTGCTGTTTTGTTACTGGGTTTTTGGGGGTTAGTTTATCTTTTTCTTTGAGGTAGCTTGAGAATCGATGTTTTGCTTGAGATGCATCTGAAAGTGCAGAGCCCTCCGTGTGAGGCTGTACCAGCCTCTTCCCACCCTTTCACGATGCAAAGGCTGATGGCTGCAGCTTGGACCGGCTGTGGCCACTCAATAAACCCAGTTTTCCTGGCTGCTTTCCACCTGCTCAAGGACACTGGCTTCTCCTTCTGGGACTTGATGGAGTTGGACTTGGAGATGGACTTAGAGATGATCCGTATGGGCCCCAGGCTCTGATGGGGAACTCGGCTCTCAGATATCACAGGGTTTGAGATTCGTGTGGTCTAACACACACAGATATTTTAAACGTTCTCAGCTTTTCTAAGGCAGAGCAGTCTGTGGGTGAACTGGGAAGTTTCCCTTATTCCCGGCGGGAATTAGCCTTTCCTCTCTACTACCTTCCTGCCCCGAGCTGGCTCCCTGCGGTAGAGCCCAGTGTGGCAATAGATGGCACTGCTGGGACGGGCTGCAGCTGCTTGCCCGAGGGGCACCGCTCTGCCCGAATCCATCTGGGCTTCGAGTCCGAGCTGCGGACCCACAGTTTGGGCAAACCTGGTGCAAAGTGACTGCAGCAAGACTTTCCGTTCCTGGCCGAATTTCTGCTGCAGCAAGACTTTATGTCAGCGCCTGAATGTCGGCTTCTGTTTCTATGCAGGGCTGAAGGAAGCATCTCTGGAAAGTTCTGTCTGAAAAGCTGGAGCAGCAAAGCAGCTGGAAAATACCCGGGATATCTACTGCTCTGGGCTGAGGTTCCCAGCGCACTGCCCTGGCCTAGGCCAGGTCCAGACCTCACAAACCAGCTGGGGCTCTCCCACTGAGCCAGAGATCTGGGGAAGGAGGGAGAGGGCGGTTGCCTGCAGTGTTATGAACAAGAAAGGAATGAAACCCTTTGAAATCATCTGCACTGTGGTTGTCCACCTTCATTATATCCCTAATTGCTGGGGAGAAGCAGTTTGGAGACTGGTGCTGGGGCAGGTTGATTCTGCATCACATTGGCTCTCCAGGACTTTGTTCTCTTCTCCGTTTGACCTCAGCAAAAGCATCTTCCCAGACAACTGGTGCTGCTCAGGGGATGAAAACACGCTCTCATCACAAGGCAGACATCCTCACTTATTCACAGCCCTGAGGTTTGCTGGGTGTGACCTAGAGAGAGAGAGATAGGAGCTGCTTTATTCTTTCAGATGCATGACCAAGTCAGGTTGCTTCCAACATGAATGATTAAAGACCCACGTGCATTTCTAATGACTATATTCTAATTAAAAAGCAACCGCCTCCTTGAAAATTTAGGCAGCTATAGTGGCATTGTGCTTACCAAAAAATAATTAATTATTTATGTGAAATACTCTGGTCTTTAAATTACTTGGGTTTAAAGTACTGCAAAGGCATTTGTATCGATAACAGTGCTATTTTGCTTCCACTTAATCATCACAATTTTATTTATTTATTTATTACCAAGAACAAAAATACCCAAGCCAGTCCATCTGACACTTCGCTGCACCACTGATGGGCTGCTGTTCCTCTTTGTCCTACATTGCAATAGTTGTGGTTTTGCTGTTAAGAGGCTGTTTCCCAGCCCACTGAAGGACTTGGTGCCATGTGTGAACCAGGGGACAGGGGCTTCTGTCAGCACTGTCAGCACTGTGCACTTGTCACCGCGGTGGTGCTGTCACTGTCCCATGTGCTGCTTTATGTGCTACTCACTCCAGCTGCTCACCCTTGAATAACTCTGAGTCCTCTCGGTGTTTATTTTTAGGGTAATGTAGGCCCTGTGTTCTTCTGGCTTCTCCCATTTCTCCTAAAGTTTCCTTCAGCCATGGCAGCAGTTCAAGGTGATTTAGAAGAAGTGGCTTGAAGGAGAGCACATGCCGCAAAGCTGATGTGTGACTGTAGCTGGGTGATGCAGCGGTTCTGGGCTGGTGCTCTTCTCTGTCTGTTTTGGTTACCAGTAACTTTTCGTTTTCTCTTTTTTTCCAACTATCAATTTCTTTCTTTTTTTTTTTAATATTTGCCATTCAAATCAGTTGGGATTCAAGCTGCCCTATTGCTCAGCAGCCACCCCATTGGGATGGACATGTTGGTGTTAATACGCTGTTAATTCCAGAACAGGCAAGACTATTTAGCAGAAGAAGCTTAGGAAACCAGGAATTGATGGGCTGCGGGAAGGTGTTGTTGCATTACAGACATTTCTAAGTGTGGGCCCAATAGATTAAGAACAGGATTTGCTAGTTTAAGGTAAAGGAGAACCACGGAGAGCAAGTGGAGCAGAGACCCCTTGAGTGCTGCTCCTGGGACTGAGCTCCCCGGCTGGTGGCCATGGAAAGGTAGGCTGAGAACTGAGTGTGCAACATGAGGTGGGTCCAGGGAACACTGAAAACCTTGGATGCCTTCTGAAATACCAGATCTAATTCTGGCCACTGCAACCAAGATGACTCCTACTGCTCTAGGTGGCTGCTGGGTACATAATTGTAATGCACATGCGAGGTTCTCACAGAACAATCACAGCTCCATGTGGCAGGAAGGGACATGGAGATGCGCCCTAATCCATCCTCCTGTACCAAGCCAAGATCAATATGTCTAGACCATCCTGACAGATGCTTAAGGACCTTTTTCTTGAGAGCCTTAATGATGTCTCCACTCCCTATTCTCCTTGGGCAAACTACCCCAGGACGTTACATTTTTTTTTCCCAACAGTCATCCTAATTCTCCCATCCTACTATATTTTGTCCAATTCCCAGCAGACAAGGAACACAAGGCATTTCTCTCTTCTACAGAAACCTTTTATGAATGGAAAGGTGTTACCCCATCTCTGCTCTGCCTTCTGTTTCCATGAGTTGTCCCATTTTCCTCCACCTCTCCTCAGAGGCTGTTTTCTACGTCTCTGGTCACTCCTTTTGCTGCCCTCTGGGCTCTCGCCAGTTGGGGCCTGACTTTTCTTGATGAGCAGTGCCCAAACTTGGATGCAGGACTCCAGCCGGGGCTGTAGTGGCAGGGCATGTGTCTCACATACAGCTTTTCTGTTTATGAATTCCAGCATGATAGCTGCAAAAAAAAAAAGCAAACAATGTCCTGGTAGCCCTTGAGATTTGGACATGGTGGAGATGAGGACCATATAAGTACATAGATGGATGCGTGGATGAAATGCAGGCTTTCGCCAGTCAGACAAAAGAAACTGAGTTTGGGGAAGTGGCACCGCGGCAGCTGCTGGCGTTTGTGAGCCCCGAGTCTGTCCTGCTGCGGTGTGGGAGGAGGGTCATTCCCACCCTGCCAGGACACACCCCAGGACACATCAGGAGCCCTGTGGTTGCCCCCCTGGTGCCGCACCAGCTGGGTTTGCCATGCTGGGGGCTCCCAGCCCACACAAGCTGAGAGGGTCTGAACCTTTCTGCTGCTAGACTTGGGTTTTGGTGCCTATTTCCATAGGTAGTTATCAAAGCTGCTCTCATTTGCTTTCCACTCCTGGAGGAAAAAGCTCTCTGTGAGAAGATGGGTTGCACATTTTTCCCCCTCCCCTTCAGCCCGAGTGTTAGGCAGGAGGCTGCTGCGTGATGCAAAGTTGGGCTCTGCAGAGGATGGCAGGGAGGCGTCGGAGGAGCCCGCGGTGGTGGCTGGAATTCCTGTTGCCATAACAACCCAATGCAGCCCTTAAATATAGAACCGGTTTTACCCCACAGCCCCTCTCTGTCCTCCCTTCTGTAACACAGAGCAAACGGGCTTTGCTCCCTCCTTGCTGCCACCTGCAGAATCCCAAAGCTCAGAGATGGGGACACCTCTACAGCAATGTGTGCTGTGCGGGGTCAGGAGATGCCCACTGGTCATGACCTTGGGGGTTTTGTTCCATTCACAGCTTTGCTGAGAGGCCTGCATTCTGGTTTGGCCCAGGGAAAATCCTCGGTCAGGCTGGACTGAAAGAGATTCTCTGGAGGAGTGGAAAACGTTTAACTGCTGGAGCAGCTGTGGCTGTGGAGTGGAAGGGCACTGAATGCAGCCGGGCACAGCGCAGCTCTCCTGGCCGGGATGGTACTGAACTCCCTTAGCCTGAGAGAGAGGTCATCACATGGAAAATTCACCGTGTGCCTTTGTTATCTCCAGTGTATGATTACACTGCAAAACCATCTGTTACATTTCTGGTTTTTTTCTCAGCAAATTGTGTAGGTGCTTTTAAAAGTTCTTGTTTATCTATTTAATTAAAAATTGTGGTTTACACCATAGATCAGGAAGAGTCCTAAACTGCAGGAATTATTTACTGGTGCAATACAGTGGGAGATCTCCTGGAATCATGGCTCTGTAGTGTTGGTTTCATTATGGTGGTGCAGCGGATGTAATTTCATTCTGTTAGTTTGTTGAAAGGATACTTGGCTTGCAAAAGCAAGCTGCTGATTGGTATGAAACACTAAAATTAAGATGCTCCTCTCCCTCGTTAATCTACAGAGAGGTGTAACCTGCAAATGTCAGATGAATCCCTTATTCTTTACTATCACCAATAACAGTCTTATCCCTTTTAATACCGTGTGATTTTCTCCTGATTGAGTCATTGAAAGTAGCTAACTTTCCTGAACTGGCCTTTCTTTCCTGGTAGAGACAAAAAAATGCCGGAAAATTCCACCCTCAGAGTGTTTAATTTTGGAAAAGTTACAAGTAACCGAATACGGAAGTACTTGGGCAGGTCAGGCAGGTACCCACCAAATCCAGCAGTGGAGGCAGCTCTCCCGGTCTGACTCCTTTATCCTTTAAGATGCATTTTGCTTCTGTTGACCTCTTCTGAACTAGACTTGAAAGACTTTGGGTCATAAATGTTGGTGTTTAACAAGGAAAGATACTGCTTTGGGATATCACAGCCAGGAAAAGGACATCAGGGTTCAATACCAATTGAAAATTGAGTAAAACAGCAAGAACTCACTGTCCGTCAGCCGGCTGACATCTTCCACTTCTCTGTTTCTTGAGAATTGTTACTTTTTAACCTAACACATGAATTGACCAGTACATTGGGAGATGAATTAGAAGGAAACGTTGCACTCAACCGCCCCCCCTTGTTTACATCAGATTTGTGGGTGTGGGACTGCAGCTTTGAGGCTGACTGAGAGTGCTTGGGGGCCTGTGCCTGCTCTGCAGTCATTCCCAGTGTCTGAGCACTGGAGAGCTCATCCTGGAGATGTGTTTCAAGAGAAAACAACTGTCAGAATCCTAGGTTGCAACTTGCAATTAATTTTGCACATTCATCCGTTTCAGTGCCACAGAGGCACTGAGGGAGTGGGAGTGCCTGCGCTGTGATTAGGGATGTTTCCCGGCGCCCTCCTGCAAGGCACTGGCTGGAAGGTCCATCTCCTCTCAGGCTGCACCTTTCCAGCTGCTCAGTGCCGAGACAATCTCCTGCTCTCTTTGAGCTCCTTCAGGAGCCGAGAACATTGAATTTAAACCTGGAAACTGTGAGCAGGCTAAAAGATTTGTTTGTATCCACAAAGTCACCCCCCTAAAATGTACTTCAGTCCATATTAGGGCTGGAGCATCACATTTCTCCTGATTGAGCAAATGGTTGGGAGGTTTGGTTTCAAATTGCACTGCAAAGACTTGTAAAGCAAAACACTGAAGTTCCTGGGTGGCTCCCCAGACAATACTGTTTGTTTGTGCTTCTTCCTATTCTAATTAAACTTTTTCCACAGGGAAACTCGTTTTAGTAAAATTTTTGCAAAATTGAAGTGGCCTTTCTTGGTTTACTAAATTGAAATCCATGAAGACAGATGCTTTAAGAACAGATACTGTGAGACCTGCTGTTCGCATTGTTGATTCTGATTTTTTACAATGAATCTTTATTGAATTCCCTTGTCTGCAGGGGTTCTGGGGGCTATTAGTTGCTTTAAGTGGAAAAGCAGCTGCCGGAACCATGGGCATTTGCTCCCAGAGGTGGCACATTCCCTGAAGCCACAGCCCCTGAGATTCACTCAGCCCACGGTAGCCTTCCCATGCTGCCATCCATCTCCCTTCCTCCTTTCCTTTGGAAGCAGGAAGGGTTTGTGCAGCTGTGTGTAGCACCCCAAAAGTCAATTCACATTTTATCAGGACTTTTACTGCAGAAAGGAGAAAAACACCCCTGCAGGACCAATAGCTTTAGGCTAGGAATAAATTGTAGCTGCTTTATGGAGCTTAAGATGTGCTGGAATGATCCTCGTGTTGTCCTTGCTCATCAGAAGAGCTGGATCGCTGCTTGGCTTCCTAAGCCCCCCTGCACAGCCCTTCCCGAATCAAAGGCATTGGTCTGGGCAAGGCAGGCAAGGATCACCCACACAGGGGCCGGGCCCGAAGAGCAGGCTTTGATGTGTTGCTGAGTAGCGGAAATTAATTAACCTCCTCTATTGATCTTGATGATGACCCACCCTCACTCTTTACGTGCAAGGCAAAAAGAGACTGTCTGAAGAGCAGCCACGTGGAGGATGGCCAAGTGAGTGCTGGGATTGGCTCGGTTCTTCACCTCTGGTTTTTTTGTGCAAGACTGTGGTTTGACCTTTTTGAGCATGCCGGAAAATAGAGACAGGGTGAGGGGGGTTGAAGAAAACTGGCGAGAACATCTCCACATGTGCCTCCCACAGGTGGGGTGAGGGTGTGTGAGGGGTGGGCAAATACCCCCCTCCTTCCAGCAGGGGAGCTGTGGCCTCTGAGCACAGACAGCACATGCAGAGCGAGATCAGAGGAAAGAAGGAGCTGATAGCCCCAGCACCAGCTGCCAGGGCAGAGGGTGTCGGTGCTTCGGGCTGTGGGGATGCCCGAGGCAGGGCTGGGAGTGGGGCACCCCTGAGCAGCCTCACACAGCCCCCAGGACCAGGGGCTTCCCGGGGCTATGGCTGGGGGCTCTGCCTAGTTCTGCAGACCAACAGGAGTGGGGAGGTAGGTTAAAAATGCAGGCTAAACTTGAACTGGAAAGGCCATCAAAGTAGTTTGGAGAACTGTGAAATACTGAAATGGCTGCTTGCTCTTCAAACATGATGGTTAATGACAAGTTTTGGAGTTTGCTGGGATTTCCTGATTTAATGGGCCCTAACAGCTTGAATTGAGGGCCTTTTAAATTTTGCATTACGTTGGCTGTTGTTAATTATGTTGTTAATATTTAATGAATGGAAAAAGACAAAGGTAGGTAGCTGGTAACACTTTTAAAATAAAAATCTCTATTATGACAATCCTGAGGAATCTTTGTATTGTTGTTAGGTACCTGACAACTCTCTTAAAATAAAAATCTCTATTATGACAGTCTTGAGGAACCTTTGTATTGGTGTTACTTCGGTAACTGGAATGACAGAACATAAAGGCTGGGAGAAGGGAGAGAAACCTCGCTGTGCCAGGGACCTTGGGGACAGGGGGTTGTCAGAAGCTTGCAGGGAGGACATGGGCACAGGAGATCCACAGTTAGTGAAGGCTGTGACCATGGCTCACTCCGGCACTTGAGCCAGCCTGCCGTGATGTGGCTCGCTGGGCTGAGAACTCAGAGGCCTGGCTGGGCTGGGTGCTCCTGCCCCATGGGCGCTGCATCCCCTGCAAGGCGCCTGCACAGGGCAGGGAGGCTTCCTGAGCCTGGGCTCACAGTGCTGCTTCTTAGCCTGGGCTCTGTTCTCTGCTTCCGTTCTCCTCCCCAGCCAGCAGAGATGTGAAGAGCAGGAGAGTGGGAGCTGCTCCCCGAGGCCCTCACCCCTGCAGAGCTGCGGGAGCTGGGCCAGACCCCAACTTTGCATCTGCTTAAGAACAGGAATTTCTCTCCTCCACAGTGGATCTGGGTTCTGCTGAGCCCCTCCAGAGCTGGCAGGAGCCCAGCCCAGGATGTCAAAGGCTGCCCTGCCACATCCTTTGCCCTTTGCACAGAAAGAGCCTCATGTGCTTTACTGAAGAGCTGCATTGCAACTGCTTTTTGCAGAACACACCGCGTTCACCAGAATTCTGTGTTATAATGAGGGGTTTGAACACAAAAATGCTTTTTAGAGCACACCAATGCTGGAATTCAGAGAGGACAGAGATTTCTTAGCTGTTGACCTTTTTAGATGTTTAGTCATGCTAGAAAATGAGTCTCAGCAGGGCAGGGATGGCTGGGTCAGATGCTGGTTTTGCTGTAGGGCTTCTGGGAATTTTGGTGCCTAAATCTAAAGCTGAGGATGGGGAGGGCATTGAGCTGAAGGACTTGAGCATGGGTCTCTGCTCTCTGGACAAGTGCTCACTGCCGGGCTCTTTCTAAAAGAAAAAATCTGCTGTATTCCCACCTTTTCTCACAAGGTGAGCACTAAGAAATGCACTGGAAGATGCAGCACATGGAACTCCCTTTAGGAGGGGTCTCAGGCTGCAAATCCCCAGAGGAAAGAAAAATGTCACCCTAAAGAGGGGCCAGACAAGCATCCAAAACGTGTGATCTTCAGATGGCTCCGTTCTCATGTTTTCCTCCTGCTCAGCTTCAGGAAATTCCTTGCTCCATTGCTGGTTCTTCCCAGCACTGCTCTGCTGCTCCCCACGGGCACTGTGCATTAGCCCAGTGAAAATCCAGCCCTGCAGCCCCTCCGGTCTGGGCCTGCGGCTACGCCCTCAGCATCCCCCACTGCTGCCCGGCCGAGGCAGCGGAGCTGCGTTTTCGGTGGGTTGTTGCAGGGTTCTCAGTTTGTGTTATTCCACCGCTTTTGTCCTCTCTGGTTTGCTGGTGCTGGATCCTGCTCCCCTGCAGAACTCACGCGCACAGCGGAAAGGGCATGTTCGGAAGAGCTCATTAAAATTCACGGGGAGTAGTGGTGTCCCGTGTGAAGAAGTTTAATCCGAGATAGCCTTCAAGAAAGGCTTATTGCAGCCTTCTGCATCACCCACAAGCACTTTGGGGAAAAATAAGGAAGGAGAACAGAGTGTTAGATAAGCTGCTTTAAAATGATCTTCATAATCCTCCAAATTAAAATGTAGTTTATCAAAGACAAGTTACAGATGCAAAACAACCCTAAATAGGCTGGAAGTGACCCTTCCCAGAGACAATTGATGCTACTCCTGTGCTGTGACTGGATGTCACTGAGTCCAAAGCTGTCCCCCGCAAGGAGCCAGCCCCATCAGTGGCATGAGATGCCCAGCCTTCCCCCATGCCTTGTCCCCTTCCTCAACACTAGAAGTAACATTCAGTAGTCGCTTGAAATTCAATTCAATGCCCTCCTCACCATGTCCCTTCCCACCCATTGGTGTGAGGCTTCCTGGCCCCAAAGCAGCTCCAGCTTTTACTGTTGGAATAGCACAAAGGAGGGGAGAAGGGCAACAGTGTTTACTCAAGGCTTAGGGCACTTGAGATCAGAGTGGCCAAGAAGGGCTGCTTTTGTGAAACTTTTTTCAAGGCTTGTCTATTTTCTGCCAGTTTCTCATAAAAGGTGAGCCAGAAAAAGCTTAACCTGTTTGATAAGCATGCAGTTCTCATGAAAGCTTCTGCCACTGATGGCAAGAGACTCTGACAGCGGTAACAGCGACAAGGCAAACAATCTTGGTAGGAATCACTAAAGGACCTCTCTTCAGATTTGAAGTACATTTAGCTGCTTATTCATCCCCGCCATGGTGCCTTTGGCAGCTGCTTTAAAACCTTCTCAGTCTCAGTTTCCCTCGGTCTGAAAGGGAATATTGTGGTACTTTCTTCCCAAGAACCATGTGAGATTGCTCTCTGACTGCATATCCACTTTTAGGATCCACATATGCAAGAGCAGAGCAATTTTTGTTCTCATTATCCTCAGGAAACTCTCTGCGCTTCAGGACATTCAAGCGATGGCATTTTTCCAGCATTAGACCATGAAGCAGATTTTGTCTGTGGCTGAGTTCAGTGTTTGCTTTGCCTCTAAGGCTGAGCCCTCAGCCTGTGTTTGTTAAAGAGGAGCTTTATTGCCTTTAGGTGCTGGACCCTGGCTCTCCCCCAAGACTGCCCGGTCCGCCTGCAGCCACGTGCAGCTGGTGTGCCACAGCCCCAAAGGGCGTGAATGACCGCAGGGCCGTTTGCAATGCCCAGCGGCTGGAAAGGGGCCGGATGGATGAGGCCTCATGTCCACGGCTGCAGACTGGCCGACCTCTCTTGCTCTGCTGCCCTCCCTCCTGAGTGATGATTAATGCAAGCCCTCAGCCTTTCAGGGGCTAATAAATCCACAGCTGTTCAATAACACGGCAAGCCCAATTGCTTCCCAGGGCTCGGTGCTTAAAGTTAAATGTTAGATAACATATTACAGGCACTGCTTCTCCCTCAGAGCCAGCCCTGGCCGAACAGTGAAAGCCAAGAGGAGGAAACATCCCCCAGCCCCTGCACCCCATGGAGGGGCTGGGGGAGTCCTGCTGCTGCTGCTCCCTCCTGGGAAGGACAGGGACCTGGGGCCTCAAGTATTTGGCCTACAGTGTTGATGGCAGGAGAAAATGTCTCAGATCCTTTTGCAAGTTCCTAAGCAGCTGGGTGACAGGGACAAATCGGCCCAGCAGGGGCTCTTCATTCCTCAACCAGCAGAAAGGTCTGTGTATTTTTCCTTCCTGAAGCAATTGCATTTGGTCTCAAACCTGACATGAGCAAGACGGACACAGCCAGGAGGTGATGTTTTACACATCTTAGGGAATATTCTAAGGGAAAGCTTCCATAGCTTCCAGGCAGTCCCCCAGAATCATCCTCATGAAGAAAAGAGGAAAGGTGGGTCTGATGGAGCCATCCTTGGGAAGAGGAGCCACGGGGTCTGTGCTTGCGGTCAGTGAGCACAGACAGAGACGGAATAGATGCACGGGAGGAAATGCACATTCTGAGAAAGGCAGAAAGCTGGAGCCACGGGGGATGGCTCAATGTGCTTTGTGGGAAGCTGAACCAGAAGCTTCTCTGATAACCAGTGTGCACTGGCACATTTCCTGCCCTCTTCCTAAAGGCCAGAGGAGCCCAAGGGTGAGTAGGCAGCAGGAGCCGTGGGCAGAGCAGTGCCAAGCGAGCAGGGGCACAGCCCTGCCAGCCCCTCCTTGTGGCAGCAGCAGAGAGGGAAGCCAGCCTGCAACAAGGGGGTTTGGGGCACTCCTGGGACTTCAAAATGCATCCAAAAAGTTTAGACAAACTGAAAACTTCAACTATTTATCTTCCTTTATGTTTCATTTTTGGATCGTACTTTGCTTTCTGCTTCCAGTATTTCCCCATGGTATTCCAGTATTTCCATGCTCCTGGGCTCTCAGTAGCACAAGCACTATCTATCTGTTCTTTTTGCACTTTTCAACACTTGTTATGGATCTCTGCCAAGAAACCTGATAATTTTTTTCTCCCATTTAAGGGAAAGAATTTTGGGCAATAAAAGAAAATCTCCATTATACCTAAAGTGTTTCCGTCTCCGGAAAGAAAATCCCTGGAAACTGAGGGAAGTCTTAAAGTGGCATAATAGGAAACACTCTGTAACAGAGGCAGCTTCATGTGCATTATTGCCTTTCCCACTCCCAAGGACAAGAACAAGGTCCTTGGGCTGCAAGGACAATATGGGTTATTGTTACATCTTAGAGCTCATTTCAGAATGTGAAACTCAGCAGTGGGGAACCAGCCAAAACTCAGGGGCCACCAAAGCTGCTGCTCCCCTCTCCGTGGGACACCCTGTGTCCCACACGCCATGGCTGTAATGGGGCTGAGCACTGGTTTGCAGGCGGGCCAGGAGCCTTCCTTTTCTCACAGCTCTTTGTTTGCCTGTGCTCAGTAAAATGATGTAAACCAGCCTCCCCTCGTGCTTCACAGGATGGACAGGAAGATGCCAGACTATCATACAGGCGCGGGTGTTTGGGAGGATGTGATACTTTTCTTTATGCAGGCAGAGTAACTGCAGATCAGCAGAGGGATATTTATTTTCACATTTAGGCTCAGCCTGTTTCCCTCTCATGTTGTAGCTCAACAAACACTGCCTTACAGACTTGCTCTGCCTGGCAGTAAAATCCAGATACGTTTATGCCACTGACTGTGAGCCCAGGAGAACATATCTTTGCCGTACTCTGCCTATTTCCTCTAAAGTACTTGGGGTTTAAGGTGTTTCCTTGTCAATAACTGCTGTAATACCTGGAGAGAAATAGCGTTTGCACAAAATGCATCCAAACATTTGGCTGGCTCCATAGTCTGGGGAAATAACAAACCATAAATTAAGTTTGCAAGGCTCAGAGTACAAAAATATCTATTGAAATCTGTATCCAAACCAAGAATGGGTGAAAACAACCTTGGAGAAGTGAGCAGGATGCACATTTCTGCGTGTTCAGGCCTGCATTGCCCCTTGCTGACAAACTCTTCGTGTGGGACAAGAAATGCTGCAGGGAACAGATGTCCTGGGGGTGGAAACATCCTCTCCTCTCCCCAGACTCGTGGATCACCCCAGGCACGGGCAGCTGGAGGGGCTGCCCTGGGCAGGGCTCCCTCTCCCGGCTTCTTCCAGTACCATTTCCAGTGCTGGCCAAAAGACCCGTGTGAATTGGGGAGCTCCCAGCACCGGAGGAGCCTGTGCTCCCCCCTGCCCCTCCAGGGCTGCTTCTTCAGCCTCTTGGCAGAACACGCGAATGGCAGTGGCAGGGGAGCCTGAGCTGTGCAGGAAGCTACAATTACCCTGCTAATAACGCCAAGGTGCCTCCCTCCCGGCTATTTAATCATGGTGAATCTGATTGAGGTGGTCTGCCTGCATTCGGCTACTCGGCATTTTCCCTCCCGGCACCTCGAGGGGCGATAACGTGCCCGGGAGGTCAGCGCTGACAAACTCTTGCTCTCCTGTGGCACCTCCCCGCTGGAAGTTTCAAAGCTCTTTGTAATCATTAACAGATTTGGCTTCCTAGCCCTGATGGGGGGTTTTGTCTCTGTTGTAAGAGGAGTAAAGTAGGGTCTAGGGGTGAAATGATGAGAATGCAACAGGAAAACTGTAGCGCTCTGAATATTGCCCTAATGTCTATCCTGTACTGGAAGTATTCATTGGGTAGGAGGAGCTACTTCACTGGAGGGGCACTGGGCTGGGATTAAGCTGGTCAACAGGTTTTATTCTTCCTTCCACCCCTGTTTCTGGGTGATCTTGCTTTTCTTTATCTTCATTTTCTCATCTCCAAAAGGAAGGTAGTGACCAGCTTCTTGTAAGAAATACCTACGTATACAGCTGATGTATAGCTGGGTGAAGTACTGAACAAAAGCACTGTTTGGGATTTCAAAAGGCAACCTCTAAGGAAGATGTAGACATTCAAGCACGAAATTTAATAGTCTAACACTGATATTGAAAACACTGGGCATCAGGAGCCAGGCAGGGGTGAGAGAAGCATAGAAAATGGGGGAAAGCAGCACTGGGGTTCTTTTTCGTAGTTAAGCACATAAAATCAGACACCAGGCTCCTATTTCAGAAGTGTTGTAGTAGGATCTATCGCTAGGGTCCAAGAGCCACGGCCAAGCAAGGCAAAGGGAGAAGTGCACGGCTATGAACGTGTGGTACACCAGCCCAAACAGCTGCATTAAGTGATGCTTGTTGGTACTAATGGAGCTCCAGGCTTCTGGTGAGGCCCATTTTCCCTGGTGGGAGTGAAGAAGGGAGGCAAAAAGGACAGTGTGGCAGAGGAATACTTTGACTGCTGTGCTGTTGCCAGGAAAATCACTGTTTTCTCCATTTCTGCTGTGTTTTCAGGTTTGTAAATGCTACTTTACATTGTATTTACAGTCCTAATCAGCAGCAGAGATCCCCTACTATTCCTCCTATCTGTTTCTGCAAATACCTGCAGCCATCTCTGTGGGCTCATTTCTTCAATGAGGGCAGCAGGGGTGGGGGCGAGGGCCCGATTCACCTTCACACCGAGGGTGATGAGCAACCTCCGTGAGCTCCGCTGCTCTCGGCTCGGCGAGGAATCGCCGGGGAGGCGGCGGGGTCCCTGCCGCGCTACCTGGCGCTCTCTGCTCCTCACTTTTCTGTGGCACACGCCGCCGCTCCTGTTCTCAGGGCTGATGGCCCCGGGAGCTGCCGGAATAGCCCCGCCGCCTTAGGGAGGGGGCTGGCGGGCCGGTGCGAGCGGGCCCGGCGCGGAGCGGCCCCGGGCGCTGCAATGCTGGGTTCCAGCTCACGGTGGAGCTGCCCGGCCCCAGCCCCGACCCTGCCGCCCGCCCGCCCCGCGCCGGGACAGCCGAGCACGGCCGCGCCGGAGCCACGGGCTGCACTTGTTGATCCCCGTTCCGAGGCACCGGGAGAAAGCACCGGAGCTTTCCTTTGTGTCTGCCCGGAGACAGGGCTGGGAGGCGGGCGCAGACGCGGCTCCGGCGCTGGCTGTAGGTAGGAGTGAGGAGCCGCAGCCGAGGGAAGGCCTTGGAAAGCTTCCTGCCGAAGGATCCGATTTACCTCGTTTCCCTTCCCCTCCCCCTGGGCTCCGTGGACAGCCGGGAGCGCCGCCGCCATCCCTCCACCTTGAGGCTGCCCGCGGGGGGATGCGAGCGGGGCCGCCCCTGCCGCCCGCCCCGCCGCAGGATGTAGCCGCCCTCGGCCCCGCACACCCCGCACCGCCTCGCCGGGAGCCCGCGGGAGGAGGTAGGTGAGGGCTGGGCTCGGGCCGAGCCGCGGGAGCCTTTCCCCGTGTGCGGCGGTGGGGGTCCGATTTTGGGGCTGGGGGGACCTGGGTCGGCGGGGAGGGGGCCGAGCCCCGAGCTGTGCCGGCTGTGCGCGGGGGACCCGCTCCTGTCTGCGTCGGGGTTTCTCTTCGTGCCATCTTGTGTAAGCAACAGTGCTCGGGGCTGTCAGGAGCCACCCGGCTCCCTAAGGCAGGCTCGGGTTTTTTTCTTATTCTCGTTTTCGTTGCTTTCCCGGTTATGCAGAGGCCGGCGTGGGGGGCTTGCGGGGCGTCCCTGGGCAGCCCAGAGAGGCAGAGCGCTTCGTTACAGTGGCTGTAAATCCCCTCTTTTCCCTACTCCAGCTCTTTCCTCGGGAAATCTCTAAGGCTGGAGTTACTAAAATCCTCCGCATCTCCCCGCAGCCTACACGGCTGGGAGGGCGGGGGGCACCGCCGGGGGCCGCTCCGGCTGGGTCGTGGGGACACGCTGGGTCCGGCGGGGCCGGGCGCTCCGGGATGGGAACCCGATGCCAGCGTGTCCCTGGCCGGCGGCCCGGCGCCTCTCGGGGCGCATCGCCGAGCGCT
>VZRN01001256.1:1357021-1396694 GCA_013397935.1 Dasyornis broadbenti
GCATGTGCTGGTTTCATCTATTTTTCTCTTGCTGTCCTGAAGGCTGAGAAAAACACGATGACATCACCCACTCTGCAAAAAGCTTCTCTGCATATCTGCATGTCAAGTAGGATGTGCACTTCCTTTCCTCCTCGCTGCCTCCACTTCCCACTTGTCCCTGTCCTGTTGGGAGCTCAGCTGCAGCGATCCCTCCCTTCTGACAGGCTATTTCTCGTCTCTTCCCCTGCTCCTGCTATGCCTTTGCCAGTGCAATAATATCACATTTATCCTTGAAAACATGCAACTCCAATTCGGTAATCTCATTATGCATGCCTCTACATTCCTTGAACAGCTTTTCTCTGCTGCCCACTGCTCTCTGCTGCTAATCTCTGGATGCATTTCTTAGGGACTGGGGAGGCTGCTCTGTAAGCTCTTTTCTTATTATTGTTGATAGTAGTGACAAAATAGGAATGATAAAAGCCTCTTGGAGATGCGTTTGCTACATCTAGAGCGTTCTTCCCCCACATGGGCTTTCTATTCCTGGCCCTCCCTTATGGTGTGCAGTTTTCATTCATCTCTAAACCTGCCTGAATTTAGCATTTGGCAGAGGAAACCCCTCTCCCGAATTGCAGGGGTCACATCTTAGCCATGTCTTGTCTGTCTCCAAGGGTCCCATCACAGGGCAGATGTTGACTTTGACTGTTAAAGCCAGATTGCCCATATTTTGCCTCCATCTGTAATTTTTTTTATTTTTAGTGTGATGCAGCTACTGCCTTGGCTTTTTTGCTATATATAGGAGACTTTTTCCCTTCGTTCAATGTGAACTCCTATCTTCAGAGGTCCTCAAAAGCACAGCCTCCTTCCAAAGCCTGTCCCCTGGGTTCAGGGATTTGTCACTTTGGTCTGTAGTTTATCTCTGGTTTTCCAGCACAGCTCTGTCCTGTGGACACACAAATGATTGCTGTTCTGGATCAATCTCTTCATTCTGCAGCTGCTTTCTGGGTCTTGTCCTTCCAGTGGACTTAAATCTTTTGTCTGGGGAGCCCTAATTCCTATGTTTAGTTCCCTGCAAGATGTTCTTTGTGTCTGTCTCGCTGGTGGACCTTCCCACTTTCCCAACAATGTATTGCTGTGCTGCCAGTTCCCAGAACTCCTCTCCGTTACAGTCTCCGCAAATTCCCAGTTTGGGGACAAACCCCCACCCAAACCCCAGTAAATCTGCCAGCTTGGCAGTTGTGTCCTGTGATTCTCTCCTGGCTCTGGAGTCTCGCTGGGAGTCCTTGTGACACACCCTGGCCGATGGCATTGCATCCTGCGCCCATCCCGCACGGGATGCATCTGCCGACAGCAAGCTTGTTCTAAGCTCTCCAGGTGGGATCCTCACCTTTCAAAGGTGATCCTTTCCCCAGGGCAGTTATTTTGGCCCTTGCATCCAGGCCGGCAGTTGCCTGGCACGTCTGCCTGAAGATGGTTTGCGTTCAGCAGTTCCCAGTCCAAGCCTGCAGCTCCACAATCTCTAGAGAATTTCACGAAAGGAAAGGTAGTTGTTAGGCCTCATACTTCTTTTGATGTACTTGCCATCCAGTCCATGAAGTAGCAGTATGCATGAACACGTGTCTGTTGGCACACTCCTGGATTTTTAACTTCTCTGTAACTTCCTGCTAGGAGAGCCCGGAGTGAGCTCGTGGTCCTTCCTGAGCCTGAGCATCCACATCCATGTGAGCCTGCCTGCCTCTGGAGGGAAGTGACAAGCTTACACGCTTGGGCTGAATTCCTTGGAGGACGTGTGCTATAGAAGTGTAGTCAATGCTATTTTTAAAGCACCAGCTCTCATTTGTACCTTTGAAAAAAATCTCTGAGAAATTAATTCCCCTCGCTGCTCGGTGTTCTCCCATCCTGTTCAGCCTGAGAGCAGACAGAGTTTGAGGTGCCAACGTCACCAGTCAAAAAGTAGAAAATCTTGCAACAATGGAAAATTCCTCTTTTGTTCAGCTGTAACTGCAGAGGTTTAGTAACAGTGGGATTCAGAAGAAAAGTGCTGGGCCCAATCCCGCCAGGATATGCTGGTGTGGTGTAATGTGCACAATGTGCAGGTGCAGCTTTGGCAGGCCCCTGTGTGAAGCACCTCACGTCTGGCCAGGCCAGGCCCTGCCCCGTGTTGACCACAGCAGTGTCCAGAGCTGGCTCTGCACAGACGTTCCGGAGCTCTCTGGAAAAATCCATTCTTCTCTTAACTCTTCTTACACAGTGGGATAAATATCCTTGCCATCACATTCTTCTTTTTACCCATTTCTCCAATCACAATTTCCTTCTGATTTCTCTTGATGTGAATGCCCCCATGGAGAGGAATAATCCAGTGTTACTTTTACAACATGAGCGTTGCTATTTGTCATTGCTAATGGCAAAATATTTATGTCAAAGAAAGTTCACAGCTGATCGCTTAGTTCTTACAATAAACACAGTCACTATGATTTACTCTATGGAGAGATCTGGCAGCAGCAGAAGCACAATGGGGTTGGTGAATTTGAGCAAGGCATTAATATGAGCCTTCTCCCAAGAAGCTTTACATCTACCTTGTCACACTTAGGCCGACAAGGATCAGAGCCTGACTGTGATAAGAGGTATGTGGTTTGATTCCCAGATCGTCTAGAGGCTCCGCTCCCTCTTGGGCCGGGTTGGTTTCCCAGGGGTTGTCCCAGCACTGGGAGCTCCATCTGGGGCTGGGCAGTTGCTGCCCTGACGGGGCAGAGCTGCGAGGCCGAGGGGGTGAATCGGCTCCTTGTTGCTCTGTGCCAAGGGCTGAGGAGCTGGTGACAGCACAGGCTCCCTGCCCCACACCCCACTGCCTAACAGGCCTGCCCAAGCTGCTTTAGCCTTGGCTCTCTTAATGCTTAGCGTCACCTTGCCGTAAGTTCAGTCCCTGGGGCAACAGCCTTGTGCTCGTCTCCTGGCATTCCCAGCTACGTAGGACAGCAACAGTAAACCTTGTAGTGAGCTTGCCCCTGAGCTGGCCTGGTCTCTGCTTTTGCCCCCCTGTCCGAGCTTCTCTTTTGGCCTCTCTTGTGCACTGCACAACCTGGCACCA
Source organism: Dasyornis broadbenti (assembly GCA_013397935.1). NCBI lineage: Eukaryota > Metazoa > Chordata > Aves > Passeriformes > Dasyornithidae > Dasyornis > Dasyornis broadbenti. The sequence continues at coordinate 1,360,086 of VZRN01001256.1, forward strand.
GCTGAACATGTTCACCAGCAGGCCTTGGTGAAGTCTTGTTCTGGTTTCTAATGAGAAATTCTACCCTTTGTTGTAGACAGAGCCTGGGAGAGGGCTGAGGTAAGCACTGTGTGTTTGTACCTGGCCATGGCCCCTCCCCAGGCGCTAGATTCCCAAGCAGATTTATTTTCTAGGTCCCCCAATAACACCAGCAGCCCCAGTCCTGCTTCTGTGGAGGGTAAAACTCCCATGTATTCCAAAGTATTGGGAACAGATGAGTATTACAACGTCTGCGCTCATCAAGCAAAGCTCTCAAAGTGCTTTGAAAAGATGGATTAGTTAAGGCCAGGACAAACCTGTGATATGTGTATTATCCCCATCTTAAAGTGAGCAGGTGACCATGGCCCAAGGTCAGTGAGGAAGACTGGGCAGGGCTGGGGGGGATCTTGGCTTCCCGCTCTCCTGTGTCACCAGGATGTTTTTCATGGGATAGAGGAGCTTCCTGTGGTCCCTGGGCACAGCCCATGGTGAGATCTTATGGAGGGAAAGACGCTGGCAGCCCTTTGGCAGTTTATCCAAGGGGATGGAGAGAGAAACCAACCCACTCCTTGTGTAAGCACAGGTATTCCCACTGAAATGAGCCCAGCCTGCATGGGAAAGTGCTGGACACCTTTGTCAGGTTTGAGGGATGAGCAGTTACAGAAAACAGCAGGTTTTCCTCTGGTAGATCTAAAAGCAGGAGGTGTGTACTGGGGTGTTTTCAGCATGCTCTGATGCAGCTCTGCTTCTAGGGAGGGGATGTTGCTCGAGTGTTTTGAACAGCAAGGGAGTGCAGATGTCAGACTAACATAGAGAAAAAAGCTGCGTTGTGAAGTGATTAAATAAATGGTAATACACATGTGCTGTAGTATATATTAATATGTGTGAACATGTATTCAACCTTATAGGCATTCCTTTTTACCAAACTTAACCTGTATAAGGAAGGTATTTATTTTCAATTAAGAGCAAATCTGTGCAACCAGCTCCACTTGAGCACAACAAATGTAATGAATGACTCAAGTGTTTCTGAATAGGAGCAGTGTCTCCTCAGACACCCCAATTGCCACCTTTGGTAGAAACAGTACTGGGGAGAAGGAGAGAGTCAGAGCATGGGCTTTGGGTAGCTTGGGAGCTCCCTTCAGCCTGGCCTCAAAGATGGGTCTGCATTTTTTGGTATGTTCCCCCTTTCTCTATTCACAAGTCTCTCCCAGTCCCATTGTGATTCCTGTGAGTTTTTGCTGAGGTTTACAGTTATCCTGGTCCAGTGATGTGGATGATTTGTGACCCTTCCCTGAGCTGCTGGCACTGCACTGGCGGGGAAGGTGGCATTAGCTCAGCACTCGGGCTCTTAGTTGTGTGTTTGGGCCAGAGAAACGAACAGCAAAGCCAAAACCAAAGCACTTGTTGGTGCTCAACGAATACTGCTAACATCCATCCTGTATCTGCCTATTCTGATAAAAATCTTACGTCGCTAACAAAAGCTGGTGAACAGTCAAAGCAAATTGAAGGAACAATTTATCTGGAAGTTCTTTTTTCTCTGCTGTACATAATCAGTTCCTGTCATTATGAGTTGAACTTACTCAATACTGTTTGGACTAGGATTCGTGCAGAGTCTCTAGCCAAAAGCACAGATTAGTTTTGTTTTGTTTTATTTAAGTCCATTTGCTCTTGCTCATTTTTGAACAAAATGGAGCTGTAAATCTCATTTGCAGTACACAAACAGCACAAACACCAGAAATGCTCTCTCATTGGTACTGATAGGCAAAATGTTTTTAAAGCATGATTTTGCTTACCAAATGTTCAGACTCAAGATTCCTCGTGGATAACTCTTAAAAACCCCCTCACTTTGCTAAAAGAATAAATTGAAGGTGTGAGCAAAGAGGTCTTTTGCAGTGTCACCGCTTAAAATCTTCTGTAGGGGCAGGAACTGCAGTGAGCACAATTCCCATGGCAAGGAACCTCTTCCATGTGCCAGCTGTGCCTTGCGTGGGTGGTTCAATGGTATCCAATGGCAGCGTAAACTGGGCACGGAAACATGGAGTGGCACAAGGCATCGGGAGCAGCAGCTTGGATCCCTAAGGACCCTCTAGTGTCACCGTGTCCACTCTTTCCCTGTCCTTCTCTGCAGAGATTTGGTGCCTGCCCATCCCTGTCTTTCTCTGCCCTGCCACGAGTGCATCGTGTTTGTCCTCCCGGCTGCCTGGTCAAGAGCAGTGTGTTTGTCCTGGTTTGTTTGGAGAGGGCACAGAGGCTTCTCGGCGGCTGTGATGGAGCAAAGGGCAGAGCTGTCATTCACCCCTGGTCTCTGGGACCCCTTTTTCTCTGGTGCAGCTGGATCCCAGCCATAAGTGTTCAAGCAGCAGCTGTAATTCATGAGAGTTGATCACTTCTGTGAACTGCCTAGGAATCCACGAGAGATTTGGTTTCTCCATATTTCTGGGAATCAGGTTTGTGTCTGGCACATTCTCAGCTCTGGAAAACTTGGTTCACACAGCTGTGATTTTTCTGTTTGTTTGAAAATGTCCGTCTCTTGCTCTGCACACTTCATTGCTTCTGCAGTCCATGCTTTTGTCAAGCATAGTGACCGCACATTAAACAAACTCTCTACTCTGCGTAGTTGGTGCTTTCGACCACTTCCACTATTAGCAATGTCTGTAACATCCCTGTACTTCCCCTTATCTAGCCACTCTCAAAAACTGTGGATACCTCGGGTGTCTGGATAGACAAGGAGTGGAACTCATTTCCTCAGGCAGTGTTTGCTGTCTGCCTTCCTGGTGGAATAAGGAGCTTTCACTGCTTGTTTACTTACTTGTGAATTTTTGGTAAATCTGTCCTTCACAGCATAAAAGTTGAATCTTTTTAGAAAATAAATGGATTAAAAAACAGAAGTGTTGTCTTCCCTCCTGTCAATGTGCCAGAAGATTTTAATAATACATAATAATTATACGTTGCATTTCTTAGCTGCTTTCATGTGAGGATCTAAAAGTGCTTCACAAACATTAATTAAGTAATCCTCACGCCTGCCTGGTGCAGTAACTATTGCTATCAATCTGCACTGAAATATGAGAATGCAGAAGAAACAGTAAATAAGAAAATCTCCCAGAAACAGGCAAGAGCAAAGCTGGTCTAGAAAGGCAAAGCAGGCTGGAGCAGATGGCATCATTCCGTGGCTGGACTTCGTGTGTGTCCTCTGGAGCTTGGGGGTGTTGGACACAGGCTGGGCACAGCAGGGAGGAGATTTTTTGACCAGTGCAGCATTTTCTCTGCTGGCAGGAGGAAAGTTGTGATTGGCATCAGACCCTGTGCCCTGGCTGGGAGCAGCAGAGCTGGTGGCAGCAGCTCTCTCTGAAGCAGCCTCAGCCATGGGCTTTACTGATCTTGCTCCAAGAAAGCCCCTGTTTGTTAGCCTGGGCAGGAGGGGTTCTCACGGGGCAGCCCAGCAAGTGCCTGTGGTGTCCCACAAAGGGTCTCTTTAGCCCTCAGCTGATCACCCTGTGGACTGTCGCTGTGTTTGTGGTGTCCCCACAATGTAGCTCTCTCTCTTCTGCTCACAAAGCTTTAGCAAGTCCTGCACGAGTGGGCTGCAAAGCTCACCGTAGTTCTTTCCCCTCAGTCCTTGGACTGAACTGCTTGAGCCTCCAAGTCTCATCACCTTGACTGGCATCCCTTAGGAATAGTTTTTGTTAGGGTAGAACAGGGATGAAAAGTAATTGAACACCAGCGCTCTGGCAGTAAATGCCCCCTCAGTTTGCAGCTGTAGCTCACACCTATTACCAGGGCGCTGAATTAAACTCGGGGCAGTCACCACAGTCATTCTTAGCCTCTAATCTTCCCCAGGTAAGGGTCTGATTGGTCTCAGCAGGTTTGGCGGTGTTCAGCTGAGAGCAGCTGTGTCTTTGGAAGGTGTTGCCTTTGCTCTGAGGCAGGCGGGCTCAGGCAGGCTGGGTTTGCAGGAAGGACCTGCCAGGTTTCGTGGTGCACTCGGAGAGGTGATGTCAGTGTTGGGAGGGACTGCGAGGAGGGGGCTGGAGTGCTGAAGACCCTGTGGTACCACGAGAGCTCTCAGATATATCAACCTCTAATTTCTCTTCGTGGAGGAGTTGTCAAATGACACGAGTGGCATTTACTTTTGGTTTATTTTGTTAAAATGGTGGGTTTGGTAATTCCAGGTATATTAGATCCTGCTTACGGTTATTTTGATCCTTTAAAGTAAATTTGAAGCAGATGAAGTGTAGTCTGGGAATTATGATGAATCCCTGCTGGTCAGGGCCCTACTAGCACTGCCTTGGCTGAAGCAGATGTTATCAAAGGGAGTATTTCAGGAGCAAGAACCTCATGCACTGCTCTTGCCACCCAAGGTACCAACAGACCCAATACTCCTTGTCTGTATTCTGACCTTTCCTGACTCCAGGTTTCTGTACGTGTCTCAGCAGGGCAGGACACTTTTGATAGGAGATATTTCCACCAAACGTAAGATGTGCTGCATTCTGGAGCACATGAGGTATCTGAGTGTATTTTGCTGATTGACATGTTTGTGCCCTCTCTGTCTGTGTTGATGCACAATGTTATTCTATAGGTGTAACTTTAGACTTCCATCAGTCCCAGGGAATGGTCTCATTTAACACCTGAGCCCTGGCCAGAGCTCCAGCACGTGCCTGCTGAAATATCAGATTTTCATCATGCTAGGCAAGTGCATCGGGTCTCACCAGAGGGATCTTTGGCCTCTCTTCTCTGCTGGACACTGGGGCAGGTGCAATTCCATTATTTTTGCATGTTCATGAAGCTAAAGAACACATTTGCTGAAGTTTCTGGCTATGAATGAATGGCCATGAATGAAACCCATTTGACTTAATAGTTATTTTTAAAGATGCTCTTAAGAGCTTCTGTGAAGTGGCTGTGAAAATACTCCTTAGTTTGCACTGTCTTCTGGAAAATTTGCTTCATGGTCCAGATAAGCTGGGCATGGCAATGTCACTTCCAGGAGTTATAGATGTAATTAATTTAATCCATAAACTCTTCGTAGGAAGTTCTGTCTTTCTGTTCTGTGTTTATATAGCACTAAGTGCAACAGGGTCTTGACTCACAGCTCATGTATGCTACCCCAAAAGGAGCAAAAAAGATGTTTTACAGAGAAAGCAGAAAGTGCTGTAGAAAGGTGTGGGATTCGCTTCCCTCTTGCTGATGCCGTCAGCAAACGGGCTGTTTCCCCGGCAGGAGCGGCACAAGGGTGATGCGCCTCTGCCCGCTCAGCCCTGCGCTTCTCGCTGCTCACCCACCCGAGCCGGGAGCCCAGCAGGGCTCGGAGCTGCGGGGAGCAGCGAGCGACGGAGGGACCAGTGGGGCAACGATCTCCCAGGCACGGAGAGGGGCTGGCTGCTTCGGCTGTCCCTGCCTCGCTCACCCGCGCTGGTGGCATCCCAGGTTTTGTTGCTGTGAGCTGACCCTGCGCCAGCGGCAGCCCAGGAGCTGATTCTGCCCTGGTCTCTGTTTGGGGGGGGGGTGTGTGCAAGGGAAAGAGGCTTGTACCCGCAACCGCTGTCGTTTCACACGCAAACCAGGTAGCTGGCATACACAAATATGTCTTGCGGTTTCTACAAGCGATTACTTAATGTGTGCGTGTGAAAACAGGGTAATTGTGTGCAAATTAGAGGTATCCTCGCAGGAGGTGCAGCTGTGTGTTGAAATGGTCAGCAAGTCAGAACCTTTCTGGTAGTAATTCATTATCCTGAGGGAAATTAAGTCTCTTCCTAAATTTATTCTTTTTTCTTTTTCCTTTTCCATCAGAGTCTTAAGCAGCTCATATCTTTGCTCTCTTATCATCCCTTGTTCCCGATATTATCACCCACCTGTTGGAATAGTCCTTTCCCTAGCATTTTCCAGGGGAATAAGCCATAACACCGGTAGTAGGCTCCTTCTTCCTGCCCAGAAAAATAATCTTTTGCATTAAAATTACGTTGGAACCCCCTTTTAAAAAGCCTATTTCTTTCAGTAAAAGTCCTTCACCATTGACCTCCTTGCTGCTGTCTTTACCAGGGTGTTTCTGGTGAGTCCAGGAGCTCCATGCCCTTCAACTCAGCTCCATTGCACTGCTCTGGTTTGTCTCCCCTCCACGCACTCCCCGAAGTGAGGGAGGGGACAGCCAGCTGGGCAGGGCTGCTGGGCAGGGCTGGGGCTGCTGTCGGAACATCTGGGTCATGGCTTTGCTCTGAGTTTCCTGCACAAGCTCCACAAGGTGATTTTTACTCTCTTGTGCCTCTGGCCAACATCTGCAAAAATCTCTCTTTGCTTTTGAGAGATTGAAAGTCTCACATTGCTTTTCCCATGCTTGTCTTGGAAGGACATAAATCCTTTGGACACCACTCCTTTGCCCTGTACTTGTACATCAGAGCCCTAATTCAAGGGGCAAACCAAACACAGTCTGTGTTTTCACTGCCCTGCTGGTACAGCACCACTACTTGTGTTCTTCAGAAGGAATACAAATAAGCTGAGTTTGGCCAGCTGTCTCCTTTCTGATTTAGTATCTTAGGTGGTCCACAGCTAATGATTAATCTTAAATGCCACCTCTTTTCCTTTCAGACTGAGTCCTTAAACTGTTGGGATGTGTGAATACATTTTAAGTAAAGCTCCGATCCCTGTGCCAAAGAACAGAGCAAGTGTGGCAACGCTCCAGCCTTTGCACCTGTTCTGGTTTGCTCTTTGTGTGAAGTGCTGCATAATTGTCTTCTTCATTAGCTGCCAGCTGAATTCTGGTGTGTGAGGGATTATAAACTCCAATGAATATGGATTATTCCAATGTTTTCCTCTGGGACACAGTACAGAATGGAGATTTTTGGAGCTGTGTGTTCATGTAATAACCTGGGATGGAAGATGCTTTCCCCCACCCTTTTTCAAAGTTCTCTCTTCAGAGCAAGTGTCAGACAGAGCTGATACCCCCCTCTCCGCCTCTGGGCACACACAGGGCTCTGATCCAGCTGACCTTCCAGCTGGGCCTGCCTAGAGGCAAAATGAAACCCTTGCTAGGAGGGGGGAACTTCAGCACACACGTAACTCAGTATTTGAGTGATCTCCTGGAAGCCAACAAGTCTTAAGCATCTTCTGAACATTAAGTGTGTTGCAAAGAGGGAGTGAGTTACGGTCGTTTAAAGGACCCATTTCACTGAGGAGGCCGGGAGCATGTGCTGATGAAGTTTCTATAAAAATACAGACATCTTCCTCCTCCAGTTAAAATTCTAAAGTACTTCAGGTTAATGTGACATCTGCAGCATCCAAGAAGCCTACAGAGATTTGTTTCTGTGGAACCGATGTTTAACAATCTGAATTTTGTTTTATGTTTTTGTCTGTTTGGATACATTTTTGTCATCTGCTTTTTGTGCCTGTAACTGTGTCAGTGCTGGGCCCAGGAGCTGTGAGAAATGGCTGACATAGGGAAGGAAATTTGTCTTTTTCTCTAATTCAGCCATCAGTCTGCCACTGCACATTCAGCTCAAGTCCTTTCCACCTCCGGTGAAAGCAACACTTGATTGTCTGTCGTGCTGGCATTGCAGAGCCAGTCTCATTGCAAGAGAGTGGGGAGAACCTGGTTTTGACCTCTTTGGGAAATATCCTCCCAAATTGCATAGCAAGGCCCCGGTCAAGGCAGAAGCCCCTGCGACAGCAGGTGCCTGGGCCAGGCTGCTTGCAGGGTGGAGGGTGGGATGCCCTTGCAGGAGCTTTGTTAGCTCAGTAGCCTGGCAGTGGGGCTTGAAGCTTTCTGTCGCTCTGAAGGTTTCCTGCTGGGGCAAACAAAGGCATAAAACTTCTCCAGGAACTGGTGGCCAGGTGCTGGGCAGGGGTCCCAGCACCTGCCCAGGGACACTGCAGCCGCCGGCACACGCGGACACTGCCCGGCCAGGGGAACAGCCAGGCCTTTCTCACCAGACAATAAATCTCAGCCCTTAACTGGCTGTGCAAGGATACTCTTCTTCTCCAGGTGAAGAATCACATGGCCATAAAATTTTGTAATATAAACAAGGCAGACGTGGTCAGAATCCTATTTGGACAGATTTACAGCCTGACTATGGAGCAGCAACCTTGCCTGGGCTTTGTGCCACCAGTAATTAATATACATCCTGGGCTCTGTTTTCCTTCTGGACAGTGTCCTTCTGCATGCTTGCGTGTTAGACTGTAAGCATGAGAGTCTGCTGTCTGCTGAGAGAGAGACTTTCCTGGGGAGGCTGTGCTGGAAAGCTATTGCCCTGCAGATTGTGTGGAACTGAAAGGTGGTGAACAGCTGAATTTGGGAGAGCAGCACTTCCCCAGCACGACTAAAGCCTCCAGGTAGCTGGCGCTGAGTCTTTGTGCAGTGATTATCATAAAGACAGTCAATGTTTGCCATGGTTTCTGCCCACACTGAGATGAAGAGGTTGCTGGAGAAACCACATCTGTTGACACTGAACAGCGATCTCCAGCTCTCTGCCCTGTCTGTGCCACATTTATGGGAGGCAGCGGTCGTGTTTAGCTGCAAATACCTACACCAAAGCTTTGAACACGATTTCCCTGCTGCTTATTTATTCCAGTCTGATTCAGCCAAGCATATCCAAGCATATCAAGCTTCACTGAGTGTGTGCTTTTGTGAGGTCTGTACGTCCCCCCAAAGCTGACTAAAAGTGCGCTCGGGCTCTGCCGAAGGGGATCTGTGCCGTGGAAGAGCTGGGTGTCTATGAGACTGCCTGGAGCTCTGCGATGACACAGAAAAGCAAAGGTGTCAAAGAGATTTATCACCAATAAACCTTCCTAGCAACAGTGGTGGCAGCAGGGTCCCATTTGGCCCTGCCCCAAAGTGGCAGGAGACCAGATGAAGATTGATCGTGTTGCCTCAGTATTTACCTCCTGTCCTGAAATGCTGGGTGAAGCCACCATTTTATTTTCTCCTCTTGATGGCTTTTCTTGGAGCAACATTGGTGTCCTTTGTTTTCCTCCTCTTCCAGGTGTTCACACCCAGAGGTGACCTCAGGAGTTACCATCTCTCCAAGCTGCCCAGACTTGCCATTTTTCAGCCTTCACTCTCAGGTCATCTCTTAGACATTCATTTGCAATTCTGTGCTTCAGAAACATTGAAAATAATGAAGGTATTAAAGAAAAATGCAGAGACGGGAGAGAAACTGACCCATTTTATTACAGGGACTATGATCCCAGCATTGGATTTGGGCACAGATTTTCAACTTGGGCAGTCCCTCACCTATGAAATCCATTCTCATTATCACCCTCGGAGTAAATCCCTCTCTTTTCTCACAGTGCTCATGTATGGGAGAGTCTGGGCATTGTGAGCCCCCACCTCTGTTGGTAGGGTCACAATATAAAATTTGTCTCTAATTAATGACCAGTGACCTTGTGCCGTTCAAAACTATCTGCAAGTGATGAGCACAAGATGCTGGCACATTAAAATCTGTTGGGATCTGAGTTTGAAGCAAGACCTGTTGCATTGCTGGGTTGTTTGTCCTGTCATTAATGAGATTTCTCTGCCCTTTTCTGTCTCTGTTTGGAAAACACGTCTTGGTAGGCCAGCAATCCTAGAAACATAGGCCTTAACAACAAAATCAATGTGGCTTCATTAGACTCGGTGCATGGGGAGCAATTATGTTATTTTCTCTACAGCAAGTGGCTGAACCGGCTCAGGCAGGGAGAAGGGCTTAGTGGGCCCTTGCTGAGGCTTCCTGGGTGGACGTGGGGCTGGTGGAAGCCAGGGCTTGGCTTTACCTTCCACCAGCTTTCAGGGACTCCCTGGGGTGATGTGGGACAGTTTAATCCTCACCTGCGTGTTTGAAGCTGTGGAGACGGGACTGCAAAGGCTGCCTTGTGTCTGTGATTGAGGCAGTCACTAGGGCTGGATGAAAGCCTTATGCAGCAGAAGAGTCTGTGCTCTGTGACCCCACTGCACGTTATCCCAAAATAACCTGGTCATGGGGCAGTTTTATAGCATTTCTGGAGGCCAAATCACTTCTCTGTAAAGAAGCAGATTAGGTGAAAGGACCTGGTTTTCTGATTGTTGAATTAAGCTGTGTTGACCAAATGACAGCCACTCTGAAAGGCTGGCTGCCGTGGGATTGTCTGATAACTTCAGGAAAAAAAAAAAAAAAGAAAATAAAAATGATTTCTTTGGGTTCAGGAGTCGGTGGTGTAGCAGCATTAATGCTAGGTGTTGTGCTTTGGTCTGGTTTGTACTTCCCCTGCTATTTGCAGAGCTCTCTGGTGGTTTGTGCAGTTTCATGTGAGGTGGCAAGAGGCAAATGGCATGGGATGCTGCAGCGTGCCATGCCAATGAGCAGCATTCCGTGTGCTGGCAAAGGCAGAGGGAGCTCTGCACTGACGGTGCCTTCATGCCTTCATCCCCACAGGGCCTCCCCCGGCAGTGCCAGCATTTCTGCAGCAAGTCTTCAACTTGAGCTCTGTGTGCAGAAAAGCAGCGAGTTCTGCGCTTTGCCTGTGTCCTTGCCCTGCTCGAGCGGCTGCTGTCTGAGCCGAGCCCACAGCGAGGGCTCCTCACCGGATTCCCCCAGCAGTTCAGGGTCATTGCATGGTACCACACAGGCAGCAAGGCTTCTAAGCCTTCGGAAGGGTACGCAGAGTGTGGGTGGAACGGCAGATTCTTTGCTGTTTGAGGTGAAAAACACACACCACATTCAAAATGACCACGCCTGTCTAATTACAGAGCCAACAGTAGGGTTATCGTTGAGATTTGTGAGCAAATGCTTCCCCCACTGCTGGGGCATGGCTATAAAAGGGCTTCAACTGTCAAATTTGCTCTTTTTGGATTTGTTGAACGACACAAGGAGGTTTGTGCAGAGTCAGGTGTTTACATTATCAGCTCTAACAGTGGTGAAGGTCACGGGTAACCTGGAGACGTTGCCCATGGGATCCATCTTTAATGCAGGACCAGCAGACTTCCAAAGTTCTTGCAAATGCCCTCTTGCCCCCTTCCCATTACTAACACTCAGGGAAGTTCCAGGGAAAGGAGTACTCTTAAAACTTCATACTCATATAGGTGCAAATCATTCCTTGGGCCTGCACCGTTAGAGGGAAATTTGCAGTCATCAAGATGACGGATGCTAAAGACTCCTGAGCTTTTCAGAGGAGAGCTGCTCATGGACTGCAGGACAAGGGCGTGCAGAAGGATTAGCATTCAATAAATCCATCACAGGAGTACCAAGATGTTATTACTTGCGTTTGGAATATCCTGAAATAGCTCACTACCTTGGCAATTTTGCATCATTGATGTACTCTCAGCTGGATAATATAGCTTTCTAGAAATGGATTGCATAAACTGAGCTGTTTTAAGAGTGTCTCTCTCTATTATTCATATATTTCTTCAGTTTGTATTCCAGGAGAAATAATAATATTCTCTAGCGGCACCACTCATTCTTATGTTCAAAACAGCCCCAAATGTAGACACCAGTAAAACACAACTTGTGCTTAATTAACAACCTCAGAGAGCATGACATCAGGCAGGTAGAACCAGCACTTTAGAACAAAGTACACTTGGAACCAGCTGCAGCTATTTACCAAAAGCTTCCAGAAAGCCAGCAGTAAAACTGTTTGTTTTTCCAGCACATGTTGTACACTCACTGTTATTTCTCTAGATGGAAGAAGCAATCTGAGACAGTAAAAATACACAACTTAGACCAACAGAGCGGTGAAATGATGCTAAATAAACAGTAACTCAAGGAAATCTTCCTCATTACAGTTTTATCTTCTGGGTGAGGCAGAAAAGGTTATAGGGCAGAATTTCATTGGGGGGGGCATTGGGCAGTGTTCTGGGAATGTCCATGAGCAGCGAGGACACAGCTGGGGGACACACCAGAACAGCTGCCCTTGGGAGCTCTTTGGGCTGGGATGTGAGCAGAGAAATCTGTCCTTTGCCATGAACTCGGCTTTCCTAGGAGCCACCGAGGAGGTGCAGTTTGCGTTTGCCCTTCTGCAGTGACGTGCAGAGCAGGGAGCTGGAAATGGAGCGCGGGAGCCCAGGAAGGGCTCTTTGCCTTGGGAAAGCCTGGGAGGCTGGCGCCAGGGAAAGGCAGCCATGGAAGCCTGGGGCTGGAAGTGGGGCTGGAGAGGGGATCAGGTGCATTGGTTGAGTTGAGGTCAGGCTGCAGAGAGGCTGCGAGGCATCAGCCACAGCAATTGTGGACCTGAGGGCCCTCTGGGGCTGGGGAAGGTCCCATGTCACCTGCAGACTGTGAGGTGCAGTGGTGACATAGTCTGGCGTGGTGTATGAAGCTCAAAGTGGCTTTGAAGCAGTGGTGTTCCCTGTTTCAGACCCAGGGACAATGGAAAAAAGTCACTTTTCCTAAAATAGCTGGCATGTCAAAACCTAGATTTTATTTATTGACCTCTCCAAAACCCATAAAAAACAATCCTTTTACAGAAGTAGCCGCTGCCTCGTGCTTGGCTCTGGAGGCTCGGGAAGCATGTGGGACCCAGCATGGCTGCTGCTGGTATCACTGGAAGCCAGACATGGGATCTGGGCCCTTGAGCATAGGCACGTACATAATTCATTGGTGTGGTTTTTTTAAAAGACATTTGCTCTGTCTTGTGTCAGCCACACGCTTCTGACTCAGTTGAACTGCTTATTCTTTCACTTAAGCTCTGCCCTTGTTCTGACAAAGGATTTCTAGTAGTTTAGTTTTTGTTACTAACAGCCTGCAGAAAGCGTAGACACAGGCGTTGTTTTCCTGGTAATGCAGAATTTCACTGCACTGGGGTATTTTTTCAGCCTGTCCATCAGACAGATAAAACAGGATCCTTTTTTCTCCACTGTCAGATTTTTCAAAGGCTCTTCCAAAGCAGGTGCATAAATTAAAACAAAATAGAAGTCAGAAGTCAGAGGAAAACTCTTAAGTCTGCACCCTACGGAGAGGGATTATGGAGAGTGGAAAATATGAGTCATGGATGGCTACTTCTTTTAGCCAGAGTTAATGCGGCTCCCGCAGAGCAGGGGAGAGTCCTCTGGAGGGGCAGCCTGTTCTCGCCTCTTTAAAACCCATTTCTTCTCCTGCAAATCTGATCACAGTTAAAAAAAAAAAATAAATAAAAGGAAACATATTGGTGAGATGCACTTATCCTTTGATCTTTCCCTAAAGTCTGGTTTCTTGGCCCAATTTCCAAGTATTTCAGCACTGAGAACGTGGCAGTGTTTTAACTCTGTTTTGGCAGTTCAGCCGCTGTGCTCTGGGATTTATGCTGGCTGCCCTTTATCTCTGCAGCCACACTTGCACATGGAACCTGAATTCAATGCCCAGGGCTAAAGCTCTGCCTCTGATGATGATTCTCTCTTCCTCTGTGTTACAGCGGTGCCCGTGGTGCCTGGCCCGCCGCAAGAGCTGCTCCCCTGGATGCCCCACAGACATTCTGGTTAATATTCCTCCCCTTGCCCAACGCTGCACAAATATTGAGCTTTATAAACATGAACTGAGAGGATGAAGGCGCAGTGAGGCTGGAAGTCAGCTCCCATAAAGCTCCTGTAATACTGAAATGCTGCGTCTGGGGTTGCATTTACCTCCCTCAGCTCAGGGAAGTGCAAGGGATGTCTGACACATCCCATACAGGCACACCCCCCACAGCCACCCACATCCCCCAGCCTGTGCGGACACGGCCTGAAATCAGAAATATTCACCACGAAATTGGCCTCTTTCTGTTCTGCTCCCCTGCAATCCTGTTTTCAGCCTATTCCCATCAGTGTGCTGTTTTCCCGTGAGAACCTGTGGGATCCCAGCATCCAAAGCCTTGGGTTCCATAGCTCCTCCTGAGGGGCAAAGGGAGAACATGGCAATGTCCACTCCAAACTGAGGGCAGGTGGCTTTGCTTTCCTACCAGCTCAGGCTGAATTTAAACCTGGTTCTGCAGTGGAGCGTGGATTTGGTTCCCTGTGTACGCTGACTAGGGGAGACCAAGAGTCCCAGGTGAATTTTTGTTAGAAAACAGCTTAAACAGACATTTTGGCTAAATGGTTCACTTTGGTCGCTATAGTTTTTGGATGTTTTGGTTAGAAATGAGCATAATTATGGACAGGACAGCCTTGTTCAGCAGCGTCCTTGCCAGTCTGGAGTTTTGGTTTCAGAACAGCTGTCTATGTTTCCACAGCATCTCAGGCTTCCTCACGTGAGATTTGGATTTCAACAGGCTTTTTGTGTAAGGCACAGACGCTGCCTTCAGTTGACACAGGTCCATGCAGCATCAGCAGCAGACTTGCTGAGACCCAGATGTCCCCTCAGAGCTGGACAGGGGAGGGGCTTAATGCAACATTGTCAGCGTTGGGGTCCACCTTGTAACATCCTGGCTGAAAAATTCAGGTTCTGCAAACCAAGTGCATTGGTCACTGCTTGGTCAGTGAGCTGCGAATGAGGGGGTGCTAGGGCACTACCAGCTTGCTGGCATCAGTCTGGACCTGCCATCCTTCCCGACAGAACAATCTGAAAAGGCAGGGAACAGAAACCCCACAGACAGGCTGTACTTCTGAAAATTTCTAAGGTTAACAAGGAGTGTCTCAGTCTCAACTTTCACAAAGACAGGTTTAATGGAAATGAAAAAACAAGGCTTGTTTGTAGGGTTTGTATTTTTACCCCAGGGAAACCCAAGAGATGGATTAAACTGAGGAATGCCTTGTTGTTCAGTTTATTCTCAGAATATAACTGACATCCAGAGGGATATAATTTTTCTGTTAAGTTTACCATGCTATCTTTCTTAGATTCATTCCTGGTGATTCACTTATCACAATAAGAGCCTCTGAGAAACAAAGCAGCTCCTGTGCCAGAGGGTCCAGGCCAGCGTCCGGCACAGCTGGGAATGCTGCCAGGCACGTGGTCAGGGTGTCCTGGCTCCCACCACCTCTGTGACTCCTCACCACGAAGGGCATCCACCTGGGATGGCCCTTGGAGCATGCCTGAATTCCAGCTCCTCAGTGGGGAGTGAGGCTGCTCAGCCTCACGCTGTTTGCTGTCCCAGTGCCGTTGTGCCCCCTCCAACACCTGACTGTGCCACCGCCCGTGGCAGCCAAGGGAATTGCCCTCCGCAGAGAAACTCTGTGCAGCAAGGGCTTCATTGGCCCGACACACGTGGAAGATTTAAGTGCCAGTTCCCCAAAACCCAGGGGGTTCAAGGCATTAAATTGTGTGACAGCTTATGATCACAGCTATGGTGCCTCCCTTGTAGTTGCACTGATGACTCCTCTGTCTGTGCTCTCACATTTATTTTCCCTTGACTCTCGTCTCCATCTCCCCCCACCTGCTTCTCCTTTATTTCTGCTTGCCCATCCCAGGTCACCGTTCCGCCCCTGTGGCAGAGGGATTTGTGCCAGGCAGGGCTGCTCACTCCACGTCCACACGGTCTCACCTGACCAACTCACCCCCTGTCTGGTCCCACCCTCACAGGGCTGTTTGAAATGGCATCACTGGATTGTGCTGTTTCTCCCAACCCGTGCTTCTAGAACCCCATGTTCCTTTCCTATTAATTTGTACATTTCCCATTACTTTATATTTCTTTCCTTTTTTTATTGTATATAAAATGCAGGCAATGCAAATTGATATAGAGGTTCCTTCCCCTCTTGCAGTTGCAAGTCCTGATAAGGGGGAGTCCTAGTGCCTTGTGTTGAGCGGCTTGGGGGCTTTGGGGGTATTCTTTTTGGGCTATAGACACAGCTGGATTGTATTCAAGGTTGAGGCGGATCAATCTAATAAAGTGTGAGAAACATCTGACCAAAATCCTCTGCGCTGTCCAGGTTACAAGGCAAGATTTGTTTCCTTTTCTTGCAGTGAGTTGAGGTTTCTGTCCTGGTTTTCACTTCTCCGCATTTTTTGCTCCACTCTTCTCAAAGCCTGAGCTGCCCCATCACCAGCAGTGCTGTCCCTGATGCTGCCCATCCCCGGGGTGCTGCAGGGGCATCTTTCCATGTTCCTGTTCTAGCTATCAACAGCCATATGTAACACGCTGGCCGTGGTTTTAAGCCAGAACTGCAGGCTGCCATGAAAGACAGGCCCCTTTATCACTGCTTCCAATCCTGACCTGGGAGGTGTTAGGGACATTACCGTGCAATCCCTCTTTCCTTTTCCTTCCTCACCTGTCGAGCAGTGTCCCAGCTGTGTGAGCACTTCCAGCCCCGCTGCAAGTGTGTGCGCTTTGTGCTGATTGATGCCAGCTCAGGGTCTGGCACGGCAGTGCCAACGCTTGGGTAGCTGGAAAAAATTACATTCTTTGGTATCATTTTCAGTGAGACAGTCCAGCAGTTCAAGGTTATGATGCAAATACTTCTCTGCCAACACTTACATCAGCTCTGCTGAGTTCACACGTCAGAGCAGTTGCAATGATTTCCTTCGTGCTGACTACCACGATCATGAAGGCTGTGGCTGGTTCCACCTCTTCAGAGCTTGACTCACCAGCTTTGTTCAGAGGATCAGTTGCCAAGTTCGAAGTTAGACTTTATGAATCATATTTATTTATATGGGAGTAGTGCTTGGGAGGTCTAGTCCTGGGCCAGGAGCCTGCTGTGTTAGTTAGGTGCTGCACAGCAACCTGGCCCAAAGGCTTGAATATTGCGTCTAAGAGGAAAGAGAAGGACAGGGAAGGGCAGGAGTCAACCACAAAGACTGGCAAATACCAACTGTGTTCTTTTCAAAT
The DNA here is from genome assembly GCA_013397935.1 of Dasyornis broadbenti. Lineage (NCBI taxonomy): Eukaryota > Metazoa > Chordata > Aves > Passeriformes > Dasyornithidae > Dasyornis > Dasyornis broadbenti. The sequence goes on from VZRN01001256.1 coordinate 1,376,748, forward strand.
CTTCATAGGAGATGCTGGGAAGGAGAGAAAGCTTTTACTTTCCCGGACAGGAGAGGGGACCACACCGCTGTGCTGCAGAGAAAATATTCCCTCTCCAGGCTGGTGCTAAAACCAGTTACTAGTGTAAGATGGATACAGAGGTTTAGGTTTTATTGGCTTACAGCGCAATTTTCGTAACAAAAACCTCTTTCTGAGGAAAAGATAAATGCTCCCAGCATTGGCAAATTAATGCATTATCCCCTAGATTAATTACTGTAAAGTGAAATCAGGTGTTCATTATTTATTCAAAGCTTCACTAGAAGTCCTTGGTGGATAGCGAGCTCCGAGGTGTGACTTGGTGCGGAGGAAAGGACAGAGCCGCGGAGGTGGGGTCGGGATGAGGGCGCTGCTCTCTGCCTGAGCCAGGAGCCGGGGGAAGGGAAGGAGCGGCTGCCCCGCATGGAGAGCAGCTCGGCCGCGGGACGGATCCACACCCGCAGCGTGGGAAGAGCCTTTTCTCGCAGGGAATCACCACACCTTGCTCCCACTGCTGACACTTCTTCACACATATCATTTCAGTGGCACCTCCATAGCGTTCTCTGTGCTTTCAGGCAACTACTCCAACTCCTTTTTTTCCCCTTTAGTAATAGTGAAAATTCCTTCCTTTTTAACCAGTTAACTGGCTGGATCCCTGCTGACCTGACAGCTGTGCTACACCAGTGTGCTCCGAGGTTGCCCTGCTGTGTGATGCTGATAAGCAGCCTTTTCTCATGGAAAAGTATGTAGAAAAGTCAAATCTTGTCACACTCGTAGGGCCACTGAGTTCAGCAGCGCCAGGGCAGGGATGAGCTTGGCCCCAGGCAGATTTTTCTGCAGCTCTCCCAGCCTCGTGAAAAAAATCAGTGGGATAATTGACAGGTCTGGGTATCTGCTGCTGCCTTGTTTGCTTTTGCCTTCCATGCCTTACCGTGGCTTTGAAATGCAAATTGCAAACTTTATGTGGTCTGTCAAAGGGAGTTTGAGTTATTTTGATGTATTTTTGATGTGCTCTGGAGCGCCACAGTCAAACTTTGAGGTTTACTTAGGAAGGTAAGAACCGCTTCCCGTCAAAGATGACAGCGCAGGAAGGGGCTGAGGGAATTTGCAGTAAAGGCTGAAAGCTGAAGCATCATCAGGTGGAGGTTCAGGCATCAGCACGTGGAGGTTGAGGAGGTGTCACCTCCTGAACTCTCTTCTTTCCTGGTGTTTGCCAGAGGATACGTGGAGTCGGGGTCCCGCGGGACAGGGGTAACCGGATTTTATTCCATCCCCCACTGCTGCTGTGCTAAGACAGCCACTCTTTGGGTTGTGTGTCTGTGCCCCTCTACATCCTGGTGTATTTAAACATGGTGGTGTGTTGGGCAGGGCTGCCCCCACGCGTGGTGGGGAGCACAGAGCCAGCCCTCAGGCTCTGGGGAATATTTTAGGCATCGGTGTAAGACAAATGAGAAGTGCCGTTCCTTCAGTGGGCTACAGAAACTGGGTTGTATTGAAAGAAATGTTATATAAGGGGCTAAAATTAGCCGGATGGAAAAAGAAGTCTGCTAAATACTCCCGTCTCTCTGTTGACAGAAGCAGACTTCCACCAGAAGGGGAGGGCTCCTTAATTATACTTTTCTGACGTATTCCGGAAATTCGGGATTGAAAGAGTCCATGAGTTTGGGTTGCCCACCCCAGTGAGTTGCCGGTGGTGGCAAGATCCTGGCAGCCCTGACCCCGTAGCCCCCTCCCCATGTAGGATCTGACTTGCCATGGCACAGCACAGTGGGCTGGGAACAGATCCTGTCCCATCTCCATGGGAAGGAAAACCCTGCCACTGGCACAGCTGGCATCGAGCAGGCAAATGGAGCTGGTGTTGGTGGATTTTTGGAGGGAGCAGTGTGGGAGCCATTAACTGCCCCCGAGACAGGTTATCCGTGGATGAGCATCCCTGCAGGAGAAAACAGTGGCCTGTTTGCCCCTGCTGGGCACCCAAGCCAACGGAGTGATTTTTTGGGGGATCCTGCTGTTCAGTTGGAGCCTGTCGTGCGTTATGGCTGAGCTTTGTTCTCCCAGCTTTTGGCTCTGCCAACAGACTGGCTCGTTTGCTTTTCATGATTTATCCCATAAGCTGCAAACCTTAGAGGCCTTCCTTTCCCTGTAAATACCAGCTGTCCTTTGCTCTTTATCCCAAGAAATGCTCCAGGGACGCGGGGCAGGCCCAGGTGGGTGCCAGGCAGATGCTGCCGTTCACCTGAGCTCCGGACACGGCCCTGCCCTGCCCCTGCCGAGGGCACGGTGAGCGTTTGGCCATTTCATCGAGCTGTGAACACCCCGGGGGGAAGGAGGGGATCGGAGCAGCCAAAGGGCAGAGGAGAGCAAATCGTCTCCCAGGGGATGCTCCCATCCACACGCAGGCAGCTGCTGCATCCCGGCTCGTGCCCGCCTTGCCGGCGCTGCCTGGCTGCGGGAAGCACACGCTCACCCCAGTACTGTCATCCCTGACAGAAAACATCCATTTCGCTCACACCCACACGCCCGGCATCACAGGAAATCAGAGACTTTATATAGAGGTGGGAACCACACTCCCCAGCCGCCCCGGCGCCGGGGGGTTGCCTCGCACATGGCTCCCAGCACCTTCCCAGGAGGAGGAGGAGGAGGAAGCCCGGGCTCTGGCTCCTGGGGTGCCCGGCCAGGTGGCCCTTGGCAGGTGCTGGCCGAGCCCAGCCTGCGCAGAGCGGGACCTTCCCCGCACAGCAAAGGGGTCCCTCCCACTGGCCCAGAGCAGCTCATCCCAGCCCCTTCCCAAGGGCCCCTGCAAGCTCGGCTGTTACAGCTACAGATGCCAGAAAAGCACCCAGCAAAGCTGTTTTCCAGCTGAATTGTGAGATTCAGCAAAACACCAAGTTTGGGGCTTTTCTGGGAGTGGGTTGGTTTTGGGATTTTTCCCCTATAGATCATTTGGATTTTATTTTTCCCCAAAAGGCTGAAATTATTTGGAAATACTTTTGCAGGGATTCACAGGAATTTGTAGTCCAGTGCCTTGAGTGCCTGTTCCTCCCTCAGCTCTGAGATCCTGGCACAGAAGGTCCTTTCCTTGGTGCACCACATAGGTTCATGAACGGGGGAAGCCACATCGCAAGTGAAGTACAGGAGTTGTTGTCCAGAGCTGAAGATTAAATGAAGAGGTATTCACACATTAGATGCCACAGCTGAGAGAATAATCCAAGAACTGAAGCTGTGAGTTATTATAACTTGAACAAAAACTGTTCACGTTTCTGGGGGAGTCAGTGCAGGAGCCTTGCTCGGTGCAGGGGAGGTGCCACCAGCGCCTGGTCAGAGCAGAGCTGGGTGCAGGGTCAAGGGGTCCGAGCTTACAGGCCTCAGTGTTTGCCAGGAGCCATGGACTTCGATTCCTCTTTCCCCACCACTTTGCTGGGATCCCGCTAAGAGCGAAGTGGGAGATTCATTGATGAGAATGGGCTGAGCTATTTTTAACAGAGGCTCATAAATCACCTAATATCTCAAGTTTTTGTTTTGAAGTTTAAATTCAGACAATGGAAAATAGTGCTCCCAGATCAAATAAACATTCTCTTTCTATTGACAGAAAAATAAACACGAGCCGCTTAAATATCTGTAGAGCATAATTTATTAATCACATGAGAATGAAAAACACAAGCTCACTGTGATCCCGAGAAAAGTATGAGTCTTGGGAGTGTACGAAAGGCTGGGAGAGGTCAGGACTGTTAGAGCTGGAAAATGAAACAGTTGTGGTTTCCAGGCTGGCATGTGGCACACAGAAGGTTTTAGTGTCCCCAGACTGCACGGGATAGGGGATTGTTTTGAGGTGGTTCATTATGTAGGATGAACTGTGTATCTTTATTGAGCAGGTATAGATACAATACCTGTATTTATAGACATAAAAGCCTGCTGACCATCTCCTGCCTACGAGCTGTGTTCACCCGCTGGATCTCCCTGGTAGTTACAGACTGCTCCTGCAGTGCCGCTCACTGAACTGTTTGGAGCTGCAAGCGCAGATTTATGTGGACACGGATATTTGACCAGTCAGGATAAAAGATGGGTTCAAAATTGCAGACGTTTCCTGGCAAGAGAAAACAGCACAATTTCCAGTTTGAAGCCATTCAGCTTAGTCCAGGAAGCACATGCAACATCTCTGACATTGCTTTGCTCTGTAATTTTTAATTACCCCTCTCAATCAGCATCCAAAGGCTGGGAATCTGTCACAGGATCTTTTCTGCCTTTGTCTGGTGTGCTTGGAGCAACAGCCCAGTGCTGGGAGGATTGATCACCTCCTTCCCAATGAAAACCAACGGAGGCTGTGGGATGGGAACTGCAGGATCAAAAAAGCAGAGGCAGGAAGTCTCCAAGGCAGTTCTGTGCTCCCAGGGGCACATCCCTGGGATCGGGAGGTGTTTGAGGGGATCTGGGCCTCCCACCTGTTCAGTGCATCAGGCTGCTGGGTTTATGCCCTTTTTCAAGACTTTGTTATTCTGCATCATGGAAGGGCCAGATTTAAAAGGTATTTTATCTGCAAAGAGGACTCTAAGAAGTGACTAAGTCATGGATCTGTTCAGCACATGATCACAAGTGTATAAACCCATGAAGGAAAGCTCAGGAAAACTGTGAGTTAACTCTTACAAACCTGACTTTTCCCTTTCCCATGGTACTGACATCAGTCAATTTCTTTTTTACTGGAAAAAAATCACCCAATCCCTAAGAAAACAATCGAATTTAAATCCCAAGAACTGCAGAGACAGAGCTTTAGAGCTTTCTTTTGACATTGGAGAGAACCAATTTAGAAAATAGTTGGAAGGTGGTTTCCAGTAGCCATAAATCCAAGGAGTTTTGACAGTTTTGTCTTTTCAATTACAAAATGAGACTTCACTTTGATTGTGCTTACAATCAAGATCTGATTTTCCAAGCTCTCTCCAGGCACCTTCTCATTCCAACAGTTCAGGCAGTGTCTTCCAACAAAAAGGCTCAAACCTCTTTTCTGCCACATGACTTCTCCAAATTTCCTCCCTTCGGCCGCGGAGATGCCAGATGTGCAGATGTGATAAAGGTTTGTATCTTCCAAAAGAGCGTCAACTTGTGAAAGGTGGAGTAGCTTGCACCAGGAATGCGCCTGGGCAGTCCCAGCCCAGCTGCGAACGGCCACCACCAGCTTGTTTCAGTGATGGTCAGTGAAACAGGTTGAGGTTGGGCTGTTGTTTTCCCTTTCCAGCGCTCAGAGGTCAGTAACACGCCCGTGGCCCAACCGGCCAAATCCAGGGACGTGGCTGCTCAGAGACGCCCCTGCAGAAGGAGGCGCCCTGCAGGGACATGGTGTCCTTCCCCAGGCCTGGGCTCACAAGAATGGTGTGTCCAGGGCTGCTCACAAACTCTGCCAAGGGCTGTGCTGTGTTCCCAGCTCTCCCTGGCCATGCCCAGCCACCTGCTGCTGGAAGGGACCTGGGAAACACACTGTGGTATTTAGGAACACCCAGTCTTTAAACCCTCCCTGCTCAAAGGGTAGAGATTGAAATTTTTTTCCAAAACTAGAAGATGAGATAGTGAAATCCTCTAGCTGCCTCTGAGCTTTGCTCTCGCTGGGAGGGAGGGCTGACCTTTCCGTGCTGCCCAAATCTGTGCTCTTTCACAGAAAGCTTCTGCTTTTCTTCAGGCTCCAGCATCTTCCCCAGCCCTCCTTTGCCCTCCCACTATCAGCAGGAGCCACATGCACATACCGTCCTGCTTCATCTTTTGGGCAACTTCAGATGCAGACTTTTGAAGGGAGAAAAAATGTGTTCACTCAAACTGGACATCTCTGTGACCTTGAGTTAGTTTAAATAAACAATTGTCTTTTAAGGTCTTACTACCAGTGAAAACTTGTCTTCCTGTCTGCCAGTGCAATTCTTAATGCTGCTGGTTTCACTTCCAAAAGCTGACAAGCAGAAAAACAAGTTCCCTTCTCCCTTCCCGCTTTCCCCTCTCTAAGCCCAGGCAGTTGCAGGATGGCTGAATTCCCCCTGCAGTTGCTTCCAGGGGGCTAAGGCAGCCTGGGATGTTATTTGGAGATCCTGCTTTTAGAGAGAGACGCCAGGAGCCTCAGAGGATCTGGGAATGGCCGTGTGTGTGCAGGGCGGTGATGGTACCTGCTCTGGCACGGCTTGCTGCACACACCGGGGAAGTTGCTTCTTTCCAAAGTCTGTGGTTTCTGTCCAAACCAGAGCAGAATTTTCTTGAAGGCTTTGTCATGTCCTCGTTTTTGAAACGAGAGAATGTAATTCAAAGGGAAGAAGTGACTCAGCCCAGCCTGCACTGGTGGGAGCTGCGGGGTCACTAGGAGCTGACCCCATGGTTTTCTGCCTCTAAAATATGTCCCTTTCCTCCTGTCTGCTCACTGGTACAGCTTGAAGAAAAGACCTCCAGGCAGCTGTTTAATGAATTTTCATCAATCTAGGCAAGAGGAGAATAAAGAATGGAGAAACAGAGACAGGGAGGGGAGTAAATCAGGAGGGGCATCCTGGGGGGTTATCCCAGAAAAGTTTAAAGGGAGCAGTGAGGGAGACTGTCTTGTTTGATGCATGCCTGGAGCTGTGAGAAAGGAAACTTCACTCCTGTTTCTTTTCGGGGAACCAGGGCTGTTCAAGCTGCATAAATAAGTAGGATTTCATCAGAGAAATGCCTAAGCATTTCGTCAGTTTTTCCTATAAATTGCATCATCTAGAGGGGCTCCAGACTTTGATCCAGATCAAACAGGGCTAAGTCTGGCTATCAGAAGCAGGAGCTGCTTTCAAAGGAACAAGCTGTGAGCTGGAATTGCTGCTGAATCTGATGGAGCAAATACCCGAGCCCTGCCCAGAGCCCAGGACCTTAGGCCAAAGACTTTAAATGGAGACATAAAACAAGAGGTGGAGATCTTGCAAAAGGAATTAAAGTAGATCTAAGGCAGCAAGAGACTTTGCAACAGGAATTAAAATAAGATTAGAGCAAATTCTAATAAAGAGCCGTAGGCTTCAAAAAAAAAGAAAAAAAAGAAGAAGTTAAAGGAGCATCTGGAAGATTCCCAGAGAGACTGTAAGAAGTCCTGCAGGCAGAGCTAAGTTTGTGCTGGGAAAGGGAGCTGAACACGGGTGCAGTTGTGCAGCCCTCCCTGGGGACTGGAGAGTCACAGGACCTCAGACCAGGGCAGAGCTGCTAACCAAGGGGAGCTGCAGCAGGAAGGGCTGGAAAAGCACCTACAAAAGAAAACAGGCAAAGAGCAGCCAGACCCTGGCTGAAATGAGCCCAGAAGAGATCTAACTCCAGGCCAGGAATTTGCTGCAATTTTCTTTACTGCCAGCCCACAGAGGCCTTGAGGAGAGGTCAGACTATCTCCATGCAAGCAGTCTTTAAGGGAAAAACCTTCCTGAGGGGACTAACTTGCTCGGTTTGAGAGCACGGAGCACGGAGACCGTTCCCAGCCACAAGCGACGGTGCCCTGGCGCTGCTGGTGCTGCAGAGCTACAGAGACATCCCAGGGAACCAAGGCTGGGAAGTCAGAGAGAGGGAGAAAACAAGCCCACCTGAATTCCTGGTATTCCCAGGTGCCCACAGGGGCTTCCCAAGTGACTTGGCATTTGATCAGCCTGGAGCACGTTTGCTGGGTTTGACGTGTTCGTCAAGAGGCCAGAGTGTCCCAGGTGCTTGTGGGATCTGCAGTGGAGCAGGGATGTCCCTCTCCTGGCAGTGGGGACCTCGGGCCTGAGCCAGCCCTCAGTGCTCCAGGAGGTGGGGAGGGAGGGCTCTGCTCCCTCTGCTCCACTCTGCTTTGCTGCAGTCCTGCATGGGAAAGGGCAGGAAGCTGGGACATGTGTGACCCTGCTCTGCTCTGCTCGACCGTCGGGAGCTTTTGGGTTGAGTGTCGGCTGCAGGTGGTGGCAAGGAAGATGCTGCTCATTGCTTTCCTCTTGTGCAGGGTGAGGAACGTTTCCTTGTAGCTAAGTGGGCTTCCAGGACTTGCACACTCATGATAATTTAGCGAAGTGCCAGGGAGCACTGGGGCAACCTCGGGCCCTGAGCCTTGGTTATTCTGTATATCCAACAGATACTATATTTTGACAAATATATTAGCAACTTCTGGATTTTTGCTGGTAATTAGATGGCAATCTTGTACAAGGTCTCTCTTCCTGTGTAGTGAAATTTCGTGTTGTTATCTTGCAACAAGGGACCATATCTGACTGACAGCACAAGAGCTTTGCAGCAGCAAGAACTGGTAGGAGCTTGGCAATTAAAGCCTATAAATGGCATCTCCCTTGAATGCTGGATAATTTAAAGTGATTAAAGACAAATTATCCAGGCACAACAAGTGAACAAAGGAATGGATGGCAGGGGCGTACCCCGAGCTAATGCACTGCTGCTGCAGGACCCTTCCTTTTGATGGTCAGCAGAGAAGTGGTGTTTGAACACCAGACCGGAGCCCTCTTGCCCTGATGGGATGAAGGTAAACGGAGAAGGCTGAGGGTGTCAGTGGCCACGTAGTTAAATGCTAAAATACAGAATGGTAACCTGTGCTCAATCAAATGAATAGTGGCCCCCTCCTCTCCCTTTCAGCCCTCTCAGCTTTGCCTGCACTGTGTGCTCTGGCAACACTCGTGCATTGTTTGGTCAAAATAATTTCTAGCTGGCTTGTGAAATCCTCCCTCCTCTCATCAAGGCAAGTCAAATGACCTGAATACTAAGCAGAAGAAACCCAAAGCCAAACCTTGTGATGAATGTCTTGTACAGTACTTCTGTAGCTGATACTTCCACCCCACCTCTGTCCCTGTTTTTGCTGTCTGGGCATGTTTTGGATGTGGCACGCTGTCTTCTGGAAGAGTCCAACAGCTCTGGAGGCCTTGTACACAGGGGCTGCTACTGTTCATTAATCTTTAAACTCTCTGATAATTCTTGTGGCAAACTGATTTTTCTTATGCTTATCAGTCTGTCAGAGTTTCCCTTGATAGCTGCTTCAGTAAACTCGCACAGATCTTATCGGCTGCTCTTGCTTCAGGCCCCTGCAAAACTTATTAAAACAACAAATATGTTGGGAAAGTCAGTGTAAAGTTGGGGTGGTTGGTATGAGAGCATGGCTCTCACAGCAGCAGCTCCTGTTGGGAGGCTCTTCCAGGACTGAAGGGATAAGTTTGGGTGTTTGCCTTTCTGAATCCCTTTCCCACATCTCGAGGGAGCTGTTGTGTGCCCGGAGCAGGAGCTGGGGAGCCAGGAGGGCACCCCTGCTATCAGCAGCCACCTGCCAACCTGAGTGCCTGACCCTGGGCCAGACTCTGAGAGGCTTCTGGGTACCAAGAGATGTGCACTGATGGTGGTTCTATGTAGGGCCTTAGGTAGCTTATTTTTGTTAAATAAACTGATTTTTCTTAAATAACATCTCTGGGCCAGTAGATTTCAAAGTGCATCAATAACAGCTAAATTTTTGGTGAGTCTGGGCAGCATGTGGGGTTTCTGTTGCACTTGTGTTTCGGGATGCTCATCAAACCCTTTCAAGCCTGCACTGTCAGCAGCACCAGAGAAGTGTTATACTCTGAGGGCTCCTGCCTCCCACTGCCGTGGTGCAGCTCAGCACTCTCATGCCTCTGTTTGCCCATTGGCCTCATTCAGCTGAGCATTGACAGTGCTCTGCCATGGCCTGATCAAAGAGAGACGTGGGTGGGAGAAGATTTGAATCATGGTCTACCTGCAAGAAATGGAAATATTTCTTTTTTTCCTTGGGAGCCTTCCAGCACCAGGAAATGCCTTTGTGGCAGCAAATGTTACTGAAGGAAACCCATAAGCGCAGGACGAGACTGAAATGTAGTGTATATCTGGATTTCTTTGAATTTCTGGCTTATGATCCTTTTGTGCCCAACCTCATTTGCAGTGAATTTGCTCCCCAACAGGTTTCCAAACCATTTATCTTAACACTACAGGCACACAGAAGATCCCACAAGCGATAGCAGGGGTAATTTCCTAGTTGTGTGTCTTGGGGAGGGAATGCTCTTCAGCCGTGTGTTAGGCAGCTGCTGTCAGAAAAGGGCAGTTGGAGGTTTCCATGGCAGCTCATTCCCACTGCTGGAGCTGCAAGCTGCGACCGGGCACACTTTAAAAGCACAAGAAGGAAAATCCAGGCACCCCAATCACTTGGAGCCTGCAAAGCCTACAGGGCCTTTAGTGGACCTTATTTTGCGGGTGGTGATCTGTCAGGTTCAGCTTTTGGAGCAGCTTGGAAGGGCTGGGGACGCCGGCGTCACATCTCCCTTCGGAGAGAGGCTGGGCTGGACCCGCAGCTGGGGGAGCCCCAGGCTGTGTGGAGGTGGAGGGGGCTGTGGGCATCCCTCCCTGCAGTGCCCCCGAGCTGTGCCCTGATGGCTGCACAGCAGCGCTGGCGTCACACGTGCGTTACACGGAGCCGTTTGTCAGTGCCACGGGCACCAGCGCCAGCACATCGCCATGGGGGAAGCAAGCACTGAGCATGACACAGATTTGCTGGGGCTGCTGCAGCCCTTTTATCCCCTCATTACTCAATAAACTGGGCCCTTCAGCAAATATTTTTTCACCCACAGTGAATAAGCATGAGATTTTTCCCTCTTTGCAGCTCAAAGGGCGCTTGGCAGCAGGTTCAGGGGAGCTCAGTCCCTCGGCAGGCAGAGGAGCAGCTCTCTGGGAGCAGCAGGGCAGCACAGGGAAAACCCTCCCAAGTCCTGTCATAGAGAAAAGGACACGTTTTTATCCCCGGAGCGACCTTTCAGGATTCCCACCTGTCAACACCCCCAGTGCTGAGGCACCAAACAAAGCAAGCGCTGTTTTCTCAGCACATCCCTGTTCCCATGGAGCAGCCTCAGCCCCCAGTGCTCCTCAGGCCCAGGGTGTGCGGGGCCAGAGCGGGCTGGATTTATGAGCTGGTGGAGCAGCAGCAAGGGAATGTACTTAGTGGCATTGCATAAGCAGGGTATTTGCAGACGCAGGCGAGTTCTTGTGCTGATGTCAAAGAGCAGAGCTCAGAAGGAGTCAATGCAAATCTCCACCTACTAAGGATCAGCCTGTGGTGCCAAAACTCTGGAGTGTTTTCTTTTCAGGGCACCAGGAAAGTATTTCAGGGCTGGTTTTTTTCTTCTTGCATTTGGAGAGCTGAAGTAAATACTGGTGTGAAGCAGCTGTCTCAGTGCTGACACTCTGCTGGACAGGCTCTTTGGCAGCCAATGAAGTCACAGGGTATTCAAGGGGACAGGGGTCACAGGCCAGTTTCAGAGGCCCCGTTCAGGTATTCAGGTTGAGATTTTTCCACTGTGAGCCCAGGTCTGATGCCGCTGCAGGTCCGTGTAATGGTGATCGCCCTTTCTAGGCTGAGGGACCCCAGCCGTGGGGAGGGGAGCCAAAGCTTCCAGGTTCTCTGTCCACCCGGCTGGGGAGGCAGAGTGCCTCGTCTCATAAACAGTTTCCTCATCACTGCCCATAGATCAGCAGTTCTGCCCAGCCTGCGGTTTTCCTCACTGTTACTGGATTGCCCTGTGCTTGGTTTTGCTTTGCAGGCAAAGGGAAGCCGATGTGGGGCATGAGGATACCTTGCTTGTATCTGCTTCATTTGACTGAGATCTGTTTAAATTGCAAGGAAATTGCAAAGGGCTTTGAGTACGCCCATCCTTTTCCTCTGCCATAGGAGGTGCTTATTTGCACGGAGAGCTGGTCACGGTCTGGGCAGGAGCAGCACTGGTGGATCTGACATGGAGCGGGGAGGAACTGCAGAGCTGGTGAGGTGACCCTGTTTGCAAGAGCCTAGAGAAGTGAGTGAACAGCGAGCAGAGAGGAAAGACCTGGCCACATTTAAGTGTGGTCCTTAACTGAGCAAGGACCAGCACTGGTGCATTTTCTTATTCACACCAGCTCGTTCCTCCCTCTGGTGCCCTGGTGTGCCACGTGGGGCTGTGTCCACTGATGATGAGAGCAGGCATTCTGTTCTGAAAGCACATCTCCTGCCTTTTTTCCTATTTTTGTGATTCCCCTGTGCAGCCTGGATGTGACAGGTCCTGAGTTAAGAATCAGACCTGTGTCAGTCAGTGTTGCCTTCTGTCTACGTGAGCAGCTGCTCTCACACCAGGCTGATCTAGCTGGCAAGAGCAGAGATGTCACCATGGATTTTGATACCAGCCAGGAACTTTTCTGAGCTTGAATTGGTGTGGGGTTCCCACTGCTGGACAAGGGCGTGTAGGTCGTGGTCAGAGCCAAGTCAGCCTGACGGAGACGTGCTGAAGGAAGGCAGAGGCAGACGCTGGGCAATAAGCTGTCGCCTCAACACCATTATGAGCTGTGACATGCAGCGCCAGCACCTCGTTACCACCTTGTGCTGGTGCTGTGCTGCTGAGCCCCAATGCTCTGGATGAGAGCTCTGGGAGATGGGGTCTTCTTCCTGCACTGGCGTTTTCTGATGGGCATGGGGAGGTGTAAGGGAGAGGCCGGGAAGGACTGAGCTCACAGGTTTAGGAGCTCTTCTGGGGAAGGTGTCAGCAGCCTTAGACAGGGAGAATGCACCTTGCAGAGGCGCAGAGCCTGACAGCGCCTCTGAACATCGTGGTGAGACTCAGCTGTGCCGTAACGTGTCAGAGGAATGGTTGTTTCCCTAATGAGTGAGTCTCTCTCTGCCTGTGATCTTCAGCCTCCTGGCGGGCAGCAGCTGTGGAGAAGCCAAGCCACAGGTGGATGGCAGCATCCAGGCACCTGACCCATGTTGGATCGAGGCAAGAGGATTTCACTCTCCAAGGGCACCTTTCCAGCACAGAACCCCTTTGAGCATCTGTGGTGAGATGTGGCAGCCTGGGCAGGGTGGCAGATTGGCAAGATGGGCAGCCGCTCCTGGCTCCACCAAAAACCTCCCTTGTCTGAGCTACAGCGAGGTCCTGCCTCACAGGGCAACCCAAAGAGCACCACTACCCCAAATCCTGGGCTGGGAGCTCTTCAGGGCAGGGACCCCTCAGTTTGGTGCCCCTTGGATCAGCCTCTGCTGGCCTGCCCCTGCACTCCTGCAGTAATTCCTGCTCAGAACACGTTTTGTCTCAGGGCTGCCATCAGATCTCTGGGTTTCTCTCCTTTCCTTCATCCTAGAAAGGGAGGACAGCTGAGGGCTCAGAGAGCCCTGCAGTGTTTGGTGTGCCCGTGGTGCCCTGCCTGCCCAGCGCCGCCGCTGCCGCAGCCAGTGCTCCGTCCTCTTGACCGAATGCGAAAAAGGAATTATTTATGTCTCCTGCATATTTCTGGTCCTGACTGCCAAAAATGGCAAGCAGCACTGGGGCACACTGGTGATGCGGTGGCTGGAGCAGGCCTGGAGGGGGACAAGCAGCCACAAGCCCCCGGCCCTTCCCATCATGTTCCTGCTAAGAGTGGGAGGGGAAGGGGCTGGGGGTACTGAGTGCGTGTGGGGGACGAGCTGCTCAGAAATTACTGAAGGTTTCAGTGCAGTCTCTTTTTCCCTGAAGTACTTCTTATTTAAAAAAAAAAAAAAAATCGTGTTTTGTTAGCTCTCTGTAATGGATAAAAATAGCTAATATGTTATAAGCAAGGCAGAGGCGTGCCTGCCCCAAGGATGGCTGTCCTGGTTCGTGTCCTGCGATGTCTGATTGCAGCAGCCCTGGCAGATGGCTGCTGAGGGAGGAGCTGGCTTTTAGAAGGAGGGATTCAAAACACCAAAGCGAATAGAGGTGCCCATCCCTTGAGAAGAGAGCAGAAATTATTCTGAAGAGAAATTGGATAATGCCTGCTTAAATGAGGTGTTTTGCTCTATGTTTTCAAGTAAGCAGGGGGCTGTGGGAGAGAAAAACGGTAGCAGGGACTTTGGTCCCACCAGCTGGGAACAGTCTTGGGCTTCGAAGATGCTCAGACCTTGTCCAGGGTTTTGTTAGGGTAGGACTGTGCCCCAGGAAAAAAGGTTTTACTGTTGAAGCCATGTAACTTAGCTAAAAACTTTGGTTTTGTTCAGAAATCTGCCAGCAGAACCACAACATTTCAGTCACATCTTCAAATTAAGATGCTTTGTGGGCTGTGTTAATTTAGTCTGAATTCCCCAGTGGAATAGCCCAAATGAACTGATGGTCTTGTTTTGTTTAATTTTATGTTAAATACGGATATTGTATTTAACTGTAATTTCCTTATTATAGTTAATATTCATATCATGCATACCAATCTGGTTAAAGCACAGCATTTCAGTGAGTCAACTTTTCCTTGAACTTCATTCCATAGGAAATTTCAAGATTTGGAGCTTTTTTTCTCTCCAAGGCAGAAGGATTTTATTATCTAAACCTATAATAACCCGGATTTCCTGTGGCTGGCAATTGCAGCTCCTGCCCACACAGCTCCATCAGGCCCGGCTGCAGCCACGCTCCCGCTGCTGTGCCGGGGCTGTGCCGGCTGGAGCGGGGTGGGACACAGCTGGACACAGCTGGACACAGGCCTGGGGGAGCAGTGGGGGTATGGGGCTCACTGTGCTCACCCCTGGCACACCAGGAGTGCCCAGCGTGCGCTGTCGGGGCTGTTCTTGCCACGGGGATGTGGTGGGTTTGGTCCCTCACCTCACCCCGACCCACGGCCATTCCTGTTGACAATGCCCTGCCACCTGATGGCCATGAAACCTTGATTCAAGAACCAAGGCAGGCATGAACACTTCCCAGCCCAGACATTCATGATGGTGAACTTTGTAGCTTCCCTTTTCCTCTAAATGAGAGTGGAAAATGCCATCCCCTGAAATACTGCAGAGCGTGGGGATGCAGCGCAGCACGGCAAGTGCAATCACTAATAACCTCCTAATGAGGGAAAATGACATTAGGCAGTCTTTGGCTGGTGCTTCCTTTGGATAATAGAATCCAAGCATGCAGGCTGTCAGCCTGCAGTCGAACCCTGCTGCCACAAACAGGGAGATTGATTGGCTATGTTGTGATTTATCTCATAATGCAATTTGTCAGCCTGCAGAGTTTCTAAGGGCTTGTGCTGCAGAGCTTCCATGCTGAATCGTGCCATGGCTGGAGCGCTAACCCCGCAGCGGGAGCCAAGGCACAACTCCTGGACCCTGCACCTGGACGGGAGCGGTCCCACAGTGAACGCTGTGCCTCTGGTCACAAATGAACATCCCATTAATTCCCACAGCCCAGAGTGGGCGCAGAAGTGAGTGAGTGCTTCTGAGGTGGTTTCTTTGATGGAATAATTAATAATAATAATAATAATAATAATAATAATAATAATAATAATAACAATCCCCCCTCCCCAACGTGACGTGGGGGGGTATTAAGCAAGTGCAGGCATGGAAGAGCTGGGCTGGCTCCTCAGGCCCTGGTCCCTGCCATCAGCGCGGTCACTGCCCGCAGTCTGCGATGGCACCAGTGTCCCTGCAGAAATGCCCTTGTCACATCTCAGGACGGGGGATCAGGCACCAGCCATGGCTTTGCCAAGGCCACCTGAGGAGCCTGGCAGTGCATGGAAGGGCCAGGAGTGCCCCAGGTGCTGGGTCCTCCCCTGGGCTTCCTCAGGGATGGTAAAGGAGTAGTTTTAAAATAAAGAATAATATTCCACCTGAAAGCACAGATTTGTTGGATTTGTTTCAGAGAGACACCAGACAAACTTAGATTTTGCGCTTCTCTTTCTTCTTCACATCAGATGAACCCTTTCCACTGTGTTTCCAGAACAAGCAGTGTGAAGGTTCAGCATGTTTATTCCCTTGGCTGCTCCAGCACTGGGAAACAAACTGATGTGGCATTGCTTTAACAACACCTTTCTGCAATGCTGTTCTGGGCAAACTTCAAAAATGTGCTTTCTTCCTTTCAGCTTGAATCAGAAGCTCTGGTTTTCCTAACCTGCCCCCTTGCTCTAAAGGCCGAGTGCACGTCTGATTGCAGGGAACCCATCCTTGGAGCATGGCACCTGGGCCTGAGAGACAGAGCACAGCTTAGGTAGCGGGCACAACCGTCATTATTCTTGGCTGGCACGAACGACAGAATGTACTTGCAGTGCTCCAGGACTATTACAAGATCAAAACCTGAACATCAATAAACCCAAACCTTCCAAATCTGAAGGGAGACCAGCAGGGCCACTCTGCTGGGGCTGGGCTTCTGCATGCCAGACCCGAGCAGTAGGTCCAGCCTCAAACCAGCCGGGTTCCCTGGGCTTTTTAGATGTGGTCCAGAGAGATTTTAATCTCAAAAAGCAGAGGGAGCATCCTATGAACAGTCTCAGGGCATGGCAGAAATCTGGTCTGCTCTAAGCAGAGAAAGGGAAAACAGCTGCCCTTGAGTTTCCTGAATCCTCTCAGGGAAAAGCAGGACAGCACTGTCCCTGCTCCTGGTGACACAGCGTGACACCTCTCCTGCAGCCTAGGGCGGGCCTGCGGTCCCTCACAGGTGTCTGAGACCATCCCTGGCAGACCCCTGGGGACATGGTTGCTCTGAGGAAAGCCAAAAATCTCTGCTCCATAAACTCACAGATGCACACCCATGCTCTGGCACGTGTGGCCTCTCTGCACACAGGCTTTCACACACATGAGTGTGCACATGCATGCCCACCTAGACCAACCCCATCCTTTGCTTAGCAGCTCTTCTGATAGCTTTGCAAGACAATTTCTGTGTTTGTTTTTGTCCTGTGTTGGTCGTAGCAGTTTATCTGATGATCAGTTTTGGCTCACAGTCTGTTGCTTTGCATTGTGGATTTCTGACACTTCCATTTATTGGGATTCTGTCTCCTGTTACCAGGTTATTGTGAACCATCTTTCACTGTCAGGATTCAGTCCTGGAGCTCTTACTGTTAGAAAATTCTGCAGATTTATCCTTCCTCGCTATAGTGACTCAAAACAGCCCCAGCTCTGGAAGTGACAGGGGTGTGGTATAATTTATTTGGAAAGGGGATTTGTTTGTTTAATTCTGGGGAGCAGGTATTTAACCATTATTTGAACCATGAAATCTGGAACCTCTCCATCTGAGGCTCCTTTTGGTCTGTTCCCAGCATTCAGAGGAATGTGCTTGAATTCTTTCTTTCCCCCATAAGCTGTTCAGAACTGTTCTGCTTGAAAAATGAGGTCTTTGTATACCAATATTCACTGCTCCCTCATGAGGAGAGAGTTGCAGGGTGACTTTGATGGGATCCTGCTTCTGCAGCTGGGTCAGGAGCAAGTGCCAAATGCTCGGGACAGGACCTTTGCTCCCAGAGACCCCATCCCTTCCCAAAACACAGCCTCAGGAGCCCCACAAACAAGGCTGCCCAGAGCAGTGGTGGAGTCCCCATCCCTGGAGGGATTTGAAAGCTGTGTAGATGTGGCACTTGGAGACATCAGTTAGTGGTGGCCTTGGCGGTGCTGGGTTAATAATTGGACTTGGTGATCTTAGAGGTCTTTTCCACCCTAAATGGTTCTAAGATTCTAAGAAGCAGATGTAAATAGAAACGGCAGACAGAAATCCCATCAAAACATAACTGTGACAGACAAGCTAGGAGCAGCAATGAGGCTTTATTTACATGCTAATCAAATCAATCCCGCTTTGTCAGCCACGTTATCTGGATTGAAAGAGGCTATAAATACACAGGAGGGGAAAGAAGCTCCAGAGAAGAATGTGTCTAATTCTGGTGTGGTTTTGCCATTAATAGAAGGATAAGTGCTCTGTACAAGACCTGAGGAGAAGTTTCTGCCCCTGCAATGCTGAAACAACTGCGCCTGCAAAGCTCAGTCGGGACAGCTGTAAAGTGTCTCTTGTTATTTCCTTTCCCTGCCTGTTTGATACAGCACTTTTGTGACACCGTGTGTCATCTTATGTCAGATACAGCTGGCGTTGTGTCCCTGCTTTTGTTGTGCAGGTTTATTGCTTGCTCTGCCACGGTGTGACCCCTCCCAGCAGCTCCAGTGCATGGGAGCACAGGGCAGAGTGGAAATGGAAATGCCTTTCCCCACTCTCCCTCCTTCGCCCTTTATGCATTTCCACTGTCACTCAGAAAAAACCTCAACACTACACTGCTTTAATGGGAAAAGGGCTTTCTAAAAAGCATTCATAAATAGAATTGAAGGCATGGGAGGAACCAGCTGCAACCATAAAACAGACTTTCTTTTTTCAATGGACAGCGTTTGGATAAAATTGGAGAATTTCAGCATTTGAAAAAGGGCATTTCCCATCAGAATGTATTTCTTGTGCTCCTCTCTTATTGCATCTGTTCCTATCATTTTGGCAGACTAAGTACAAAGCACGTAACACCAGTCTTTGAACTGGGTATTTTGCCTCAGCTTTAATGGAATGAAGACTACAGCTTTGATTTTTGAGGAAAGCTAAGCTAAAAGGCAGCGATGGGTGCTGATATGTAACAGATATTTTAAGATACTTGACAGAAGTTCATTTAGTGTCTGCATTAGTTTGAGTAACAGGAGAAAGGCAGAAAATTGCTGCTTTCTTTGAGAACGTGATTCACTGTGTCAGTCTCCTTTAGGCACAGAACAGTATGTGTTGGTTAAGATCATAAAACTTAGGAGCATGCATGGATGTCGCCAGCAGACAACTCCAGAGCCTATTTCAGCTCACTTGCCTCTGCATAATTTCAGCAGCAAATTAGGTGGGTACTTTAAAACTAGAACATAATCTATCAAACGATAGGAAAATAAACCCATTGCTGTGCAGCAGCTGTGTACAGATGGACTGAGGACTTCAGTGCAAGCTCTCTTGGTCACGCTTTCTTACCTGAGACCTCCCTGTACTCCCAGTTTTGGCACAGGAGGCAAAACTCTCCAGCTCTTCCCTGGGCAGCCTGGAGACTGACCCAAGGCATTGAGCTGCACTACTTCACCAACAGCTCGCTGCCTTCTTCATCGTGTTTCCTAGCAAGGGGCCAGGCCCTTTTGGGAGTTCTTGGTGCTTGCAGCCCCATGAAACTGCCTTTTCCCTTATGGCTCCATGGACCAGGAGCTGGAAGCCATCCACTGAAATGTTACCAAATCAAAGCTGTGGGGAAGTCAGGTACACAAACGTTACTCAGTTAGGTACTTTTCATGCACATGCTGGTGCAATTTGATCCTCGGGTACCCATTCTCTTTCTTCTGAGAGTGAAGGCTCTCTCCACCCCGACTGACTTTCCCTTGTATCTCTTCTCAGTGGGCTTAGCTCCCTGTAGCTCCTGCAGACACTCTCTGAGCCCCTCCTCCTCCTTCAGCCCATTTGCAGATATTTTTTGTCTGCTTGCTCTAAATAAAAATAGGTCACTTGTAAGTAATTTATTATGTGATGATTTTACTATATTTTGCCAGACGTAAAATCATACAGTTGTAGCAAATTTTAGTTTTGGACAAGTAATGGTTCCACGACAGCTGTTACAGCTCTCCATATAAGTTGCTCTTGAACATTTTTCCGAGCTCTCAAATATTGTTCTTCCTGAATTGAATGAGCAAGTCAATGAAGTGTCTCTTTTTCTTTAGAAGAAACAAAAAGTTGGTGTGTGACAAAAATATTAAGCCGTGGTAGAGATTAGTTTTTACAGCATAAAACTGTCTTCCAAGTAAAATCCAATCAAACTCCCAATTTCCATGTGGGTTATGTGAGTATTAGGGCTACCTTGGATCTTAGGTTTTAGGAGCAGCGGGTTTGAGGCATGGGTGCCTTAAACACCAGAGTTTCTGAGCACGTGGGGTTCAGCTGAGCTGCGTGCTGCCGGAGCTGCATTTGGGCTCCCCCTCCTCGCCCTCTTCGTGCACACACACATCCCAGCCTCTGGCTCTCCACACCCAACACCCCCAGCCAGACTGGGGGGAATGGCTGAGCTGACCCAGACTGCAGAAAGTCTTGACTAAGTTTTGGGGGGGACACCTAAGCAATGCCTTTCTCTGCCTATTTCATATATGCAGAATACGCGTGGAAACAAAAAAGCAGTTCTGTCAAATTTTTTTCCATTTCACCCTACAAGTCTCCAGATTTTTAATTAAAAAAAAAAAAA
>VZRN01001256.1:1396715-1461905 GCA_013397935.1 Dasyornis broadbenti
AAGTCACTGCAACTTGGAAAATCCCATAGGCTCCCTTAGAAATAGGAACCTGAGCACTAGTGCCTACTCTTTTACCTGACGGTGCCACACGGTAGCACACATGAGGTGGTGTTTCTGCTGCATCCTTTGCAGGAATGTGAAGCTCTGTCACTCCCAGTGGCGCTCTCTGCTCCGAGCACAAGCCCTGCACTCTGTGAATAGGATCAGTGTTTCCTTTCTGGACTGATTAATGAGGGCAGACAGATGAGAGACTCAAATCCAGCCCCGGGAACCAAAACGTGTCCATCTTTTCTCTCCTCATCTTCTCCTTCACTTGCATGAACCACCTCCGCACCCTGAGACATATTTGCAAAATCTATTTTCAGCTTCACAAGGCAACGTGATCCATATCGGCTCACATTTGTCAACTGAAAATATGTTGATTGGTTAAAAATTACAGAGCAAACCTTACTGGAAGTAAACTGTGAGAGCTTTATAGCCATTCATTTATAGCACCTACAGAGCTGATACTATTTTTACCACTCAATATTAGGATGTTCTTTAATGCATAGACTATGCTAATGACCACGTGCAATTACTGGGAACATACAGGCAAAGGCTATTTTATTCTGCAACTGCAGTAATTAAATGTGCATAAATTAGGTTCAGTTTTGGGAAACAGGCATGTTTAAAATGAACGTTTTTCACCTCTTTGTTAGTTAGGGTTCAGATGGCTTGTTATAATAGTTATTATTATGGCTGGATAACTGATGTGCGACAAATCCATTTTTACTGGGGAGCGAAAAAGGCTGCGTTTGGTTCTGCAAAATTCTGTTTTCTTTAAGTGCTGCTGATTAGTGCTATCACTTAGACCATGGTGAGGATCCCCTTAGGGCTGCTCTCTGTCTCCCCACAGTCACGACATGCACGAGACATTGGCCTCCACCTTGTCTGCCAAGACTCTTGTGGGAAATAGTGTGGAGACTGAGCTCTCTGTGGGGCCCAAGGATGTCCTGGGGGACAGGGGGAGGAAGAGGAGGGGAGCAGCAGTGCTGCTGTGCCAGGAGCTTTTTCAGCTGGGTAAGGGCAGTGAATGTGACTGCCCACAGGGCTGCTGCCCTGCATGGCAGCTCAGAGCTGGTGTTTTGCAGAGCACAGGTCCCTTTTTACAGGAAAAGCGAATTTGCTGTCCCCTCAAACACTGCACATCCAAGCAGCAGATTGCCAGATTGCTGTCTCATTGTCAGGCTGGAATCTCTCATTTATGTTGTTCAGGAAAGGTCACTGGCAAAAGATACATATCCTCAAAAGTTATGTATCGTTTCTGTTGGCCCAGCAGTAAATTCTTTATTCTGCCTTAAACACTTCGTTGCCTTTGCGTCTCTCTGGAGGACTTGGGTGCCTTCTGGAGAGCCGTTTGCTCACTGGAAAACAGAATTGTTCTTTTCATACACAGACAATAGTGCTTCGGGCTATAAATTATAGTCAATAAAAGCATGTCTGTAAAACACGCACCATGCTCAACCAGAGTCCGAGGAGCACTGGTGTTACAGACAAGATGCTAAAATTCCAGCTGCCCTTTAATCTTATGCTCTTACTCTGTAACATGCTCTTGTAATATCATTTGATTTTAATGTAACATTTTATGGCCAGTAGTAGGAGGCAATCCCACCAAATTAAAATCCCTGGAGTAATAAAAATCAGCTTTGTTATTTTGTTTTGAATTTTATTTCTTGCTTTGTGTAACAAACGGTGTCCTGGGGACAATAGAGCCAACACATGCACTGTCCCTGGGCAGGCTGTGCAGTGCAGGTCCGTCTGCTCTGCAGGCAGCTGGCTGCGGACACAGGCAGCCCATCTCCAGCAGAGACAGGCTCCAGACACGTTGGGGTTTACTGGGAGGGTGACGGAGCAGGAGCGTGTAAGGCTGCAGTGTCAAAGAGCCTTTACTTGGATGTGCTTCCTGAGCTGGTTTGAGATCAGGGATCGGGTCCCTCCCGTCGCTGGCAGCTCGTGGCTCTCCTGGGGCCCTGCTGCGTTTGGCTCCTGGCGGCTCTCAGCTCCCTCGTGCTCTTCTGGCTGCTGGCAGCAATGGAAACCACTCCTGTCTGCCCTGGATGGGAATGCACAGAGGCTTCCCAATGCCGCTCTCTTGGCTGAACCAGTCTTTCACTTTCTCAAAGTTGAGCAACCAAAGCTGGTGGAGAAACAAGACAAATCAGGGAAGGAGCTGCTGTCAGCCAGGGCATTGATCTAAGAGACTCAAGATTAAGGCTTGATTCAAAAGAAAGTTGCTCTGTGCATCAATGCCCTCAGGTTTGAAACTCATATCCTGGCCCTGGTTTTGCCTAACCTGAAATATTCCTACTCGCTCAAAGGGAGATTGGGCCACATCCATAATTATGCACGACAAAAAGACAAGCAGGAACTGGCCTGTTCCCCTGTGTCTGCCTTTCATTCCTGCCAGGCTGGACCAGACTATTTAAAGAAAAACAGCCACAGAATATGCATGTTCTGAAGAGAAAAGTAGAGCAGTAAAACTGTTCAGACACAGCAGAGAGTGCTCAGTACACACTGTATTTTGGGAAGGACAATTGAGCTGCGCTCAGGAAGGCTGCTCAGCTAGAAGTCAAGTTCAGGAAACTTCGCTGCTATGAAACATTTTAGTTCCACGTCCCATTCAAAATCCTGATAGGCTGGAAAAGGCTCTTCCTTCCAGTTGTATAGGATTGAAAAGCACCACCACACTTTGCCAGTGTTCCCTGGCAAGAGCTTGTGGGCCTGTGTCTGCTCAGAAAGGACGCTGTCTGCAGAAATTCCTGGTTTTGTTTCCTTGAGGAAACACAGGTGAATGGTAGGGGTGAATTTTTGGAGAGGCTCTTGTGCAGCAGTTACTGTTAGAGAAGAACTCTAAAGAAAAGCCAGTTCTGGAGAAACTTGAAGTGACATTCACCTCCAAGACATTTTGCGCTGCTGATCAGGTTCTCCCTGCCAGTCTCTGAATCAATATGATAATAATATAGTAATAATAGTAATAAACTGTGACCGTCTGCAGGGGAACATTAACCATTTATCCACTGTATTTATTAGTTCTACAAATTCACTATTATGGCCAGAAAAGTAAAAAATATTCTCAGGACATTAATTTCATGGTGAGATCATCATTCACCATTGTATTTTCTTTAAGGCCAGAGATTTTTGTCCAAAGCAGTCTCGTGTGCGTTTTCCCATGAATTTTCAAAATTGTTAATGCCCAAGGGATAAGGCAGTGATGTGGAAAATAGCCAGACCCTGTGTGATTTGTTCTCACAATGATGCCAGAGGCTTTCTGGTTCAGTAAGGATAAAACAAATTTTAAGTCCAGTTTTGAAAAGCTCTAATGGCCGTATTTCCTATGCAAATGCCTAATAGCCCATATCTATTAGCCCAACTAGGAAATAATTATCTAAATATTTTCTTATTCCTTGGCATATGGACTTGACTGTGGCTCCCTGCAGGGCAGAGCAAAGGATGGTGAGGAGGGACCAGGACACCTTAATTCTGGGCAAAGACAGGAGCTCAAACATAACCTTTTCTTTCTATGAAAAACTTCATAATCCTCTGAAAGACTCAAACATACCCGGCAGGATCTGGCCGTCTGACCTCCAGTTATTTCAGCTGCTGCCTCTGAGGATTAGCTCCTGTATCTTGCTTTGTGCTGAAGCTGCTGTGAAAAGCTGGAGCCTGGCTGAATTCAGGAGTCATTTGGAAGGAGGGTAACAGGGCATCCTGAATCCCCCCAGCCACTGTGGGTTCCATCTCCTCTCTCAGCCTTTCTTCTTCTGCAAGAAAGGAAAGAGGTCAGAAGGACCCTGGATATTTTCATTTTTAGCTGGCCAGGAGGTCACTGCCCTTTCCATGCAAAGAAGGTTGTGGGAGTTGCTGGCACAGAGTTATTTTGTAAAGCTTTTGACTAGAAATAGAAAACTCAGACCTGTTCTGACCCTGACCTTCTGCTCACAAACCCACTCAGGTTTCCATTTGTGGCCCACAAAAAGATGATGGGCCTTTTCTTTTCTTTGCAAAAATGCCTCTAACTCAGACTTCACCTGGAAACTGTGCAAACAGAGTCACTTGTCACAGGGCAAGCAATTCCTGTTTGAGTTTGCCTGGAGGATAGAGACAGGATCTGTATGTGTCTTCTGAGCTGCCACTTCTGAACTGGAGTGAGGGAATGTGTAACTCTGTAAAACTGGCTGATTTTCATTTTCATTTGTCGTGGTCTTATTTTCAGTGTTAAAGAATTGATTAAAGAATGTGTAATGACTCAGTGAAGACACTCTTGTATCTGGGAAAACTTGGAGAGAAGTTTTTTTGGGATCAAGCCCCAGTCCTGCTCTTTGTGCAGCCTCCCAGCGCTGGCTCGCGGGCCCCGTGACACCGTGGTCACATCCCTCAGTGCCACAGCTGGGCTGTGGGTGGAGGGATGCAGCTCTCTCCAGTGCAGCCCGGAGATCCCAAATCTTCCAGTGCAGACTGAAAAAAGGCTTTGTTTAATGCAAGACAGGGAAGGAAACTTCCAGTACGTAATTGCTGCTCTATTGTATTGTTTGCCTTAGGCATTTAAAGCTTGTGAAAGCTTTAAATGCCTAAGGGGAGGGGAATGTGATCAGTGACTTTGTCATCTTGTACCATTTTGGCTCCATGTACCATGATGAGGAGCCAAGAGCCACAAAGGAGCTGGGCTGAGCTAACAGTGAGATCCCACTGAGTTTCCAGGCAATCCAATGCCCTGTTCCGCTGCCCCAGCAGGGAACACGCAGAGCCTTGGGAGGAGCACACGGTGCCTCAGTGCTGCTCCCCTGCCCACTGCGGGGGGCTGAGCACCAAACCTTCCCCATCCCGTCACTGCAGGGCTCGTAGCCACGTACACAATGATCTGCTCTAGTGGCCTATTTCTGTGGCAGCTTGTGGATGTGGTGTGTGGCATCTCATGAGCAACACTGATTGTAGCTTGTCATGAAAGAGGCAGAGGGAAGAAGGAATTGATTTTTTCGCTCCTCAGGGCACCCTTTATGTTAAGGGAGAAAGAACAGGGGGCGATGGAGAAGGGAAATCTACCGCTTTCATTTCTAGAAGAGCAGGTTAGAGGGATCCCTTAGGTCCCTGGCTCACAGCATGGAGGATACCAGGAGTGCTCTGCTCGGGGAATCAGGGCTCCCAGGCACAGAGAACGCCTGGAGAGGAAGCTCAGCTCTGCCAAGACACCAGTTTTAAGTGGGTGGAAATGGCCAAAAGCTTCCAGTTCTGCCTCTACTGGTGCTGTGCCCTGCCACTGCCAGTTCCCATCCTGGAGAACCTCCTGTAGAGCAGGCACAAAGTGGCCATCGGGACCAGCTGGGAAGCCGGGCCTGCGGGCGAAGGTGGAAGCTTCCCAAGGGGAGAGCATTTGGCTGGAGACTCTGGAAGTGGCCTCCCACAGCACTGCTGGCGAGGCTGGCGGCGCCGGGCTGCTGCAGTGGCCCTGTCCAGGAGCAGCGAGGCTGGGGCCTGGCGGGTCCGGCTGCCCTGGGGCTGGCAGGGACCATCGGACGGGGCAGGGCTGGGCTGGGCTGGGCCAGAACCCTTCCTCCAGGCCCTGTACTCTGTTGCCATGGAACAAAGCCCAGGGCCAAAACTCCTGCGAGGGGGAGGACTCTCGCTGCTGACCATGAGCTCAGGGCTGGGTCACCATGGGAGGGAAGAGCTCATGACTCTGCTTTCACTTTAAGAAAAAAAGTGGTTATGACCGAGAAAGACTTTGGGATTGATAACCCCAAGTATCCTATTTTAAGATCTGGGAACAATGTGATGCTGTGGAAATGCTGTTTGGGAACTTTCTGGCAAAATATTTTTGTCAGAAGATGACTGTTGAAGCTGAAGCTGATACAGGGAAGTGACAGTTTGCAGGGCTCCCTTCTTTGAAACAAATTTAAAATGAGTTTAAGAGAGGCTTTGAAATTATTTTCTGATGTGTGATTCAAAACAGTTTTTACAATGAAACTTCAGCTAATTTATGCTAAAATTAATATTAAAAGTTAACCTTTTTTATATTGCAAAAATATTTTTAAATTATAGACATCAATAATTTAGATTATCCTGCTTATATGATTTTTTTTCTTATTTTCTGCTAAGGACATAAATTTTCCACCACTCTCCAGTGCAAATTTAGTCTAGGAACCAGGCAGGGGTGAAGACGGGGGCACATGTTTCCTGCCAGTGCAATTCCTTAGTGACTGTCATCTGCTCCAAAGGAAAAGGGGTCTGAGCTTTCTAAAGGCCCCTGTTGGCCGTGCTGCTCAGGATGTCTCACATGTGCCCCAGAGCTCCTGATTCATGGCAGTTTGGCATTGGGGTTTGTTTGCTCTGTACTGGGAGCATCAGCAGCGGTACAGCTGAGCGGGGACCACACCATGTGTGACTGACGTGTCTGACGGGTGGACTTGGGAGATGCTAAAAGACTGTCAAGGCCAAAGGCAGAACATTTTCTTCTCCTGAATCCAAGTCGTGCGGGTGTCCTCAGGGAAATGATTCACCCCTGCTTGCAAACACTTTGTCATCCCAAATACCATCCCTGAAAATGCCACTGCTGGCCTTCAAGCACCGAGACCAAGGACACAAAGTGTGACTTCACATCTCTAGACAATTTGGTTGAGGTATATTGTGGCATTAAAAGGGCAGAAACTTGCTGAAGATTCCAACAGGTTTGTTCCTTTCCATTCCCTTCTGGGTAAAGCAGATAAAATCCCTTGCTGGTCCCAGCTACACTGTCCCAGGTTTATGTCCTACTGCATGTCCAGCTGCTCCTGGGGCTCCTAACGGCAGACATTTCCTCAGGACCTTTGGAAGAGAAAGGGCATTCATCCAGCTTGATTAGCAGTCGACCGGAGCTCTTTGGACCTGTTTCCATGGGGACCGCAGCATGGCTCAGGCTTGTCTTCACTGTGGTTAATGTGGACAATAAAAACACCGAAGATGCTGCAGAGCAGAATCCCAACCCGTGCCCTGCGGCGTGCACCAGGCCAGGGCTATTTCCCTCCCTGGTGCTGGTGCTCATGTGAAGGACAGGTCTGGAGCTGGAAATGGATCCCTGGCAGTGCACTCGGAGGCTGGGTTTCCAAACCCCAGGAGGGCTGGCACAGTCACCAGCTGGTGGAAGGAACATCATCCGAAGGATGCAATGAACAGACAGCAGTGGCAGAAGGTCAGCAGGGAGTGAACTGATTCCAGTGCTGATGCTGCGCCGGCCTTCACAGGTGATCTGAACCCTGAGGCCCCAGGCTCTGCAGGTGCTTCTGAGGTGCGTCAGCCGAGGTGGTTCCTCACCAAAGAGAAAACAAAACAGGCTTGTTTGGAGTCCAGCTGCTGTACATGTTGTACAGCTCCCAGCACAACTGGAGCTCCTATGTGGTTCAGGGGCTGATGGAGTTATGGCAACAGAGACAACACAACAGCAATAAATGCCTTCTCACACGCCCCAAGCTCACATTTCTGCAGCTCCACTGGCTTCAAAAGAACTGTCCTGCTTCCACCAATGTGTGAGAGGAGACCCAAGGCTGGGAGAAATGGTGTGTTTCCTGTAAAAGGGGATTCTAGGCAGCAAGAGCAGCTGGCTTTGGCAGTCCAGATAATAGTAAGCTTGAGTGGTCGATTATTTACAGCATTTTGGCTCTGAAACAGTGATGAATATGAGCTGAACACTAAGGCTGGGCTCTGCTGAAGGACTGGCAATGGCTGCTGCTTGTTGGAAGAGGAGCATACAATGTGCAACAAGTAAACAAGGAAAATCACTACACTGCATAGGATAAAATGTTCTCATCCCACTCCAGGGATCCAGGAAGAACAAGTGTCTTTTTCTGCTCAGGATTAATGGCGCTATTTGGGCTAATTATTCTGAATATTTCCCTCTTCTTTTTTAATCTTTTTCAATCTTTTTTAAAGAAAGGAAAAGAATCTTTATCTGGTAAAATGTTTTCATTTGAGTCTTGGTTTTTTCAGATACTAATTTCCTACTCCCACACCCCCATAGTTCACATGTCATTAAATGAAATAATGAAGCCAGCATGGTTTGCTATTTAACGATTTAAAGGCCGGCTCTGACCTCACTCTTACATCTATTTGCTCTACCCTGTTTCAGTTGACTGCAGCACAGTCCCTCTTGGTCTCATGGAAATTGTAAGAGAATCTCTTCAGACCTTATCCCAAGTTGTGCAATGAATTTGCTTTTAGTTCCTGCAAATGGTTTGGAGCCAGCATCTAACAGTTCCTTCTAGAAAGTTTTCCTGAGCTGTTCAGTGCCAGCCCCAGGGGTAACTGGAGCAAGGGGGACACAAAAACAGACATGGGGAAGGATGGGACCCCCTTCAGGTTCTTTCAAGGGCTGTCTCAAAGACCAAGACAACACCCTAGGGAAGGGATTAGCTCCAGAGGTACTTTATGTTTGCAGGCTCTCTCTGTGAGTGTGTTGCCAGTTCTGTAACTCAACCCTTTGCTGTGAGTTTATCCTGAAAAGTGTTTGAGGACAAAACTCCAACGAATCTGTCAGGCACAAAGTGCCTTGCTTTCCTCTTTATTTAGATAAAACTGAGCTGTAACCCAGTGAAGTACTTGCAAACCAAGTCAAACCTGAGGGTCTCACAGGCTGAGATGCACCGCTTGTTACA
The DNA here is from genome assembly GCA_013397935.1 of Dasyornis broadbenti. NCBI lineage: Eukaryota > Metazoa > Chordata > Aves > Passeriformes > Dasyornithidae > Dasyornis > Dasyornis broadbenti. The sequence goes on from VZRN01001256.1 coordinate 1,405,376, forward strand.
AGGGTTGAGAGGAAACTGCTAAAATACAGGATTTGGTTTTGGTGGCAGTAAAGAGAAGTAAATATGTTTTGCTAAATAGTGAGATCTGGGCCTGCCTGGCAAAAATTTGGCAGTGAGGAAACAATCCGAACAAACGTGCTAAAAATGAGCGCACAGGAGGTACCGAGCGGAAGGCTGTTCATCTGAGTCTGAATGCTGAAGAGATGTTTCATAAATATTCGGTACTCTTGGGTCAGGCTTCCTTCCCACAGTGTGTCAAATGGAGTCTTATGGTGACTGTTACAAAAACAAACTTTGTTCTCATAAAGGTTTTTTATTTTAAGCCGTTGTTTCATCGTATGTTTTCGTAACTTCAGGTTAGTGTATATTACAAGGCAGCAAGCTCCAGAGATCACATTGCCTCACGTGCATCCTCAGACAAACAGGGTTGTGATGCTGATGTGTCATTGCCATGTCAACATAGTACTCTGAAAACTCATCTTTTAGTGAACAGTGGGACAGGTACTTATTTAACCTTATCCCAGCTGCTTCCGAGTTGTGCGAGGTTTCATTAGACCTCTCTGAAACTGCTGCAAGAAGAGGGAAACTGGGAGCCTCCTCCCTACCTCTTCTCCACATCTGCCCCGTGAAGCCCGTGACACAAGAGCAAGGTCAGACCTATCTGCCTGTTCTCATCAGGAACTCATTTTTGTATGCAACTTCTCCAAACTTATTCTCTGAGTGTAAAACCACACCTCAGCACGAGCATGCTTCAGGAGAGGAGGCTCCTCCAGGCACCTGGGGTGAGGCACCGGCACCTCTGGGCTTAAGGTCTCAGGCCCACCTCCCTTTTTCCTTTTCCTTTTCCTTTTCCTTCTCCCTTTCTCTTTCCCATTCCCTTTCCATTTCCCTTTCCCCATCATCCCTGCCATCCCCGCCGTCCCTGCTGTCCCCTGCTCCCGGTCCCCAGCTGTGCACACCAGCCCTGGGCTCTCACAGTCAAAACCCCCTGTGCTTTGAGCCTCTGGAGTTGCTGAGCTCAGGGAGGAGGAAGCTCTGATAAAGCCGGGAGCTGCGGGCCAAGCCCGTGACATTTCTGGGTCTCTCTGCTTCTATGGATGGCAGGAGATTCATTTTTAATGCTGCACCCCGTCCAGGAGGGAGACGGGAGCTGCTGTCAGGGCGAGGAGCGGAGCGCTGGCCGGGCAGGGCGGCCAAGGGCTCTCGGAGCCGGCTGCTGCCCGGGGAGCAGGGGCTGTGCCAGGCTGGCACCGCCGTGCCCCGAGCCCGCTGCTGGCCCCGGCAGCCGCCACGGCCACGCCTGGCCCGGGGGCGCTCCGGACGGGCGCCTCTGGGAAAGAATCGGGTGTCAGTGGGTTTCCCTGCCCCCTGTGCGAGGGAATTGGCTGCGAGCGGCGCGGTGCAGTGCCTTTGGGCAGGCTGTTTCTTTAGCAGCCAGAGAGAAAAGCCCCAGCCCAAGAAGGAGACTTTCGGGCTGTAAAGGTAGAGAAAAAGCGTAACTGAGTCACAGCTGATGCCTCTGTTGTGATAGTTCAATAATTGGCTGACTCAGGCACTGCTCTGTAAACAGGAGCTCCCTGAAGTCAAAACACAAAATCAGGGTTTAAGATTTCTCCTCCCTAGAATATTGAAGGGCGGACCTAGAAATATTGAGCATTTTGGAATAAAATCACATACTAATCACTTTTACAACTAATTCCTATTTTTATTTCCCCTGTACTGGGGAGACCTGGACTGAAAGGCTTTTAGTATTTTTGGACTACATTATCTTGTTTTCTAACTTTATTAAGATACTTCTCGGATACTGAATGAATCAGATGGAATATGCAGTTCTCATTTCCTAAGTCTCATAAAAAATCCTATAGGTTTTTATAAAGGATAACATTCTTTCTTAACAAGGGTTTCTAAGTTTTTTCTTACATTAGTATACGATGATACAGATGAAGTATAATTCTCAGTTGAATCATAAGTCACTGCATAAATTTTTCCCATTTCTATTTATTAATGCCTGCAGTTCTTAAGATAATGCTTGCAGCAATGGAGTTGATTTCTAACTACTTTGTCCCTACAAGTATCTCAGAGATTTTTGTAGAGAGGATGGTGGAGCAGAGGATGTAAGGAACCGGTTCCCACGTGATGGGAAATGGGAGACTCTCACTGGTCTGGAGTGGCTGCTCCGAATGCCAGGGTGCACGACGACATCCTGGTCCCCGGCAGCACCACCCGCCCACCCGGCTCCTCTGCAGGGCCCAGGGACATGAGGGGATGCCAGGAGCTCAAGCACCTTTGGGGGAAGGACAGCCAGCCCTGCACAGCCCCAGAGCCAGCCGTGCCTGGGAAACCTGAGCTGTTCTGCACAGGCACAGTGGATTTCGAAAGAGCCAGTGCAGAGCCAGCACATGGGGAGGGAGCAGGAGGTGGGACCCAGGGCAAGAGAGACAGGGAGCCTCTGGCTATGAGGGCATGGAGCCCCCTGAATCCTCACATTAGAAACGTTTCACAGAAGTGTGTCAGTACTGATTAAGTTTTGATGGGAAATGTCAAATCATTTCGACTTTTTTGTTTAGTTTCAATAACATCAAAGGTGTTTCATTTTGTTGAGGTGAAAATGTTTCCCTTTGATTTGATCATTTCAATTTGTGTCATTTTGGCTTCTGAGGCAGATGAAAATACAGGCTCTAAAATGGGAATATATAAGAGTGTAAGGTACATAAGCTGTTTAGTTTTTTATAGTGGGTTATGACTTTGTAGTTTTAGCACAAAACATCATAATTCATCAAACTGAAAAAATTCAACATTATCAAAGCCCATTATCTCATGTTCTCGTTTCTGTTGCTCCAAAGAAAGCACAGAAATGACAGCTCTCCAGACTATCACAAGTTTCCACAAAACAGATTTTTCTGATTAATGTTGCTAAATTAAAGATTAAAACAGTCACACCTGTTGAGTTTGGAGAATTGAAAGCTCTGTGTTGTGCATAAAATCAGGGAATAGCAGAGTGGGGAATGTGCAAACTCTCCGCTGCAGTTTGTGCATCTTCCCCCCATCAGAAGTGCCTTTGGGAGGAGCACTGGTGGGGCTTATCAGACTCTACCTGTGTTTCTCTCCTTTACTGTGCGTAGAAAAACTGAATTACCTTGGAGAGGTACTTCCAGTGCTGCCACTGGCTGGCTCTGGGCTCAAGCTGAACCCATCTGTGCTATAATTTCCACTTCCCATCTCCACATCTGTCCAATAACCTTCCCCAGCTGCTGCCTCCGCTGTACAGCCCCATGGGATGTGCAGGTTCCCAGCTCCCAGCAGGGCTGCTCAGGGACAGCCTCTGCTCCATCCCATGCATCCCTGCAGTGGCAAGAGGGGAAAACAACCCTGAGCTGCCTCAAAGCAGCTCCTGCCAGGCATTAAAGGGAGAGTGGACAGCGACCTTATAACCATGCTGGCTGGAAGAGAAAGGAATCAGCTGGAAAGCACTGCAGTTTGGGAAGGCAAGGCAGTATTTGGTTTCACGTCTGTTTTACTGCAGCTGGGAATAGCACAGACTTGCTCTGGTGGCGTTTTCCACCACCCACCACCCCCCCAGCCCCCGTCACACGTTTCCTGGGGAGGAAATAGGGTTTTCTCCATCATGCAAGTACCACACTAGGAAGCAGCAGCTGCTCCAGGCAGTCCTGATGCTTTGTTCCTGTAGGAGCTCTGGAACAAAAATCACACGAAGTGACAAAACCAGTGGCCAGTTTTTGTCTTACGGTACCAGGGTGGGACTCTTGACTGCAGTGTTTTCCCAGTTTGTGCCTCTCTGTGAGGGACAACAGATCTCCAGGGCTTCACCCGCAAAAATGGGGATTCCTGGAGGTTCCTGGCACATACACTCAAAGCTGAAACTTGGGGGAGCTTCTAAGGCTGAGTGTAAGTGGTTCTGAAGGGCCGTAGATCTTGATCTCTCAAACACACGGAACATGGTTAGCGAAGGCAAAGGAAATGTTCATCCATTACCACTTAGTAACTCCCCATCCCTCCCGGCTGCAGCTCTGATGTAAGCACGAGGTTTGTTCTCCGCTTGGCTTCAGCTCATTGGGAACTGACTAGTCTCAGGTTAATTCTCCTGTGTGCAAACCTTATCTTCTCTCTGAAGGAAATTATTAATAAATTCTTATCTATCTTGGGGAAGCCATTCCAGAATTGCAGTTTTTTGGAGTGTGCATATTCTTTCATTCTCCCCTCAAGGCCTTTCAGTCTTATCTGAACAAAACATCCCTGTTGTCATACCAACTATGTAAATTCGTGTTTGCATACCTTTCTGCTTTTCTACTTACTTTATTTGTAGCTCAACTCATTCCAGAACATAAATTCCTACAAAATAGGACAATGTTATCCTGGCACCTATCAAAATGATGCATTTCATAGGTTTGTTTTTGAGGAAATGGATGGTTCTTCAGCTGCCAGATCTTAAGCAGTAGAAAGGTTTAGAGACACTGTGAGAGCTTTGACTTCTGGTCACAGTGAGGAGCAGGGAGAGGATGCCCAGGCTGATTTCCTCCAGAGCATCCTCAGGCTCTGGTCAGCCATTCCCAGCTGAGAAACTGGTTGCAAAGAATGATTGCAAAAACCGTCTTTAAAACCCCTCAAGCACATGCTGCTGCATACACAGTCCAGGGAACAAACAGAATCACAGGGATAAAAAAAAGTGAGCATTTGGAATTTAGCCATGACTGCCTTTTGCAGCCATCAATGCAGCCCTACGGCAGCACAGTAAAAGCACACTGTTGAGCTCCTCTGCAAAATTACTTTACACTTTCTTTAATGGGAGGCTGGGGGTCCTCAGGGCTTGACCAGGCTGCTGAGAGTTGAGAGCACACGGACTCTGCTCGCAGCCAAGGTGGAAATCCAGATTTCAGGGTACCTAGAAGGAAGCAGGCAACCAAGAGTAATGGAGTCTTTATTAATAGAAGATTGGTAAAGTCATTTGCCCTCTGGATGACATGGTGTCATCAATGGTCAGTTTACCTCCACCACGCACAGATGCCATGTGGTGATACAAAATACAAGCGATGAAAGGTAAGACCTGGACATAGGATATTAATAGGGTGGCAACTTCCAGAGGAAAGCTCACCTTTTGAAAATAGTGTTATCACAATGGCATATTCAATTTCCTTATCTCAATAGGCTCAGTTTCCACTCTTTAGGGCTATGTGTTCAGAAGAAGTATTTTTAACCTCCCCTCTGTGGCTTGCCTGCTTGCCTGCTGCAGATCCACCAATGGCATGAATAGTAAAAGAACACAGCCCTGAAAATAGCATTGCAGGTCCCAATCCTGCACTGCAATGTGCTTTGCTGGCTCCTTAAAACCAGTCAGATCCTATTTTGTTGCTGATATCAATTGTGCTGGCCAACCTCATGGCAGAGAGGCTCAGAAAACATACATCTGTCTTTCCCTGTAAAAGAAGTCTCTGTTCATTCTGCCATGGTAGAAATTTGTTGATCTTATTCCTGGCATGCACGTCAGTACTACCAGCAGAATGACAGTGCCTCTGCAGAAGAGGACAGGGAAGTTTTGTTGCTCCATATGAGTTTGTGTCCAGGTCTGTCTTATCCACCAGGGTTTATTTTTACTTCAGAGAAGTCTGTGAAATAGTTCCTGGCAGATATGGGTAAGGAAAATGTATCCTTTTGGACACGACTGGCATTGCAGGTTTGCAGGGTGCTAGAGGCCAGCAGTGCCTTGCAGAGCCTGGTAATTTGAAGAATTTCGGTGTTTCTGGTGGTCATTAGCACAACCCTGCCCGGCTGGCAGGCAGAGTCCTGCCCTGGCTGCCACGGGCCTGCACAGAGCAGACATGGACAGAAACCAAGCAGAAATGAAATGGAGAAGTGTGAGACACTTCTTTGTAAGTCAGACTTCTTGAGTCGCCTGCCAAAGGCAGTGATGAAGTTTTAGCAATCAAATGTGGGCAGCAGCAGAGGGACAGACACACCAGCTTGGTGCCTCACTGCCGTCCTTGCACAGTCGGGTATGGATGGGTCCAGCATGGGCTCTGCAGTAAGGCCCAGGCCAAGATGGGCGGACGTGGCTTTCTAGGCACGAGAAGCACAAAGGTTTTCATGCATGGGCTGAGTCCTGGCCCCTCCACTCTATCACCACTTCTCTTGGGAAGAGGAGATATCTTACATGGACACTTTCAACCAGAATGGTCTTGTCTGAGGGCAATATCTTGAGAGGCAGTATGTCTGGGCTCTGGCCCTGGCATTGTCACTGCAGTTTAATTACAGGTAGACTAAGTCATACATCCTGGTTCTGCCTGTGTCCAAACTGAGAGCATGGACAGAGCCCCTGTGATTCCCTTGTGCCCTGGGTGGTTGAGTTTGCATTGTTCAAAAACCAGAATATACCTGTGCATGTGTCTATAAATAGCTTTCACCCTTCCTTGAACGTGGGCTTTTGCAACTCTCACACAGTGCAGTAACATGAAATATTGCAGTCACCTGGTGTTACATACTGCCAACCACACAGGCATCACCCAGGTTCGTCTGAGGATCTGAATATTTACATTCTCTCCCTTCTGCAGACACACACCACTGGTCTGGGCACTGCTGGAAACCGAGCAGGAGCCGTTCAGTGGCTGAGCTTCCCTGGGCAGGCAGGGGCCGTGGGGATCAATGGGTCTGCACCTCCCAGCACTTCCCAGAACACCAGCTCCTGTTATTTCACATACTGCAGTTGCAGCCAGCCTCTCTGTGCTGCTGTGAGGTCATTAATGTCGCCTGTGCTCGTGATGCAGCGGGAATGTCAGGAACTGCCCACGGAGGAGTCTCCTCACTCTGAGTACCTGTGCCCATCCCTCCTCCCTGCGCCAGCAGGTCCTGCCACCTGTGCCAGGCTCGGCACCAGGACTCGTACAGAACTTGTGTCTTGGTTGGTGCCAACACGCCCTACAAAACAATCTGAAACTATTGATTTACCATGCAGGTTGATCCAGCAGAAAATTAGATTTTGCTCACGTTTGTTCCCTGAGGCTGTACTGTCTGGTCCTGGCCGAGGCTGAGGTAGCAATGCTGACAGCACGGATGGGCTCAGGAGCTCTGGGGCTGTGCCAAGACACAGTTCTGCTGTCTGGAAGTTAGTCTGGGGATTAATACGATAATGGATTCATCCATAAATTTACTTCCCTGAGCTGGGTTTGCTGGCCTTTGGGATATATCCCACCATCCTGGAAATCCTCCCCATGGCAGAAGGACAGGATCTCCTGAGCAGTGCTTGCAGACAACTGGCCTGTGTCCACTGTGTGCGAGAGGAGATGGTCCCCAGGACTGGGGCTGGGCATGGCAGCTGGGCTGACCTGGTGGCACGCAGGATGGTGAAGTTTTGGAGAGGTGAAAGATGGAGAAATGGATAAATATTTGGTTCTAATATTTTAGAACACTGAAAAATCTTAGGTTGGCAGAAGCCAAACTGTTTCTCTCCCTAACCCTCCTTCATCCAATTTTCTCCCTCTCTTTTCTTCTCTCCACCATTTTTCATCCTTTCCCTGTTTGTTTTTTCATGTTTTAAATAGGGAAATAGAAGGGATATATTCAGTGAAATTAGAAAACCTATCAAGAACTGCATGTGCTTTATGGATGTTATCATAAAGAGACGATTGTTGCAACAGAATGCTTGAGATGAAAACAAGAGTGCCATTTCAGCATCTTCTGTAGCATGAGTCAGAGAGATTGATAGTTACCCCTTGCAATTAGAATTTTTATTAGCATGCCGGTAGCCTTGGCATGCTATGAATGGATGCCATTTTCTTGGAGTGTTTAGTCTTTCATAATGCTTCAGAGAAAATAAAGATGGGCGGGAGTCACTCACCTCATAATGCTGAAGGGAAAATCATGCTTTGTGCTGCCTCAGGCTGGACGTTCAAGCTCCACACTGCGGGCATAAAACCCATTAGGTACCTGAGCAGAGCTCAGCAGGGATTACGTCTCCCCAGGACTCCGGAGCACCAGGAGTGGACTGAGGCTCAAGAGCGATGGGCACTCCAGAGGGATGGTCCAACTCTGCTGCTCTCCCCGTTCCTGAGCATTCCAGATCTGAGTTTGCAGGGCAGCCTGTAAATGCCCCGTGCTCTGCATCAAACCAGCCATTTCATTCCCTAAAGAAACGTGTTCTTCTCTGCTTTTTCTTTCCTTGGGGCAGAGCCCAGACTGACCCAGCATGTGTCAAACAAGCCAAGGCACTCTTCCAGGAGTTGCTGTGTTTAAGCAACTTCATGAAAATCCTGCTACCATACAGAAAAATGACATTTTTTCATTTTCTATAGGATTCACATTGCTGAACCAGGGAGTGTCTGACACCTGTGCCAGAGCAAAGAGCAAATGAGAATGTATTTTTTCTTTGAGGCTTTCCCCAATGCTTTACGTATGATTTTCAAAATTCAGCTCCTCAGTAATGCAAGAGGCTGCTCAGAACAACTTCTCAATCACACAGGGAATTTCTGTGTCTTGTCCTTACATTTCTGGGAAGCAGGGGCAGCAGCTTTCCACAAACCACCTTTCTGGAGCTCACACCAGCCTAGGGAACACAAGAGGGGGAAAACAGATGCTGGGGATCCAGCCTCCATGAGGGTCTGTCTTCCCAAATAGCTCAGGCTCTGGAACACCTGACACAGGGTTCTGAGCACATCAGAGCATTTCAGCTGCTTTGAAACTACCAACATGCAGAAATGCTGTGTCTGTGGCTGCTCCTGAACCCCTTCCTCCATGCCCTCGGGGTGGGCACAGGCTCTGTCTGGCTCTGTGTGCCTGCAGCCTTGTCCCAGCCAGGAGGGAGCAGGGGCAGACCCGGCTCAGCCCCAGGGCCATGCCCCGTGCCCAGGCTGGTGCCCGGCTGTGCGTGGGTGTGACGGTGGCACGGCAGGGACAGGGGCTGCAGGGGCTGCAGGGGCTGCAGGGGCTGCAGGGGCTGCAGGGCTGCAGGTACGGGGCGGGAGGGACCTGTCGGGGGTCCCACAATGCTCCAACCAAGCCAGGCTAAGCCGAGCATACAGACAAGCCACTTGTAATTCAAAACAGGCCTGATTTTTCCTTTAAAAACCCATCATATGCGGGTTTATTTTCTGCAACTCTTCCAGGCCGGTTACCCCAACTGTTGGCAAACTGCAAGGATGAGGTTGCCATGGATACGCTCTGCACTGATTCACATGAAATACATCATTGCATTATTCCCAGAGTGGTGAAAGCCTTTCACAGCTGATAATTTTTAAGAGAATGATTCATCGTTAAATATATCATGGCAGCTCTGCATTGTTTGTTCTTCCTGGGAAGCATAATATGGAGATAGACAGCTCTTGGGGTGCTCCTGAAGCCGAGGGTGAGGCGGTGAGCAGGGCGCTGCTGCGGGGTGCAGTGGCAGGGAGCTGGGAGCAGGAGGGAGTCCTGCAGGCACATCTGACCTCTCCCTCGGGGCCAGTTTTAAGGGAGAAACACCCCGCTCCGTGCCACATCCCACCGAAACCCATGGGAATGGCTGAGCTGGCGCCTGGAATCAGTGGTGGGGGCACACAGGGCTGCCATGTGGCTGTGAAGGCCCTGGACTGTAACAACTGCTACGATTTTTCACCTTCACCTCTGGAGAGACTGTTCTGTACATTTGGGGCAAAAGCAAAACCTGTGTGGGAGCCTGGTGTCCGAGAGGGCCCGGTCTGCCCCCTGTGTGGCTTTCAGTCCCGCTTACCACCTGGTGCCAGCCAGGAAACCAGGGTGCCATCCCTGGGAAACAGAGCCAGGATGAGCCTGGCTGTGCACTCCATGGGGAGCTCCCCGTTCCCGCAGCAGCCCCTCCCAGCTCCATATCCCCCAACCGAAATGGGATCACTTATGTGATTTGCAACCCTTTTCCAGGCTCCTTACCCCACTGTTTATAAACTACTTAGTAGGTGCCTAAGAGTGTTGGAGGATTCCCAGTTGGATTTTCAGATGCAGAGGGGTGGATTACAACTCCCAACAGTCACGTGTCCTCTGGAGTCACCTGAGATCAGTGGCAGTCCCAGAGCCAGGGAGACAAGCAGGGCACTGCCTGCTCAGATTTTGAATTCCTGCATTAAAAGAATCTGCAGAGAACACAATAACTTTCTTTTCTGTAGCAAACAGGCTCTTTTCAGATAGCTGCCTGCACTTAGAAAAGAACCCAAAACCAACTGAAATGAACAAAAACTGGGCTGTGTGTTCTTGACTCCAGGCCAAAATAATTCTCAGTTATCCCCAAGACAAAACTGTTTCCTCTGTCCCTAAAAGCCAAAATCGTACATTTCATGCATAATTAATATGAGATTTTAGTATACATCAGAGCCTAGAGTTGTGTGAGGCACAAATGGGGCTTCCCAAACAAGGCTTTTGATTACCAGTCACTTTAAATGCAGGAAATAATGGCACTTCTGAGTTCTCCAAGCCCTCAGAGAGGAACTTCTGTCACAACTGATGTTTCCTGCTGTACTTGGCCTCCAGTCAGTACAGCAGCTTCCTCGGGATGGATGGAAACACAGCGGGGGCGGGAATCACTGTCAGACCCTGAGCACAGGGGATGGAGACCCACACGGTGCTCTGCCACTGCCCCTCACTACCCCATGGCAAACCAGCACACCCCAACACAGCCAAACATGCACCAGCACACCCCCCAAGACACCAGCACACCCCAACAGACACCAGCACAACCCAGCAGACACTAACACACACCACAGGTACTTTTGTAGATTGAAAACAGTGAGTTTTCAATCCTTTAATCCCCATATTCGTTTTTCTTTGAGAGCAGCCACTGATGAGACAGGTACCAGTTCCCATTTGTGCCCCACTAATGCTGCTGCTGAACCTCTCTTCCTTGAGTCAGACATGGCGTGGCTTTTCCTGGGACACTTGGAAAGAGCCAGCTCTGCCTTTGCTGAGGTCAGGATGGTGCTGGGCACAAAACCCATCCCAGAGTGTTCCCCCTGGCACCAGAGCTCAGGATTGTGTTTGCAGGCTGGTGCTCTTCAGGGTAGCCTGCAAATTTCCCATATCCCCACTCCTATCCATGCTGGGGATGTTAAGGAAAGCATGTTGTTGATGGAAGTGTTTTTCAGGCCTCCTGTATTTCCTGGGCTCTCTTTATAGTACATCGAGTACTACATAGGCTGTAGTGACTTCTGGCTTTACATTCTTTAGAGAATGGAGAGAAGATTTCTTTTCATCAAAAAAGACTGAATTTTCAGCTTTTGCCCCAAAACCTCAAGAGCCTCAAGAACTCAAACACTGGAGGACCAGCAGTGGTGAGAACTGGGGGTCTTGGCAAGGAGAGAAGGAAGGTGCCAGACGAGTGCAGTCTTTGGGGTTTGGGTTCATTTCGACCCCTTATGCTACTTGCCCAAGGCAATATTTGTCATTATTAGCCAAGTAAGAGTTCCAGCCTTTTCTACAGGGTTGAGAGGCAGTGAGCAGTGCTGTCAGCCAGGGCAGTGCTGGCTGGCAGTGGCAGCCTGTCATGGCTGTGTGCATCCCCTCCCTGTGCTGCCCTGGGCTGGGGGCGATGTCTGTCAGCAGCTCCCTGCACCAGCTGAGCCCCCAGCACTCGTCCCCCACCTGCCACCAGCTTTTCACCGTATCACAGGTAACCCTCCCTTCTACCCAGGCTCATCCCAATCCTTATTAAGGGTTTGCTTCACATAAGAGCATTGAGAAAATGTGATCTCCTCTCCCCTTTCTTGCTCGCTCTCAATGACACCGTCCCCTTCCCAGTGGGAATGTGCTGTCTGTAAATCCAAACCCACCACCTGCGCTGGGCTCTCTCTCCCCAAACTCAGGCAAATGCTGACCCTACGCTACCTCCCTGTTCCTCCCTGCCCAGCCCTCTCTGCCCTCCAGCTGAGGCACAGGCTGCTCACTGCCCTGCAGACCCCCAGCACCTCAGCATAAGGGGATCCAGCAAGGCCTGGGGTCACTCACGGAGCCGGACACCAGGGGCTTTCACCAGGGCCACGTGGAGGGGGGAAAGGGGCGCCACTCCATAAATACAGGGCCAGTCCAGCAGCAGCTGGAGGTGAACCTGCCCTGTTTCTCAGCCCATGGAGGCCCAATGATCAGTAGAAACCGGATGGAAGAATTTGAGGCAAACAATGGCATTTTAAGAGTCAGAATGTTCTGATACAGTTAAAACACACCAGGTTCTGCTTTCGCAACCCATAACTTGACATTTGCAAGTGTTCAGAGTCAGACCACGGGTCAGTTGGCTTTGCTTGGGCCCGGAGCCACATTATCTATTGAATTCCTTAATGTTGCTCTGCATTTTCCCTTGACAAATTCAGTCAATGGCATTTTGACCTGTTTCCTACTGCATTGTACTGCAGCCTCAAAATGTTACTGGATGGTACTGCATCGCTCTGAAGTGCAACTAAATCTGCAGGATAGCAACGCACCTGAGGAGTGGAGGTGAACTGTGCCTCCAGTTGTTTTGAGTGAAGGAATTATATAACTCTGGGAACGAGGGAGGAGTAGAGTGCTTCCTGCCTGGACCTGGTTGGCCCTTGTGAACAGCTCCAGCCCCCCATGGAGCTCCTGCTAAAAGCAGGTTTGGCTGTTTTTCTGAACGGTTGTGGTTCCAAGTTTGGGGATTAGTTTGGGCTGATAGAGCTCACAGAGGAGCAGATTGCAAGTGTGTGCTGGGGCTGAGGCCAAGGAGATGTGGTTTGCACCCAGTGCCCGGTGCTGGGGCAGCAGCTCCCTGGGATCCCCTGAGGTGAGGTTCTGTGGGGCAGGGCGGGTTGGCTCAGTAGTGCTGCCCACCAGGAAAGGAGCAGCCCCCTCAGGAACTGCTCCCTACCTGAGCACTGGGTTACCTACAGGGTGAGGTGTGTTACCTGCCTGTCCTGGAGAGGGGATATTACCAGCAAGAGAGATCCTGTATTCAATGAAGTTGAGATGGTCCAACTTTCCTTTGATTTTGAAATGACTTTTCTTTCCAAGATTTCTCCTATTTTCTATCACAGAGTTAACACAGTGTTTCCTAAGGTCATGACTGGAACAAACTTTTTCAGTATTCTCAAAACGTTCTTATTTATCTGAAACATATTTCCAATAATGTTGTCATGCAGTAAATGTCAAAATGTCCTTATTTCCAACGGGAATCAAAGCAATCAGCCTCTTAACAAGCTCTAGTCTTAGCGTGGAGCTGCTTGGTTAATGGCAAAGCCCTTAGGCTGCATGCTGGAAACCTTCAGCTCACTTCATTGCCCACCACAAAATTATATATAATTACACAGAGCTATTGTATGGAGTGACCTTTAGTCATATTGTCTAAGCTGCTTATCACCACAGAAATAAGATGTATATAGTAATCTTCTTATGCTTGCTGAGAAACCTAAACAAGGCCAGCACTGGTCACTTGTCTGGCTGTAATAAGGTTACTGTACAAGGAGATATTGATGTTGGGAAAAGCATGCTGGATATTGCCCATTTAAATTGGTGTACTTATTTCTGTCTTAAGTAGGTGAATGTAGAACAGTTTCCTTAGTGGTTCATGAGTCTGTATCCATCCTCCAAAACGGAGAAGGAATGTGTAGGACATCCCATGGGCTGTGTAAGGCTGAGTGCCTTGTACCGAATCTGTTCACTCTGTCTTCCCTAAACAATCCTGCAGCACCCACCAGCTGCTGGAGCGTTACCAGACCGTGCTGTCTGATAAAGAGGTGTGCATGCAGTAGGTGGCAAGTGCTGATTTTCAGTAAAATTAGGAGATACAAGCTGCGAATCACAGATTGACATTACATCTGAATCCCCCTTTCTTTCAAAAAAGGGGCCAAAACGACCATCAGGGCCGCACACCAATAGGTATGTTCCTGTTCCCTCTACAAGCTCCTCACAGAGGCTTCCTCTTGCACATCTCCCCCTCCTCCAGGACCTGCATGTCTTTAAGAGACAGTTGAAAAAATAAGAAAAGCCAAGGAAGAGTTAATGGTGTAAAAGGAAGATTTACACCTCATGTTTGAAACTCCAGTAGTGAAACTTTTTCCTTCAAGGAGAAAAAATATTTCAGAAAAAGCCTCTGTTTTTCCTCTGGGGAAGGTATAGACTAGTTACACTACTAATTCCCAAAGCGGGATATACAGAGAACACTTTTGGAGTGATTCCTTGGAGAGCAAAAGCACTCAGTGAGGGAAATTTTCTCTTGGAGTACTCTGCATGGAAAATTTGGAGTCACTAGTTCGCATAAGAGGGGTCACTTTCAGGGCTCAGCTCATGGGTACAGTACCCCCTGGCAAAGGCTTTTTCGGGCCCCAGCAGGGAGTGCAGGAAGGGGCTGGGGTACATCTGGGGCAAGAATGACCTGTTGGCCTCTCTTCTCCATCTGGGACCAGCAGAAATTTGCATTGGCATCAGTGATCATGCAGAGCAAAACAGTTTTTAAAAAGAAACGTGGAAGCAGGCACTGGCCCAGTTCACCATCGTGCTGGACACAATGGTTATGGAAACAGTCACGGGAGTGGAGAGGAGCAGCACAGGGGAGGCAGGGCACAGTGATCCCCTCAATACAGACATCATTTTCCAGAAGCACAAACCTAAGACTGAGCAATACATTTTGGGGATAAAACCAAACCCCTCAGTTGCACTGAATACTTGCAGATCATTTCCAAAGAATGCTCTGGGGAAAACGTCCCTGAAGCAGTGCTTGAAGGTGAGGGGGAGCTTCAGATGTGCTTTGTCCTTGCTGCCTTGCATATTATGTAGGAGAGAGATTTCTCCCAGGTTTTGGTTGATACTAGGCCTATTGCTGCCGGTATGGAATAGCAGATCAGCTCTCCTGAGGTAATTACCTGGGACATTAAGCTTATTAGGCATGTGTTTGGAGACAGGGAAGGCAGGAGAAACCTGACCCCAGAGGTGTTTGGGTGCTGATTGGTCACCTGAGCTGGCAAAGGACTTCCACTGGCTGGAAATGCCTCATCCAAGATTGTCACTCCTTAGACTTTAAAAAGGCAGGATCACCAAGGCAAAGACAGCACCCAGAGCTCTGGATTCAGCCTGACTGAAGAGCAGGGAGAGCACAGCTTCTGTGTTTTTCTCGTCTGGCTTGATTTCTGGAGGTTCAGAGTTTGATAAAGCACACACACAAAGCTGAGCCACAGCATGCACCTTGCAGTTCCATCTCTGAAAGATGAAAATTCTGCAAAAGGCCAGACTCCCATCTCAAAATGTCAGTGCCCCATCTTCTCCCGGCACTCCCTTTCCCTTTTCCACTGGGTCTTGAAAGCAAGAAGGAGCTCACTGCAAACAAAAGGGGGAAACTGAGAGGCCTCATCTGGTTTTGATTGCACTGAGAGATGATGATGATGATGATGATGATGATGATGATGATGATGATGATGATGATGATGATGAAGAAGAATTAGAGCACTGGGTTGATCCATTGTGCCCGTCTCTGTTGTCATGGTCCAAACCTGCCCCCACAGTGTCCAAGCTCACACTTTGGCTCTCCCTGCAGGGAGTGTGTCACTGTTCATTGTTTTTTATGAAAGCCAGAAAGGGTGCTTGGGAGGTGTGTGCAATCTTCAGGGACAGCAGCTCCTCGATGAGTGCCCGGTGTCACAGCAGCCGTGGGGCAGGGCTGGACACACAGTGGCGAGCCCAGGCCATGAGGGCCACAAGGGGTGACAGTGGTGCTGTGTCTGCTCCATCACTGCTGTGACATCTCGTCTGTGCCACAGCCCAGCCTGCCATGCACACACTGGTTTCCTTGCAGAGGCATATGATGGAGTATCTATTGCGCTCAGAAATCTCTTTCAAAACCAAAACACTTCTCTACAGCCCTTTGCCCTTTGGCAGATGACTTCTTCACCTGCTTAACTTGGGAGTTTCATTTTGTGAGCAGGGTGTCAGGTCTCATTTACCTAGAAGCTCTCAATACTGGTAGTGCTTGCAGATACTGCTGCTGTCATGGCAACGAGGTAATTTATGCATGATAGATACCTGCTTTTCTTTCTTTCCCCCTTCCCCCCAGTGTTGCTAAGTGAAGATAGGGTCAGGGGGGCCGTAAACTGGAGCAGGAAACTCGCAGCACCATACACATTAATAAACCATCCAGACCTCCCTCCTCCCCACCTGGCAGATCCCGTTCAAGTCCCTGCTGCTGTCCTCAGTCCATCCCTTGCTCTGGCAGGAACAAGTGACAGCAGAAGGGTGTGTGGGGATGCAACCAGCCGTGCCAGCTTGCCTTTCCCCACAGGCTGAGATGTGCTGGTCTGCACACCGAGCAGGCCCTGTCAGGGACCAACGTGCTGCTTGACAGGCTGCCTGTACTCACCTGCCTTCCCTTAACTCGGATTGTGACATGTGCTTAATAAGTGCCACCGCTCAATTATTTAACAGCTGGGCCACCGCACATAGGCTGACAAACAAGGCTCCAGGGCTACAATTTCAATTCAGTTAAGTTCTCCTTTAAATTCTTTCTGGGTTTCATCTGTCCATTTTCCATGACAACCAGTAAGGACCAGAGGTCAGAGAGGGAAATAGAAGGAGTTATTTCATTTAAATTCGATGACGCTCTGTCAGCCTTGAGCTCTTCTCAAGTGAAGGGATTTCTACAGAAGAAGCCCCTTGCTGGAGGAGAGACATCATGTTCCCTGGCAAGCCTCCCTCTGCAGTCCTTGGTTGTTTTCCTTCACTGAGGAGCTTCTTCTCTGGACATAAATCAATTTTATTTACATGTAATATTAAGTCTGAAGAGTGGAAAAACCCTCCCCATAAAGAGTGGAGTAAGTGGCTGCCTGGAATTCACTGTCAGATCAGGATCTGATCTCCTGACAAATCAGGAGCTTCTCCTCGCAGCCCCCAGACGCTGCCTCAGTGGCCTCGCAGCTGCTGCTGTGCACAGAGGCCTCAGCGCTGCCGGCTCAGCCCCAGGTGCTGTGAGGGCTGGTGACAGCAGGCACGAGGGGTGGCAGTGGCACCGATGTCCCAGAGCCCAGCCTGCACACGTTTGCTGGGAGCTCTGGTGCCAGGGAGGTCTCTGGGGGCCCCCAGGACCCCGCTAGGTGCTGGCACAGCTCTGGGTGCTGTTTGCAGCCCACCCACGGCACTGGTCCTTGGCACGTGCCCTGGGCTGCCACCGCCCCTGGGGACACAGTCCTGTCCCTGGGGTCGTCCCTGGGGTTGTCCCTGGGGTCACACAACCCCACAAGCTCCATCCATCACCATTTAAAACCTGCTCTCGGTGGCTCAGCATCTGTTGTGTCAGGGTGTCGCAGTAGGGAACTACAGGGAACTTACCTGTCTTGGGCATCCTGGTGGGATAGGGAGAAGCAGCGCTCGGAGATCAAGTGAATCCCCCTGCCCATCGGGAGGCTGTTCCCACAGATCCTGCTGTTCCCTCAGATCCGCTCCCCCAGTCCCCAGAGCAGCACTTAGAGCTGCCCACGCCGGAGCGAGGAGCACTGTCCCGGGAAAAGGAGGGCACGTGAAGGAATAACAATACTTTCCTCTTATGTAACTCTTGCCTAAAATACTTCAAAGTGGGCCTATAGATAAATAATTGAAGATAATACAGAATTAGCTGTAATTTTGTATGTCAGAAAGTAACATTCCTCACTGCTTCTGTGCCGGTTAGGTATGGAAACCACCCTGGCTGTGGGACAAAATGAGGCCACGTGGCTTCGGAAGCTGCCCAAGAGCACAAAGTGTGCTCACAGGCATTGCAGCTACTCAATGTTCAGGGCAAAAACTATTTACTGAGGAAAAAGTTGCAAGAATTCTGAATAATGGACAAATGAGAAATTTGTAATTCGCCCACAGGCAGTTTGCAAGGATGGGGAGGGGGAGAGGGGAAGCAACATTTGTCAGATAAATTATTTGTGAATTAATCACCCTGCTCTCTGAAGTCGGTGGGGAGCTCGCATAAATAAGCGTATTCATAGAGAAGACCAAGTCTTTCTTTAATAGTGCTCTGAGAATGGTAAATTCATTAGCTGAAAGCACTGATTATGATTCAAAGGGATAGGGAGGGGAGAAAATCAAGTCATAATTAGTCACTTAAATTGTACCAAGTAGCAAGCAACTGATTTTAAACTAGTCCAAACAAAAGGGAAATGATTTGTTCTGATTAAGTCAGTCTCTCTTGCCCTTTTAAAGATTTATAAAGTAATGTCAATAAATTATGGTTCTTGGGACTCAACCTATAAAACAGCATAGAAATGTAATATAATGCAGTGTCAGACAAGTGGGTTTGACACAGTAGATTAGAAATTAAATGCATATTTATGAAGGAGGTGTATATAGTAAGTGTCGTGTCACCCCAATATTGATCAACTGTCGCTTGTCTAAACTCTTCACGCCTGTTGCTCCCAGTTGTTTCTCTGGCTGCTCCTTTAATGCTGAAGTTGAACCCAGTTTGCTCACTCATAAGCTTAATTACTTTGCAGAAGCACTTGTAAAACTACATGATCTGGATTAACTATGGTGCCGGTGAATTATGCAGCACGCACATAAAGACCCATTTGGAGTTTCCCCTCTGTCACAGTGCAGCACGTGATCCCGATTTCCTGGAGTACAGTTTTCAGCTGTTTCCCAAGTTAAGCAGAGACAGGACAGATCTGTGATTTAGGGGTCTCTTTCTCCAGGCAATGAGTGGAAGTGATGGTATAGGAGAAGCAAGCACTCTTTGCTGCAGGATGGCGACTGCCATCGCACCGGCTCTGGCGCTGGCGGGGTGCAGGTGGTGTTACTCCATTATTATAGTTTTTGCAATTAGGAAAGCATCAGCAAAGAGCTCCAGGTTCTCTCACACCTTCACCCAAATTCTATCACAGTGGGCTCTGAGCTGGGACAGAAATTATACACGGGGGTAAGCTTAGGAGAGGGCAGACTATATTTAAACTACAAAGTACTGAACCTCTTCTGGGTTTGATCCAGAGCTAGCGGAGCTAATAGTGCCTCACAGCAAGACCAATTTTTATTCAGGATTTCCCAGCATTTTGCGTTAAGGAAGAAATGTTCTTGTGTATGTCTGGGCACTGGGAGTGGCTGAGCTCAATTCAGCAAAGTGATGGAACAGGTGTTTCAGCTTGGGTCCACACAAGTCCCAGTGAAACCTGTGAGACTTAAACACATGCTCGGGGTTTGTCAGAGCCTGCTGCGAGTGCTCAACACTCTGTGTGTGTCAGGGTTCCCTCAGCTGGCAGCGCTGCCCTGGGGCTGGGGGAGGTCTGGGAGCAGCCCTGCTGCACAGAGCTGCCCCCAACTGCGTCTCTGAGGGACTGGGTGAGAGCTGCTCTTTTTCCCTCTACCCATCAGACACCACTGGCTGCACCAGCACCTGCCTTCCAGGTGCACAGTGCTCTGCTTCACCAAACTTCTCCAGTCACCCAGTCCTGCCCTGCTCTATTTTCAGCACCAATAAATCTCCTGTAGACATCCCCTTTTGTCACAGCCTGTTCCCCAGCTCCTAGCTCCATAGGCTCTCCTCTGTTCCAAATGTAATTGCTCTTCATCCTTTTTTCCTGCTGTCTGGAACCATAGCTCATCATCCTACACTTCTCATTATCTTAATTAAACCGGGGCAAGTCAAGGGCCTGTTTTATAACCTGACATTACCCTGTACATTTTTTTAGCTCAAAAGATATGAATTAGTGCTGAGATATCTTCTTGGAGGAAATTGGCACCTCAGTTTCCTCAGTTTGCAGTACGCTGGTTGTCTGAGGAGGGATAAGTGTAAAACAGAGCTGAGCGTTCTGATGTGCCCCATCCCATCAGGTAAAGCCAGTCTCTTCCATAGCAGTTCCTGCCCACTGCCCCTGGTGCTCCTGGGTGGCAGCTTTGGGGAATTGGGTATCGCAAAGCGCTAAATCTGCCTCCTTATTTGATTTGATTCAAGTCTGTTTGACTTGCTGCTCGCTATTCTGGCTGATGGTTGATGGCTGATTTGTCGGATTTATCTGCATTTCTACATGCCAGGTGCTGTCTGCCAAGGCAGCTGCAGCACCCAGGAGTTGGGTGAGAGAGCTGAGAGCCGTCCCCAGTGAGAGAGGAGGAAGAGAGAAGGGAGGCGGTGCATCTGTTTGTCAGAAAGATCTTTGGATTTGCCCAGCCCACAGAGCTCCCACGGGCCACCACAGGAGGGTGGCTTGTGTCTCCTGCCCCCTCAACCCCAGCCATTTCTCTGTGGGATGAACTGTGGCATTTTGTGGTGTCGGGATGGACAAGGGCCCTGAGACAACAGAGACCCCAGAACAGATCAGTCAGAGAGTTTATAGCTTTGCTCTGCCCTTGTGAGGGGTCTTATATTGGAGGTATCCAGCTGAGCTGCCAGCACAGCTCTTGCCCCGGGTGATGCGGGGTCTGTAGACCAAGAGCGAGGGCTCCAGCTTGGGAAAGGCTTTGGGAATTGTACTCGGGGGCTTGGAGAAACATTTACATGGTATTAGACATGAGTGACCCAACACCTTTCCCTCATGAGCTTCGGAAGTCGAGCACCACCCGGCCCAGCCTGCAGCACCTCTGGCACCTCTGGCACGTGAGCAGCCCAGGTGTGCTGGGGTGCAGTGGGAGCTGCCTTGGGTGACAGCCTGGGACCCCCCCAGCATGGGCGCTGCGCTGCTGCGGCTGCAGCTTGGCTGGGAGCACCTGCAAGAGCAGGAGCATCCACAGCTGCGGGCGAAACCTGTGGGCTCAATGGCACTGAGGAAAGGCTTAAAGACAGGCTGTGGTGTAAATGCCTGTAGCCCTGGAACAGCACGTGGGGAGCAGGCGGGCAATAAGTACTGAACACAGAGGTTTTCTTGCACTGAAATTCACCTTTAAAACCTCACGTAAAGGAGATGTTAGTTCCAGGAGCAAACAACTGACTGCTCTGATCTTACAGGGAAGCAAGAGATTCAGATGATATTAGACATTATTTCTTTACAAAACACTGGCAGAAATTTTTCAATTTTTATGCTGAAGTGAAAATACATTTTTAAAAGGTGCCTTTCCCCCTGCTGTCTGACCACTGCAAGACATTCAGCAATATTAGCAAAGCTGATGGCTGCTAAATGGCCTTATTTCCAACAGTAATGAGCTGCATTTAATAATGAATTAAACATCATTAACCAGGGAAGTTTTTGGTGAATGCTTCTTTAATATCATTGTGCAGCAATTATCACAGGAGTGAATAGCTCATCTCTGTCCAGCTGCACCATTTGTCATTATCTGGAGGAGCAGTAAAATCCCTCTGGTCCAGGAGGCCTAATAGCATTAAATGACACCAAGTAAAGTTTAACAAGTGTTTCTGTTCCTCATGCAGACCAGAGTAATGAAGATGCTCGATCCTGCTTCACCTTGTTTCTCTTTCTGCATGACCCAGCTAGCTTGGCTGTGTTTCTGCAATCAATGAAAGTCTCTCTCAGTGAGATCTAACTCATAGGCACATGAAGTTTCTTTATTAAAAATTGATACATACAATTAAACAAAGATAAAATATGATAATGGGAGTAATGAAGCTGTTTGGTATTTACAGTCTTTATTATACATTGCCATTCCTTAGTAATGAGACCTTGCAGCCTTCTTCATGATGTCTAGTTGTAGGGTCACATTCATGAAAACACAGTTGATAGTCTTCCAAAATTCTTCCCCTTAAAATACTGACCTTCGAAAAAAAACATGCAAAAACAACTATTTGCCAGCATTTCTGTGGTGTTTCCTTACTGCCACAGCTGAGTGATATATTTTTTAGGAAATCATGTGGTTGCCAAAATATTCCTTTTCATGAGGAAAGGAGGCATTGCACAGCTTGCAGCCAGGGAACAGTTCAGTCTGCAACACTGAGAAGTGTGACTCAGGTGGCTTTGGAAGGGTGAAATATAGGAAGAGAGCTCTGATGTGGGGGTCCCTTGCAAGGGCCTTTCTTCTCCAAAGTTCTGCAGTGTTGTTGCTGTGGGACAGGTGTAATCACAGTGATAACACATTTCAAACAGCAGCTCCACAGGTTTGTGCGTTTGTGTGTAATTTAGCAGGGATCCCACTGCATCCAACAGCTCCAGACACAGAGCAGCTGTAACAAAATCTGGCACAGTGCACAGGTAGGCACTCCATGGATATGGACGTAAATGAATGTGTGTGATTTAATGGATGTGCGAACACCCCAGACAACTGCAGCTCCAGGTTGGCCACAGCCATGTGCTCATATTTATAAATGAGCTCACTGTTTATAAAACACCACCAGAGGGTCAGATCCTTGCACAAATCACTCCCCAGCCTTCAGCTGGTCTCCAGGAGCGAAGGTGACACGTTGCTGATCCTGTTTGAGGGACCTGTTGGAAACTGGATGCTGTGGTGGGCCATGGGGTCTCCCGCAGGGCCCTGGGGCTTCTGTGTTCCCAGGCTGTGCCGGGTGCTCAGGCTGGTGCAGGCATTTGCAGCGCTCCCGCTGCAGAGAGCACCCGGGGAACGTCTCCGTGCTCCCTGCGTGCCTGTGCACACCCAGCCCAGCCTGGCCACGGGGCTGCTCACGGCCTTGGCTCTGCCAGCTGAGGAGGCTCCTGCCAAGGCTGCCCTTGCTGAGCCCCTTGGGGCTCTGTGCAAACACCCGTTAGCTCCCTGCTCCCTGCCGTGAGCGAGGGCTCATCAGCTCCTTCTTCTGCCTGTTCCGTGATCAAAATATTTACGGCTCAGTGAGTGGGGCTGGCAGCAGCCCCAAAACTTTGCTCTTGATAGTAAATGTCACATTTAATATTGATGGTGTGGGCTACTCAAGTCACACTTGGATGAGTTAACCATTGGGAATGACATCTATAATAGGAAACTCCTAAAATGTGAGCTCCCTTATATGCGCACATGGCTTCTTTTTTATAAAATAGATAGAAATCTAAGCAATTCAATGCAATTCTATGGATGTAGTTTGCTGTTATATGACCAGGAGAAATCATCTGCAGTCCAGGCTGGTTTCTTATTCGCCTTCGCAGTGCATGGCCTGTACCCTGGTGGGGCACAGAGGGGTTGTTTTATGCCTGTCAGGAGGCAGAGCAGCGCTGGCCATGACTCCGCAGAGGGGCCCTGCCCTGCCAGACCCCCCAGCTCTGCTTCCTCTGCTCCCTGTGTGCAGCTCCCACGTGTCCCTCTGGTGAGATGGAGGCTGCCAGAGGCTGATGCCACAACAGCATTACTGCTCTTGGATTTTCTCTTTACTGTGCAGCGAGATGAAAGTAAGCGACTTCACAGGGATTCAGGCCAGCACTAATATACTGTGAATGAGCTGGGTTCTGCATTTTCACACCACCAGGAAATAGTAGAGTGAGTAGCACAGTGAATTTGTAGTGTTCTGCGGGCACTTACCATGAGGGAGACTCTGTACATTACCAGTATTACTGGGAACAAGAAGTAAATATAAAGTTACATGGGCTCTCAGCATTCTAGCTTGACTTTAAAGGGTTTCTAATTATTGGGAAATAAATTCTCTGCTCAGGTGTATTGGTGCAAATGCTGGGTATTCACAGAAATTCAGCACTTCGGTCAGACTATGCTATCAGCTCCATCAGCTGCTGTGTTGATCAAGTCACGGAATGTTATTGTGATTATTCCACATCCCACTGCGCGATGCTTGCAGTTACTCTGGGGTGCACTAAAAATGATTGCTTCTGGAGCTCACCAATCCATTTTAGGTACCAAAAGCAGACAGGAGGGTTCTGTAGGGAGGGGTGCTGTGCACTAGGAATGACAGCTTCTGTGAAAGGGATTGAAAATGTGGTCAGACCTGAACTGCTGTATGTGAGGGGTTTTTGCATCCCCCTCAGCAAGATTCCAAGTGAGTACATCTACTGTGCATTACAGTTAGGTTGAGAAAGTACAATATTCCATTATTCTTCTTGGCCTGGCAGCTCGTCCTGCTCCCGTGGCAGGGAAGTCCTCTGGTCAGCACTGCACCATTGTCACGTCTGTGATTAACACCTACCTCAGGTAAAAGAAATAGTAATTATTTGCACTTTTTACTACTGTGGTGTCTCTTAGCACATCTGCCAAAGTCTGCCCTGACTCATACCTTACCTAAGCCAAGAAAAGCCAACCTTTCTGAGCAGTAGCTATTAACCTTCTTTTACAGATGAGGAAACTGTGCACAAAGAGAATAAATTATTTACCCAAGTTCATAGAAAAAATCCGAAAAGCCATAATTGGGAAAAGGACCCGGACTACCACTACATGTGGTTTAACAGCAACTGCTGTTCCTCCTCGCTGTGACTTACTCTCCCCCGGGCATTCCATCATTCCTACTCTGTCATGCCCAGTCCTTTTGTCACTTGGTGCCCACCCCGTTCCTGGCTCAGCAGTGTCGCTGTGCACACTGATGTTCTCGGTCTCAGTGTAGGTTTGTGCTCCACTCTTTAGCAGTCTAAATGCAAATTACACAGTTGTGTTCAGGCACCGATTTATACTAATTCGTGCCCTGTTTTACATTGAGAAGAGCTAACTGAGAGACTACAGCTTTTTTTAACCTTTAATAATGACAGGGTTTTAAAAGCTTGTTCTGTGAAGTAGTGGGCCTGATTGTTTCATCAGCCGAAATTGTGGCTGAGATAAGCTCAGTCTGTGAACAGTAAAGCCCTTCCGTCTCTGGTTATCCTGATGGCCCTGCAAAGGGCCCTTTTGCCTGTAATCAGGTTTGAAAGTGTCAAGAGCAGGTATTGCATCAACAGGGGCATCAGCAGTATCTGAGTTAAATTAACTCCTTGCATTAAGGGAGTGAGCCTTGTCCCAGGACAAAATGCGCTGTCTGTAGCTGGAGTTCACAGGTCACAGTCACTTGAGGCATTACCAATGAAGAAAAAAAATATTTAATAAACCACAAAGTAACTCTATAGCAGGAGCTAATCTAAAATTAATTTGATGTGCAAGAAAAAGAACGCCCAAATTACTGCCTGGATATCTTGAAGGTCTTATGAAAACCGTAAAGATCCATCCCTCACCCAGATGAAGGAGCCGCTACCAAGCACAGCAGTTAATTTCCTGCAGAGGAAAATGGATGTAGATCAAAAGATCAGAAAGAATAATTGTAAGGGACAATCACATGAACCAGGTAAGCTGTGAGCTCTTCTGGAAAGTCCCTGTCCAGGTTCAGCCCAAGAGCAAGGGGCTCTATTTTCAGCATTGCAGTTGTTGCCTTTTTGTTTCTCTCAGCAATTCAAAAGCTTCTAGGGAGAAGCTCTGAAGGGAGTAAAATAATATTTTTCCTTAGAAAGGAAGTGTTCTTCCTTTCTGTCTTTGCATCTTGCATTCGATGAGAGGAGCTTACTGACCCTCAGACCTCCCACGTTCCAAGGCACAGCAGCATGGGGGGATTTTCCTTCCACAAAGACAAGAGAGTGTGCAAGGCACAGTGAACCTCCAGGAGGGTGCCCAAGCGCCTGGCTGCCATTCCCTGGGCTTCTGAGCGCTGTCTTGAGATATGTTGGGAATGACAATGACATCCTGAGAGCTGCCAAAAAATCACAATGAACAGCTGGTAAAAATGCTCAAACCTCCCAGTGCCCTAAATATGCCGTAAACAAATCTGCTTCATTGAAACCACACGCGAGGTGGTTGGGAGCCTCGATTTATGGATTTTAATCATTGTCATTGCCATCCCAAGCATCCCAAATGTAGAGCACGTTAAGAACTAAAGCGGCTGCAAAGGAAAGACTTGCAGTCTTCTCAGGTTGTTGCTGATGTTTCAAAAAGAGCAAGAGCTTTCCTGGAATCCTATAAAGAAAAATGTGTAATAAGTGGCTTTTTTCCCTCTTTTTGGCCAGTCAGAGCAGCAAGACAGCAAGCCATCAGTGTTGTCACATCCTGTAGCTGCTGCTCTAGCAAAGGAATGAAATATTCATACCTTTTGGCTGGGGTTTTTATTGAGGTTTCAGGTACCTACCTTCTGCCATCCACTCCATTTAACTAATGATGACCAAAGCCCAGCTCATTTCTCAAAGATTAACAGCTTGCTGGAAATATTTGATTGTCTGAAAACAGAACTGAAGGATGCTGCAGCACGTTCCTCACTCCCAGGGAAGCCCCTGAGGCCAGGATTGACTCTGTCAATTACAGGATTAAAATCCCTGTGTGTCCCAGTGCAGAGGTGGCTGAATTCCAGTGCGGAAAAAGCAGTTCAAAGCCAAGGACACATGGCTTTGACAACAGGATGGAAACTGGCTTGAAGTTGCTGTGAAATCATCATGATTTATTATTATGAGACCCTAACACCTTGCAGAGAAGCAGCACTGAACTGTTTTGCACTGCTGCTTTTTGGAATTCCACAAGCACTTGTCGCAGGAGCACCGGGAGCAGGGGGCTCAGGGAGGGTCCTGCCTGTGGCTGGTGGCTTGGCCTGGGCACTGCAGCCCAGGGTGCAGGTCTGTGTGTGCTGAGGTGTTTGGGGAGTGCGTTACTGCACACAGGGTGAAGTTTCTTCTTACATCCATCCTCCTGCTCATTATCTTCATGCAAATTTGATCTTTCCTTCTGTCAGGGCACTAAGGTCAGCAGCAGAAACCTCTTGAATTTGCATCATTGTCCCTCTCACCCTCACATTTCCATTCTCTAACTCCTTAACCACACGTGGTGGGATTTTTGGGGCAGCCTTGGGGGTTCTTGGCTGTGCAGGGCCAGGAGCTGCACTTCAATGTTCCTTGTGGGTGCTTCCAACTCAGGATATTCTGTGACTGAGTGGTCACTTAAAAACACCAGTTGCACCAGCTTTTTCTGTTCCTCACAGCCTCTCATGCCGCAGCACTAAAGCTCAGCAGCACTGTCAGATTGCTTGCCTCTGCAAGGTCTGCTCCAGCCTGGCAGAGCAGGGATTAGAGTTTGGTCTGGCTCCTCTAGTCACAAATATGTCACAAATATGTGCTCCAGCCCTTAGAGCATGGCAACAGCCTCTCTTTCTCCCTTTTTTCCTATGAGAAAGGACTGCCCTGGTGTAGGTGTCCATCTCCTGGAAGTTCCAGTGTCTGCCTTTTATGGTGATGTTTAGCTCTGCCCCAGCCCGCGATTTCTTCTGCTGCTGTAGGCTGATCTCAGGTCTGTGATCCCATTCCCCAGGCATTTAACTCTTTGCCTTTATAGCACAGGAGGTGCAGCCTGCTGCTGAGCTTTCTGCAAGGACACCGAGGCGGGACAGTGCAGAGCTCAGGGCCCTGGGGGAAGCTGGGTTGGATTTGGGTTTAACTTCAACACCAGGCAGGTGCCAGGGGAGTAGAGCCCCGCTACCTTTGCAGAGCTGGCCCTCCAGCACCTCACTGCACCTCTTTAATTCAAGTGGTGACTCACAGCCTGCAACAATTAGGTAGATGTCATATGCAGCTAGTGAGTGGTATTTTTCAGGGCTCATTTTACTTATTGTATTATATTATATTTTGATTTATAATTATATATACAGTGCATTCCTTTCCTGGGCTCCAGGCATCCTTGCCAAAATTAAAAAGTACAGTTAGCAAAACTAAAGCCAGCAGAAGCTCAGAGCTCTCTGTGAGAAATAACCAGCCAGAGCAACTCTTTTTTTCCACCAGTTCTTCATATATTGTCTGTTCTCCCTGCACTTCCTTCCCATGAACCTCTGGATGAGGAGAGCAGCCCCTGGACCAATCTCTTGGCCCTACAACAGCAATGCAGAGAGCAACACAACAGCTCCAACTCATTCCTCAGATCAGGAGCAGCATTTGCCGGTACTATCAAGTATTCCAAATACTTTTACTTTGTAGACCTGGAGCTTTTACTGCTGGGAGGAATTCCGTGTAATCATTAGGTGGGATTTGCAAGTGCCTGTGGGAGGGGATGCAGTGAAGCATCACCTTGGTCTCTGGAAGCCCTTCTTGTTCAAGGAAATGCAGTTTGCTATCAGCAGGATTGGGCAGGGGACTAGGGTGGGATTTCTGGAAAGCTGAGGAGGTGTGTAAGGTTAATCACATTTGATTGCATGCAAATAGCTATTGCCGACAAATTCCTGCCACTGGATGTGCACAATGGGATCTTTAGGATCTAAATTTGCAGAATGAGCAGGGATGAGGCGGTGGAACAGGCACGATGTGGCTGGGACCGGGTGTTTGCCGAAGTGAAGCGCAGAGT
This sequence comes from Dasyornis broadbenti, assembly GCA_013397935.1. Classification (NCBI taxonomy): domain Eukaryota; kingdom Metazoa; phylum Chordata; class Aves; order Passeriformes; family Dasyornithidae; genus Dasyornis; species Dasyornis broadbenti. The sequence goes on from VZRN01001256.1 coordinate 1,433,432, forward strand.
GTGCTCTGTTGTCCCTGTTGTGCTCCTGAAGACAAAACACACGCAGGGGGAAGCTCTGACTGCTCCTGCCTCTTCTCTGCTCATCCTTAACTTAAGCAGACCAGTAGAATTCCAAGGACTGGCATTACCTTGCCATATAAAATACACTGAGAAAGCCACTGGGTTTTGCTGGATTTTGTAGTTTGGGAATATTTGTACTCAGGCTGGTGGCTTTGGTGGGGCCGTGCCTGGGCCCGACAGCACCCGGCAAAGCTGAGAGCAGAGGGCTCGTCCCTCTGACTCTGAAGTTCAGGCTTCGGGCAGTTTCTCTTCTCAACAGTTACTGCTGGTCACAGCAGGTCAGACTCGCCGTGGGTTCACGTGCTCGGTCCCAGGGAGAGTTTTGCTTTCTCTGGGACAGATTTAGACTCTTATTTAATAAGCACAATTATAGCTGCTGTTTTGATGTGTTGATGAAGCTTGCAGATGGCTAATTGTGTGTCCTGAAGGAAAAAAGAAACTCAGCAGCTGATGTATCCAAATCCAACAGAGAACAATACCTCTGACTCTGGGACCATCGGATTCCTCACTTTAAAAAATAGATGTTGCCTTTGTTGTGATATAATGGCTTAAGAATTTATCCATATAACAACTGAGACTGGAATACAAGAGGAATGTAAGAATTTCTGTGACCCATGCGGGAGGGTGTTGTTCCTGCTTTGCTTAGTCCAGTGATGGTTGGACTCTCCAGCAGGCAGGCAGTTACAGTCCTGGCGCAGGTTGCTGGGACAAGTGGTGATCTACCTGAGCCACACGGTGACAGGATAAACAATCCACTTATGATGGTTAATGCAACGTTTGCTGCAATGTTGCGCTGTCCTCGGCACTCCCAAGCTCTTTCTGTCCCGTGCCTTAACTCAAGACAAAGGCAGCTCCACTGGGCACCAGCAGAGCCCAGCCCAAGCTCCTTTCCCGTCTGGAATGGCTGTGTCTCAAAGTCTGCTCTGCTGTTTTATACTGGTTAACATGAGTTTTAGGTACCCAGAGAATTAACAGTGTTGTTGCCTAGTAAAGTTAGTGTGTGAAACAGTTTTCTAGTTTTCTTTGTTCAAGGTTTTTATGAGCAGACTGGACAATAAATTGAAATAATTTTTACTGATAAGATAAAACATTTCTAGTAATTCTGCTGATAAAAAGCCCCCTGCCAACAGTTATTTAAAGATCTCATTGCTGAGACTTCAGCTCCTCAGAAAGTCGCATTATCTCAGTTCATATAAAGTTGAAACCCAGCATTGCCTTTGTTTACAGGATGGTTGGCTCTTGGTCACAGGTGATTTTGGAAAGGAGACAAAACATGGCAGGGAGGTGGCATCTCCTTGAGAATGGCCACCTCCCAGGAGTGAAGCACCAGGAGATGCTCCAGCTGGCATCCCACTGTTCTCACAGCAGGAGGCTCCAAGGTGGAGGCAAAGGCCTGGCTCTAAAGCGCATTCACGGAAGTGACTGAGCACCTGCACGTCACAGAGCTCCTGGCTGCAGCATCATGGAGAGAGGGGTAATGGACCCTGCCCTTCACTGCATCTTCTGGTCTTTGGTTAAAAACAATAATGCTGGTGTTGTCCCCAATGCTGTGTGCTCGGGTTCCTGCCAGTCTGACTGCACTCACAGCAGTCCCCCTCTGAGCGCTGCCCTCTGCTGCGAACGGGACCTGCGTGGTATTCCCAGATACTGACCACTGCCAGACCCTCAGGGACCCATGGAATGTGGCACTACTTCATGGGGCTGAAGCTTCCATAATTACTGAGCTGGAAAGTTAGTTAATTACTTCCTTCATTATCTTGAAACAGTGATCAGAGTTTTTATAACTTAACCTAAGGGTCCTTCCATCCTCTGTTCTTTCAGCAGCTCTTACTCTGGTTTGGGCAATCCAGCAGACCAGCGGATATTGCTGGGCTGTGTTGCCAGCCAAGGCTTTTGCTGGCCCATGGGAACTGGGATGAGCTGTCCCCCTCACCCCACACTGTCTAGACCATTCACAGGGCATTTGCCCAGCTTGGGGCTGTGCTTGCCACAGGCCCTGCCTGGTCCTGAGGAGCCAGCCAGCCTTCATCCAGTTATTCCACCGCTAGTGTCAGCATGAATAAACCATGTTCCTTTTAAGCTACCACAATTTCTGACAGCTACAGTGCTGTAAATAAAGCAGCTAACGCAGATGCTAATATTAATTCGCATGACCCAGTTGTGCTTCACTAATGGTATCTGGGTTACCAGCCAGCCAAGACAAGAGCACAAATATTTAGCCTGTCTCAGTCTGTTACACCAGAAAAGCAAGCATTTGAAGATATTAATTTCTAGAGCTAAATGTCAGAGGTGCCCTCCATCAGGAAAAGGCACAAGGAAGCTCTGAAAAAGTCACAGAAATCCATGTTTAGTGGTGGTCAGCAGTTTAAGCCATGCTGGCCATGCACAGGGTGATGCCAGCACCTCTTGCTGTGCTGCAAATGTGCTGTGATATCCTTGGGTCAGGTCTGGTCCTGCATCACAGGCCAGGCCTGGGCATGCATCACACAGACTGCCATGGCAGGGGAGACATGCTCCGTGTGCGGGACTGAGTGTTGTTGGTTTTTAAAGCAATATTTAAGACATCAGTTAGCAATGTTAAGATTTCAGGGTAATCACCCATTTAGCCCTTTCCAGCTGCAGCTTCTCTCCCCTTGGTCATCCCTTTGGTTTCTCCAGGAAAGCTCCTTGATATTCAGCTTTTTCTGGAGAAACTCAAAGACTGTCAGGTGGGAAAGGGTGTTCGGGAGAAACATGGATGTTTCATCCGACCTCACGCATCTGGAATGAAGCAGCTAGGCCATTCCAATGTGCCTTGACACCCGTGGCACAGCCTGAGGCAGCTGTTCAGACACCAGGGCTGCTGCAACCCAGCTGCCTTTCCCTGGCTGTAGGTATCGTATTGCATCTCTACACAGCCTCTCCAGGAAGACCAGGCTCAGGGCCTCACTGAGCAGTACCAGGTTTCTTTATCCTCACAGCTGTGCAATAAAAATACAGAAGTGTGTGAGCAGTCTTCAGGCTTGACACAGCTATTGCCATATGTATGTGGTCATGGATTTGGGCTCTCAGTGATGAAGAATTAGTAGGACAGCTCTTCCTACACAGAACTTGATTGCATTTGCTCGAAGCAGCTGACTGAAGACAGGGAACACCCTTCGGGCCGTGTGTGGTACAGGTGTTTGTGTTTTCTATGGTAACATGACCCTGTGGCTGCACAGAGGCAGAATTGAGCTGTTCACATCAGGCTTGGAGGCTTAATTAGGCTTCTAGTGTTCTGTAAGGTTCATTTCACTGCTCGGTGGAGGACAGTTTAGGATAAGCATAATAGGATTGCTGCTGCTATATCCAGCTGCCTAAGCCAGGAAGTCCTCATAATGGGCCTTTACCCAGTAGGAAAATCTTTTCAGAGGATGCTTTTTATAACCCGCAGTTACGCACGCCATGAATGCTGGGGAAAGGTATCCTGCCTTACGCAGGTTTGCTGGAGCCAGCCCAGGTGACCACTTTGGAACAGCACATGTTCCATCGTGCCAGAGGGGCCGGGTTTGCCGCCGACAGCGACAGTCAGTATCTGCTACCCCATGGAACAGCTTTCCTTGTGAGCTTCCCCTGATACAATCCTGGAACTAAAGCCCAGTGCCTTCGGCCAGGTGAGCCCTGGCAAAGCTCTGCAGGCCGGGCTCAGCAACACCAGCAATGCTGGTTTATCTCCTCAGCCTTCCTGCGGGAATTCTGGGAGGCAGCAGGTCCCAAGGCGAGGGCAGGGCTGTGTCCTGTGAACGGGTCCTTCATCAGCGTGAATTGTGAGCAGCAGAGACGAGAGTCCTGCGCGGTGCCTACGGGAGCCACGGCCCTGCCAGGTCCCTCACAGCCGGGCTGAGCCCTTGGGCACCTTTTGGCAACAGCCACAAACCCTGGTGGTGATCGGGGGCGCAGGGAGGAGCGAGCTGCATGACAAACAAGAGGGAGTTTTAAAAGGACCCAATCCTGAGCTCCCTCAGGCTATCCCAAGAGCTCCGTAAGGAATTGCTGCCTGGGAAGGCCGTGCTGAGATCCCCTCCTGCTCTGAGCAAGGAGCTGCTTCCTACTGGCTCCAGTCACTACGGCATTTTAATGCCGTATTTTATTAATGCTGTATTTTTTTAACACAGAGGTGACCAGTGCTTTTTTTACAGGAGGAGGCAGTTGGCAGAGATGTCGGGGTCATCTTGCTTAGCAGGGGACATCGGCTGGCTGGGCAAGGAGCGAGGCTCGGGGCACAGCCCCAGCACAGCCCCTGCGAGGCGCACACGGGCAGGTGCAGCTGCTTTAGGGCGACACTGCCTCTCAGGCTCCCCGGTTCTGGAGGGCAACACCCCTCCGGGGTTCTTTTACATCACCCGAGGAGCAGAGGCAGAGCTCAGCTTTGAGCGAATAGTCCCACTGATACTGCTCCCAGCAAGGCTGCTTTCCTTGTCTTTGCCTCTTCTGCAGGGGCAGGTAATTCACAGATAAAACAATCGGTGCTTATACACACACAGACACGTAGGAGCTAGTCCTGATCTTTCCAAATCCCTTAATATACCTTATGTATACAGTTTGGAACTTGTAGATTTAGCGTGATAGATTGATTTCACGCACTGTCTCAATGGAACATGACATTAGTAACTACGTTCTGTTGTTGTTGTTATTTTCCTTTTGTTTGGGTTTTTTTGGGGTGGTTTTTTTTTTGTTGTTTGTTTGTTTTTCGGGACCTTTTTCTTTCTCTTATGTTTCCCTGTCTGAGCTGCTGCAGAGCACTGAGCTGTGGCCTGTCTGCTCAGGGTACAGCAGCACTGAGGGCAGACCAAGTCCCCTGATTGTGTCTGGTGCTATTGTGTGGGTTATATAAAGCCCAAGCTGTGGTACAGCCTCAGGAGACTTTGGCCAAATCACTGCAGTTTGAGCATATGTTATAACCAATGAGTTGGAATGGTTGTAGTTATTTTTCACAACTCCCCCAAAATGGAGAAAATGGATGAGAATTGAGTGGGTCATGTGGATTGACAGGGGAAGCTGCTATGACAGTTTGAGACAGATGACTCAGGGTTTTTGCTTTACAGTTTTCTGCATTTCACCAGCAGGAATTTCCAAGGGGGTTCTCCAGTTAGAGCAGGCAAAAATACAGACTTGCCTCATTAGCCATCCCAGAGTGAAACGTGCTCCTGTCCCTGAGCTCTCCTCTCATCGCCAGCACTCGTGCCCTCACCGTGAGCAGCTGGCATTTTTGGGAGGCGTGCACAATGCTGACATCATATGTTTGGCAGCCCCAGGAGCTGTGTCCCTTGGCTCTCTTGCCAAGCAGTGCCCAGCCTGGGTGGGCAGCAGCTGTCTCGTCCCAGCATTGGCACTGCTGTGGTACCAGCGCGCCCATCAGCACTGCTGAGCTGCCTGAGCTGCACTGCACTGGGAGCTGGGAGCTTGTCTGCACACAGACCCTACCCTGTGGCAGCAAGAGGTGGGAGCTGGGGTTACCCTCTGCAGGGAGGGATTTCACTGTGCAGAGCAGCTGAGTTTGCTTTCGGAGCTGCCTTGCAGGGAGTGGCCAGCACAAGCCCTGCTCACCGGCTCCTGCAAACCAGGGCTGCTGCTCCCAACAGCACCCACACCACACTGAGATGTCTCACTGAGATGTCTCACTGAGATGTCTCAGGGTGTCTGGCTCCCCTTTCCTGGTGGGGGCAGTGATGCTGGTCCATCTTGCAGAGCCCTGGGAAACTCATTGCATGAGACAGCCTCACCCCAGAGCTGCAGAGGCCAGCTGTGCTTGGATACAGGCATTTGCATCTCCAGGCACAATGTTGTGTACCAGGCACAGCCTTCTATGTTTCTTGTCTTTGCCTTCAGAGGACTAAATGTTTCCACTGCGTAAATCAAGCTATGGCCAACCTGGGCTATTGTTTTGTCTATGTTTTTATGTCCCTTTTAATATACATGTCAGTTCTACCACATCCCATCTGTTAGAAAAGCCTGGATTTACACATTACCTCATTAGTCTTACTGTCTATCCAGCATTTTTTCCATCCTACAGGCTCGTCTCTCCTTTTTTATCACTGATTAAATCATTTGCTTAGGCCATTAGCAGTGAGGCTTAGTGTTTTTATACTCCTGGCTCCATAGGAGGTGATGTGGGAGAGAGCTGAAGAAAGGGGGAATAAGTCAACTTTTAGGCCTCAAGCTGGGAATGTCAGAATAGAGAGCACAAAGGAACACATATTTTATGGTGGCACTCTCGCAAGCAACACAGCAGAGCAGTGGCTTTGTGTCAAGAAACATTGTCAGAGCAGTGTCTGTGTTTATTTTTTGGAGCAGCCTGAACTGGGAAAAGAAGCAGCCCAGAAGCCTCCCCCAGCAAGCAGACACACTTGGCTCTTCTGAAGCTTTTTCCTGTGAAAATGTGGTTCGGGGCTCCTGCCCCGTGCAGGGGCAGTGCTCTGGAGCAGGGTGTGCACAGGGAGCACAGGATGGTCCCGCAGCCTCAGAGCCCAGCTTTCCTGAGGTTTGATTGCGCTGCTGCGGTGTCGCCCTCTGGGGCTGCTGCGATTACAGCTCCAGCAGCTGCCAGTACACACTGGGATTTTTGTGGGGGTATAATTTAACCCAAAGCTCTTGCTTAGCAGCACAATATTCTACAGAGTTACTTAAAAATATGTTTAAACTGTTTCAAATTACAGATTGGCCCCAAAAAATGCTTCCCAAACTGGGGTCGCCCTTTTAAATATAGGCATTGAAGCTTGGCTGGTAAATTACCTGGGTATCTATTGCGGGGGGGTTCAGGGCACAGTTAAGCACCACTCGGAGGCAAGAGACTGTTACCGCAGCCAGCCTGTACTGGAACAGCGGGCAGCTCATAAACTGCTGAAAGCAATGAGAGGAGGCCAGCCGGCCCCCTGCCAGGGTGTTACCAGGTGAGTTGAGCGCAGCTCGCTGAAGCCAGGTTGGTTGCTAGCCTGTGCTCAGGAGAGCCACGGGTGCTGCTGGGTCTGCTGGCACCCAGCACCCTGTGCAGCCCCGTGTGTGCAGAGCCAAGGAGCGGGCACACAGTGAGCCTGAGGGAGGAGCTGAACTTCGGCAGTATAACAAGGGCTGGGCTTTTTCTGTGCAGTCCAGGTCTGGTGCCACGGACACTCATGAAGGCAGGGACAGGGCAGAGCGTGGCCAGCTGGGATGTGCACGCTCGTGTGCACCGCTTTCACCTGGCTCCAGCACCACTCCCAGGCAGGGCAGCCTTTGGCAGGATTTAGCCACAGGGCTGCAGCTCAGTTCAGGAGCTTCATGAGGCACCATGAGAGGCCTAAAACCCCTGTGCCACGGGAGGGAAATCCCAGTGACACTGCACCTGCCCGTGGCAGGAGGACGGGACTCGTGCGTTGAGCCACCGCCACCTGGAGTCCGTCCGTTCGGTGCTGGCGCAGCCTCTCCTTGCCACAAAAAGAACACTAACAGAGTTATTTTCTTCAGAATAATAACCAGAGAAACAGTAACAAAGCCAAGAACATTGAGATGGTGGCAGCAAGAGTCTGGCTTAAATACCCTAAAATAACATCTGCCAGAGCCTGATTTCAAAGCAGCAGCTGTTGCCTGGAATAAAAACACAAAACTTTCCAAACAGTATTGAGTGATAATATAAAAAGCAGCTCTTTAATGAAAGCTTTCAGGTGCACAAATACAGCTTTGCGTATGCGTGATGAAAGATTTGTACAATTTTGATAAGGTTAATTAATTAGTGCATCTAGCTGGTACATCCAATAGAAGATCAGCTGCCCCAGTTACCCACCCTTGGGTCAGCCCTTTGGAGTTGGTCCAGGGGTTCCTTTGCCCCATTTCTTGTTATGTCTCCTAAGTTCTGGTGGGAAACAAGATGTCCTTGTAGGAAATTCTCTTCTTAAGAATAAGACTAAACTGATTTTCAAGAATGTGTTAGTAAGAGTTAGCTTATTGTGAGAAAGGACAGGAAAAGTATATACAGTATATTTATTTTTAATATATAGTATACAACTATCTATTAAAAGTCTACAAAGCTACAAATATATAAAAATGTATAAAAAGCTTAAAAGTCTTTAGGCATCACAGCCACTGCGCTGCAAACAGAAATTCAGTGATTGTTACTTTTCTCTTCAACTATTTTTTTTTAACAATAGTACTTACATTTTTCTTTGAGAAACTGTCCAATTCTCTCCAAATTTCCCACTTCTTTTACATCTTCCACCATCTTCACATAAAAGGAAATTGGCTGCAATTGTTTTCTGCAAACAGCAAGTTTGGAAGGGGATACAAGGTCCGAGCAGGATTCTGCTGAGCATCCAAACCTGGAGGGAAGTGTCTTGGAAGAGAAGGGTGAGCCCTGCAAGATGCACTCCAGACCCCTTCTTCCAGGCTGCCTTTCACAGGGACTGAGCCTGGTCCCACACGAGTTTCAAGCTTATTTCTCTGGGCATTACCTTTAGGTGCAGAGAGAGGACATTGTGCAGAAGGTGGCGCTAAGAGGAGGAGAGCCATTACATCCCATGTTCCAGCCTTGGGAAATGTTTGAGTGAGTTTTGCTCAGGGTGCAGCAGCAGCACACCTTGTGTTTGAGCGAGACTGGTGCTCTCCGGCCCGTGGGGCTGCAGTGGCACAGGGAGGGGGTCCCACATCCTGTGCCCCTGTGCACGTGGAGCCAAACCCTCCCGGCGTGGCCATCACTCGCTGCTCTTGGCAGCCGGGGAGAGCAGCCTTTGCTGTCACTTTCACAAAGCCACCCTGCTATTTGTTGCTGTTTGTGTTAATAATATTTTGGCAATTTTGAAGAGTTGTTTTATTTGAGAGATTTGAAAGGTAAATTATCAGGAACTCAGTGCACTCCAATGGAGTACTGAAACAATCCAGGAGCATGGCTTTGCCTTTAATTTTCTTCCTTTGTATCTTCATTATCTCTCCTTTTGGTAACTGGGTTCTTCAGTAACTGGATTTTGGAGCAAAACCTAGAGGTGTAGAGGGGGATGGATTTGATTAAGAGATCTCTAAACAGGAAATATCCCTCCCCCTTTTGCCCTGCTGACAAAGTATTTGTGGGTTTTTATTTGTTTTCCAATGGTGTCACCTCTCATATGTGGCAGCTTTAATACAGCCAAGTACTTCTTCACATCTCCAAGAGCAGGGTGTCAGCCAGAATGCCCCAGTTTGTCTGGTTTGACATCCAGCTTGCCCAGAGCCAGTCAGGCTCAGCTGCAGGAGTGGCTGCTCCATGTCTGGCGTATTCACCCCAGAAATACAGAGAACCTGTGTCAAGCCTGCTGCCTGCTCAGGAAATGGGTCTGCTCCCGGACATGCTGATCTAAGGAGCCGTTTCCTAAACAAATCCACTGACTACTCAATAGTCTGATAGAGATGGTTTTGCCCAGAAGATAGCAGAAACCTCATGTCAAAGATTTGGATCTCTTAAGACCTTTCAGAACAAGCTAATTCTCTATAGTACTGCAGGGAACAAGATATAAGCAGCTTAGTTAAGAAAAATGTTTTCTGTGAGGCATTTTTACCGATGCATTTTTACCACTGTCTTTTCTGTGGTTTCCCCACCATGCCAGGTGAGGTTGGACAGCATGCTACAGAAGCTCAGGATTCACTATTCCCATTTTGGGGTTTTTTTTGGTTTTGGTTTTTTTTTTGTTTTGTTTTGGGGTTTTTTGTGGGTTTTTTTGTTTTGTTTTTTTTTTTTGCCTTGTGCTTTCAGTGGCCACTGGCTGAAAGTTACAGTTTAGGAATTTCCAATCCAGGTGGAAATACTTCAGGAACAGGCTGTCATTTTCATGCATCTTGCAACCCTTGAATTTATGCGCAGGAGAAGTTGGGAGCAGAGCACAATTAGTGCTCAGTTACAGAATTGAAGCAAATTTTTGGGGTGTGCCACATCCCCCAGCACCGCAGTGAGCAGGGGTGCCCCCAGGCATTGGTATTCTTTAAACCTGGCTGGGAATGTTTTGGTTCCACCTTATTTCCACTCAACGCTGATATAATTAAATAATCTCTGCCCACTGGATTTATTTTTTTCTAAGTATGTGCCTACAATGATCAAAGGGTTGTTTCATGTCATGGGGTGAGCAAAAGAAGCTCTCAAGGTCAAATCCAAACCACCCTAATGACTCTGGGACTTGGATCTGACCTCCAGTAACAGCAATGAGCCAGGAGAAGATGAGCAGCTCAGGAACTAGAAAATGAAGCATTTGAAGCCAATAATGCCCTGCAGCAGTGAGCAATCAGTTGACAGAGAAATGAGAAAGAGAGAGTGGAAAAAAGTCAGAGCCTCCAGCCTGGCTTCAGGGAAGGCAGGACAATCATAAATAGAAAGCAGCACATCTTTTCCCTCCTCTCTCTTTCCCAGGGGACAGTGGCCATGGGAACAGACACGCTTTGTGCCCCGCGAAGGGGATGCAGGAGAGCAGATTGACACCACCTGCAGCAGGTTAACTGGGACAAGTGGCTCCAGTGTCACTGCCCTTAGGACTCTTTTTTCTCTCCAAGAAATAAAGGAAAACAGTTAGCCAATATTAGCTGCTCTGATGAGCCTGGCCACTCGGGACTGCCTTAGGAATTGCCAGCTCATTCCATGGAAGCACACGGAGGGAGCCTTCAGCTGCCAGAGATGCTCATTCACGTCTGTGCCAGATTGCAACCATCGAAAGGTTATTCCTAGATCCCTTGGTAATTCCTATAAACTTATTTCCCTGGCATGCTGAGTGGTTTTTCCTTTATTATTTTGCCTTTTTAAAACAACTCCTAGTTTAGACTGGACTTCCCCAGTGAGCTTTCCCCACGCAGCAGTAGGTTTCTCCCTGCGCTGGGCTCAGCCTGTGTCTCATTTCCAAACCTGCTGAGCAACTTCCCAGCAGGCCAGGTCCAGCAAGTGGCACTGGGCAGCAGGTGACTGCCACAAGTGCAGTCAGTGAGAGAAGCTGGATACTGCATCCATTGAAAAGCCATGTTCTAATACCTACATTGGAGCTGGGATCTTTTGCAAATCCTGCTCTGTTGGGGATTTTGCCATTTTATGCTGCACTCAGGATGATGCCGATGGCAGCACAGAAGTAGGTGCCCATTTGTGCAGACATGTGGAGCACCAGGAGCCCCTGGGGTCGCTGCTTGCAGCAGGGAGGCTGTGAGGTGACTCCCCCAGCTCAGCAATCAGCGTTTTGCAGCAGCAAGAGCCACTCACCCACCGTGTGCCAGACCCAGGTGACGGCTGGGCTCCCCTGCGGGCAGCAGGCATCCGTGGGAAGGGTTAAACGCTGCCCTGGGGAAGGTGGGTCTTGCCCGTTTGTCTCGATGGGAGAGCAGAGCTGAAGCATCTGCCAGAGCTCGTTAGGGATAATGCAGCCTGACTGGAGCCAGAGCTTTATCCAGCGGCTAAAGGAACACAGGGAGGCTGTGCCTGACCTTGCCCTGCATTGCAAGGTCTCTCCCGGGTCACAGTCTTTGAGCCCGTGCTCTGCCCACAGCTCCTTCAGGTGGATGGGACTCCTCTGCAGAGACTGGGGCATGTCCCAGCCCAGGGCTTTTCAGGGGAATGGGGTATTTTCTGCTGGCCAAGCAGAGCCTGAATTGAAATGTCCAGACCATGCTTGAGCTGCTTCCCTGCAGTGACCTGGAACCACAGCAGGATGAGTCAGGCAGAGCCCTGCTCTGAGAGGAATACAGTGAGTCCAGGCAAGGAGTGTCCAGCTGAACTGCAATGACATTTCAGACCAGAAACACAAACCAGAAGTGACCTGGCCCCAGGCCACACGCTCTGTGTATTTTGCAAACCCCAAAGCTGTAGCACTCACAGTGTGCTTGATGTGCGAGGTAACGGGACCATGTGCCTGACAGAAGATCCCGAGTTTCCCAGGACATCAAAACTGCACATTTCCCTGGAATGACAAGTTCTAGCTTCGCCAAACAAAACTCAGGCTCTTTAATGCGCTTCTCCCCCAGCATGCCATGTTAGTGTGTGTTCGTTTAGCAAACAGTCGCTAGGATGGTTGGTAGGATTTTTAGAAAAGTGATATTGAGTATCATTATTCATGGCTGGAGGTGGGGGTGAGAAAGAAAAACAGTGCTAATGTAGCCAACAAGTTCAAGGAAGGTTCAACTTTGCTATTCCAAAATCTGCTGCTATGATAATGAGACAGTCCAATCAGCTCAAATTAAAGGCTCAGGAAGGCTCAACCCTTCAGAGAAGTACATTCATGACAAGATTAATTTCTGCCAATCTGTATATAGTGTGGCACCATCCTGTATTAACACAGAAACCCCAAATTAAAAAAATAAGGTAGCTGAAAAATGCACTAAAACCCAGTGAGGTGTATCATTTCCCTTAATGTTCAGTGCTGCTCTTTGCTATTCTCCATGTGGATTAAAATAGGATGTACCAGCTGGCACTGTTCAGCTGCCATTTACAGGAAACCTTTCCCTTCCCCTCCCCTCTCTTCAATAAACCTTCACTAGAAAGCAGCACACCTGCATTTTCCAAGCAGTTTCAGGTGGCTTTTATTAGAGGAAAATGCAAAATATCAGTAAGCCAGCCACTAAAGATCACACAGCCAAACCTCTCCAAGAAACAAAACAAACCCCAGCTCTGCTCGCTGTCAAAATGGCCAGTGGGACTTTATGTTTCTTTTTCTTCTGTACGTGCACTTTCCAGGGCGGTGAGAGCAGGAAGGAGCCGCTCTGCGTGAGGCAGGTGCCGCAGCTGCCCGGGCTGTGTGGTGCCTGTTGGGAGCACGCTGGGACGCAGGGATGTGGGAAAGGCTGCGATAAGGGATGGCAAAGCTGTCAGAAAGCCAAGGGCTTTTTCCCTTGTGCTTTGGAAAGGCTTGTTCTCGTGTCAGTGTCCTGAAGTCAGCAAGCATGGAGTGAATATTCCCAGACTGCCAGTGAACACTTCAAAGAGTTCGAGCATTTTCTGAGTTCAGATTGGGTTTTAAAAAAACTCAAAAGCAACACAACAACAACCAAACAAACAAACAAAAAACCCAAAAAGAAATAAAAAGGAAAAAGAAAGACACCCCAACAAAGAACCAAGTATACATCTTCACAGTTCTGTTTCATCCTCTATATTTATAGCTGGAATGCATCAAAACTCTCATAGTGAGGCAAGATCAAACTCTCTGTTGAACTGCTGACATAGAGCTGCCTTTTGCTTTATGTTCGCACAGATTTGCTGCCCACTGGGTCTACTTACCACTTGCTATGGCCCCATGCTAATATGAATGATTAATTGCCAAGGATTAACTTACAGCTGCTTTTGTAAATAGTTTGTATACAGCTGTTGCTATTTATTAAATATGTGACATCTAATCCAGTGTTTAGTGCTTACAAAGGGAAGAACCATCTGTGCTTGAGATTAAAACACTTCATTCACTTTGGCCAAAGCCGTCAGCAAGGGTCCCACGCTCTGCTGTAGAGAAAAGCCTTGGGAACCCTGGCCTGGGAAGGTAGACTCGTGTGTGGATGTGTCCTTGCATCAAAGTCCTCTGTCTGACACAAGGTCTGCCTGTCTGACAGGAGGAGAAGTGTGGGCACGATGGAGAGCAGAGAAGCGGACAGGAAAGCAAGACGTTTCAGTAGAATAAAGGACGAAGAACTTGGAGTGGTCCTGCAGGTCTGTTTCCCACCACGTGCAGAGGCCTCATAAATCTCTTTTGAAAAAAAGAAGGATGTTAATATCCAACTTCTTTGCAAGGTACTTGCAATGAATAAACAATTAACAGCTGTAATTCCTTGTGTGAGCCCAAGGTTTTCCCATCAGTGCAAGACGTGCCACCAAAGCCCCTCTTACATCAGGCTGTGTGTGTCCAGGCAAACCCTGGCCAGAGGCTGCACCTGCAGCTCAGAGGAAATTGTCTCCCCAAGCAGAGCTTGTGAGGCAGCAGAAATGCCTCAGCCTAAATTTTATGCCCTTACTCCAAGCATCAGTTTTAAAAAGAAAGCCCTCTGAAACCTGATGGAGAAGCCCTCAGCACCTGCAGCAGGAGCCCAGGGGCAGCAGCAGCCACAGTGAGCTGAAGTCAGCCCTCAGGAACAGCCCCAGGGACACCTGGGCACCCAGGGAACCAGACCATGCTGGTACCAAGCACATTCAACAGGCAGAAGATATTGCCCCTGCCTTTCTGTCTATAAGGATTTACCGTTCCTGCAGGCTTCCCTGTCGTTCCATAACGTCATTAGTGTGGTGCATGCTGGTAAATGGATTTGCCACTTTTCCTAACACATTTCTGGAAGAAATGTTAAACAGGGCACCATTTTTTTTGCAGAACATCACTTGAGTTTGGTACTTTTGCACTTGAGTGCAAAACATCACTTGAGCTCTGTTCTAATTTCGTCTCTATGTGGCAACTCAGGATGGTATCAATGACTTGGTAAATCACCCTGCAGTAGGACTAATTACGCCTTTTGGTGAGAAAGCAGCAGTGGAACTGGTTTAGTCTTCCAAAAAATTCTGCACTATAATATGCAGGACTAATGTGCCTCAGATTTGAAAAGATTTAATATCAATTATGCTCATGCATATTCAAGAGAGGAAGACTGGTTTAGCAATCAAGCTAATAGTTTTTGCTTAATTACATTTAGTTGATTTCATGCTATCTTGGCACATTCCTGATTGAATTTAACCATTAAAAAAAAACCCTCCCACAACTACTCCTGCAAACACCAACACTTTGAGCTCAGCATCCCCTGTAAATAGTGTCTGAGGCTGAGCAGACTGCTTTGCATGGTGGGAGTCGATCACGAGCATCGTCTCTCCCTGGTGCAGGGTAAAATCCCAAAGGCATCTTGAAGAGCGGCTCCCAAGCATTCACCAGTGCTGAGGTGGAAGGCATTAATTTTTTTGCTTTATATTTTTGCTTTTTCTGAGCCCTAACCATTGTCTACTTGAATGCAAGACAGATGGTGGGAATGGGAGATGCATCTGGGAGGGGAGCCCCACACTGGAGGAAGGTTTTGTCTGGGCAGGGGTCTGGAGCCTGGCCTTGATAAGAGCTGCTGACTCGCTGCGTGCAGAGACACGGAGCAGATGGGACGTTCTGTGCATGCTGGGCAGTCACCATCCCAGGCTGTGTCTTTAGTTGCCTTCTAGGGAAGGGCCACGCTGTGCAATACCACACTGCCACGCAAGCTTGTGTGCTGCAGGAGCAGCATTTTGCGTGACACCAAGGGTGGGAACATATGAGTACAACAGAAGAGTCAGCAGGAGGGTGGGAAAGGGGGTTGGTGGTGCGAGCATTCTCGAGGGAGACCCCAGGTGAGGCTGAAGGATGGCAGTAGGGTTTGTCTGCATGGACATGCAGGGAGGACACGCAGATGGTTTGGATCTGTCCAGAGCTGTTGGGGCTGGATGTCTCCCTGTAGCGCTGCGTGCTGGGATTGCATCATCCTGGGATAAAAGGATGGGAGGCAAGGCTGGGAGAAAAATGGGAAACTTCAGCTTCCATGTGCAATTCATTTGTTTTCTTTTTTGATTTCCTTCATGCTAGCAGCAGCAGAAATAGGACAGATGCTTCCCTCTCATCCTCTCCTGAGAACTGTCACTGCACTGATGTCTAAAGGCAGTGTATGTCTTTCAAGTTTGCCTTTTCAGTATTTTCATTCATCTATCATTTTCTTCTCCAGCGCACCATTTGCATCTGGGCTTTACTCTGAAAGAAGACTGACACCATTTATCATTTAATAGGGTTTGATAGCTCTCTGACAACTAAACATGTTCTTAAGAGTATTAAAGAGTTTACAGCCAGCTATGCCTGAAGGCGACTTTCTGCCCACTATAGCTTAGTCAGCAGCAGTTGTAGCTGCAGCTCTCAGGGTGCCTGTAGGCAAATGAAGCATTGACATAGAATCAGCAAAAGTATTGTATCCCCTTTTAAAGTAAATAGACTTACTCTCTCAATAGATAAAGTTATTACAGCTATAATTGAAATCAAATAATTGACTATTATTCAATCTTTCAGTTATTCAAACATTTCCAGGCAAATGCCAAAATTAAGATCTCGTATGTTTCCAAAGCAAAATATGTGGCTTTATGTTGATTTTGTTTTTATGGGTGTTATCCTGTGCAGCAACGCTTGCAGAGGAGCGTAGGAGTTTACCTCCTTACGGGCTGTGTACACGGTCCCTGGGCACTGCAGGGAGCTGAGGTGGGGTGGGCAGGGCCCCGCCCAGAGCACAGAGCTCCTGGAGCAGAGGGGTCCCGAGCAGCCCTTTGGGGCAGCGTGCACTCGTGACCTGTGAAGTGCCAGGCCAGGTAAAACTCCTACGCACAGGTTTATACTCCACAGGAATCAATAGGACTTGAGGGTTTTGGAGATTCAAGATCTTGTATCTTAACATTCTTCCATGTGAAAAAAAGCAGATTAAAGATTCTCTGTATTTCACTTGCAACCATATCCCCAACTTTGGCCTCAACTCGCCATGATGCAAGAAGCAAGTGTTACCTTTCATTATGGCCTCAGCATTTTCTAGAAAAAACATCCTGCAAGTTCTGTGGTCAGAATCTTGACATCAGAAGTGACTGTGTTCTGCAAACTCTTTCGGTTTATGAATAAATAGGCATTTTCTAGTGAAGAGATGTTTCCTAAAACAAGTTCCTGTCAATAAATACCACAGACATGTATAGCTGCTGTGAGCAAGAGATGTTATTCCTGTGCGGAATCAAGCGGGGAGGACATTAAGGAACTCTCCATCTGTTTCTGCACTGTGCAGCACGTGGGGTATCGCTCAAAATACACTGTGCTCTCTGTTTCTCGGAGCCTGGGGAGACAGAGGCTAGCATGGGCGTGGCAGGATGGAGCTGGACAGTCTGACTCAAAGTATATTGTAGCTTGGGAAAGCAGAGGGGCTGCAGGAAAAATCCCTTAGTAAATGGATCATATGAATGAAACCTGATCCTGAGGACACAGTTATTCTGCAGGCCTTGATGGAGCTAAAAAAGTGCATTAGACAAAACCATTATTGAACTTCTTGATTACATAACAATCTCTTCATCGTATTTCCAAGAATACCAAATCTATATTCAAACACCCTCCTACTCTCTCCCACACACCACCCCTTCTCCTTGCTATATCAGCTTCATTACTGAGTATGAAGACAGAAAAAGTATAGGGCATGTTGCCATGAGCAGAGAGATCTCGGATGCTTACCCTGAGATTTTAGAGCCATCTATGGGATTGGGACAACCAGTTCTCATTAATTTTAATGGTCTTGAAAGTCTCCTGTCTTATGCCTTCATTTCAGCTAGAATCTTTAGCACTGCAAAGTAAATAACCAAGCAATAAAAATCACCAAACCTCAACGCTGGTTAGTCCCTGCTGCCTAAAACTCACCCCTCTCTGTGCCACCTGCAGGGTGTTTGGAAGGAACAAACAGCCGCCCACAAACTGCTGCTGCCAAAGACAGAGATGGGAAACTTACGAGCAGGCAGGAGCCCTCTTCCCGACCCAGGGATAAGCACAGACCTTGCCATCACAAAGGAGAAGTCTCTGGGAGCAATCTCACCCAGCCAGCAGGATCAGGTCCAGGGCAGGTGGATATTTCCTGAAATATGCCAGGTAGAGATGGCCTGCCTAGTTTTTGGGGAAATTTTGGAAGAGGTGGGGATTAAAGGCTTGCAAACATGGCACATCCGTCTTGCCTCTGGAAGCAGCAGTTGCACAAACTGGCTACACTTGCTCCCAAAATCAGCTTGCTTGTCTCATTTGCATGTGTAATAACCAGCATGTATGTACAGTCATGCTAATCACTTTGAGGCAACTGCCTTAAATTAATCCAAAACCCTGCCTTACTTGTCCTTGGGTTATTTACCTTCCACAAAGGAACCATAGCAGCAATTCAGAGATTCACTCTTTGTGAATCTTCCACTTTGTGAAACAGCCAGTTTAGTGGAAGAGAAGCCTTTTTCTGAAATCCTGCCCATACACACTGAGACTTGCACCACAAGCCAGTGCCATCATTAGGAGCCCATCCAATTCCTTCTGCAAGTAACCTTGTAAAGTACCTGATGGAGGTTTTCACAATTTATGGTGTTGCTACAGGTAAAAGAGTAAGAGTAAATACAGCAGCAAAGAGGAAAGGGACTGCAGAGCTTCTTTCATGCAGGCTGTTAGTGGAAATGGTCTGAAAGTTGCGCAGGGAAAAACTAATCTTAAATGCTGTCAGCTTTTCAAGCAGCTGAAGGACTGTCTGTGCTGCTCTGCTGAGGATGCCTGCCCAGTACGACCTGGTCTGTCAGGGCTCCTGTCTTCAGCTCCCACGGAGTCAATGTGAGGACAGTGGAGAACAGTTGTCATAGCTGTGGCTCCACAATAAATGGACTCCTGCTCCTGCCTTTGTCACAAATATGTCCTCATGTCACTCATTTTAGCCATTTGTGACTCCAGGTTTTTTCCTATGCTTCCAAATTTTAAGCTGCAAGCTTCTCCAATTTTAGTTATGCATTTTATAGGACCTGTGCAACCATGGCCATCCCAGTCAGGAGCTCTGGCTGCTCCTGCAGGGATGCTGGAGGTGCCTTCCCTGATCCCAATAACCAGCCCACATATGCCAGCTAGGCCAGCAGCCAGGCCTGGCAGAGGTACAGCTTGCTCCGTAAGTGGGAACATGGACATTTCAGCGGCACTCTCAACATCTAACAGGCCTCTAATGCTGGACTTTCTCATCCCTGTTCCTCCTGCCAGTCCAAGCCTGAGCTCCAGGGACCTTGCTGTGCCTGAGCTTGTTCAGCCTCAGCTCTTTGATTGCCCGTCCAAAGTTCTCACCAGCACAAGGCCATGTTTTATGTCTCAGCCTTTTAAGGAATCCTGGAGATCAGTGCCACAGGAGGAGGCCCTCTCCCATGCTTGCTTCCACTTCATGCAACCGTGAGCAGCTGGAGCAGCAGCGAGATTTGGGGTCAGTGCTCTGGAACAGGGACCGCAGGTGCTTTTTCCAGTGACTGGAAAAAAGTTTTCCAGTTTCATAAGCAGCTGGAACCTCATTCATTGCAGAGGGATTGTTTCTGCTCAAGTCCGAATTGGTCCCATTGGCTTTTCTTTTTAAAGAGAAGTGAACCTGGAAGAGTGAAGGGAAGATGAAAGGCCAGGAATGGAATGAAAAAGCTGCCTGCGATGCAGAGCATCCCTAGAGGCCTTCCTGGGAGTGTAAACGTCTTCCCTTCAGCTTTCTGTGTCTCATTACTGACAGTGGAAAATACAAGAGCTGCCAAGCTAGAGGTTCAGTACAGCCAAGATGGGAAACCTTATTAGAGAGACAGATGGTGATTTCTATAATCTGAAATCCCAGACTGTAAATACTTTGGGACAGAGCCCTGTGCAACTGAACAGTGCTAATGCCTGATAGCAGCAGCTGGATCCAGTTTTCTGTGCACAACTGCTCCTTGGGTAGCTTTTAGGGGATGGTGGATGCTACCAGGAGAAGGTATCTCTTACAGAAGGAGAAGGATCCTCTAAACTCTGCTGGGGATATTCCATCGCAGTTTTATGTACTTTCCAATTGAAAAGTGCCTTGAATACCTGAGGACAATCAAAACTCACATTTAGAAGTTCTTCTTAGCCTGACAAAGGAGTGGTTGCAGTAGATGAGTAAGGGGGAAAATCTGTATCTTGGGAGCACAAGTGACATCTTGCTTCAGCTTGTGGGAGAAATTATAAATGTCTGTCTCTGTTTATTGCTTAGCTTCGTGGCCAAATCTGCTAAACCAAAACCATATTTTACCCTTAGATCTCCCAGTTTATTTATTTATATTCATCTGGCGTTGCCTTGATCTTCAAAGCAGGAAGGTATATCAAAGGAAACAGAAGGTTTGACACCAATTACTGCTGGTGGATGCCATTCACTGAATAAAGATGGGGTGTTAATATTTACACTGCAAGTGAAGGAGATAAAACCCAATAGGTACATACATCTAAGCCTACAAATAAGCCCTTCTGTGTACCATGGGCAGAGATAAAGCCAAGCAAAAACAATTGAAATTACCATTGCAAACATCCCAAACACCTTCAGAAATGGTGAGTTGTAAACAAAGAAATGACAGCCAAACCACAAAAAGAGCCTTCTAGGAAAGCAAATCAGGCTCTCTGCTTCTCAGGGGTAGTGCCTGGTGTCCAGGAGATGGTCTTTTGAAACATGGTACCATGCAAAACTAGTTAACATCTCAATTTCCCCACACTTCACCATGAGACACCTGACTTACATTTTATTCTCTTGAGTTTGAAGGATCAGTTCAAGAACTTTTCCCTGTGTGCCTCTCTGCTCCTCTTCGTCCCATGGTTCTTCCTACATTTTAGCACCCCTCAGGTCTTTCTCAGAGCTTCTTCGGCTCATTGACCTGAGAAGCCTCTCAATGAGGCAAACGCCGTTGCACAGGTTCTTATGGGATTGTTTGTATTTCAGCAGCAAACTTGGGGAACGAGAAGGTAGCAAGGAAACGGAAGGTTTGCGGGAGGGTGCACGGCAGAACAAACAACAAATATTTTAGTCAGCCTGTTTAAAAAGGAAAAAGAACCTTCACTGCATTTTTCCTTGGAACAACAATTCAGTAACTGCAAGTGAGGCTATTCTAAAAGTCCCGTGCTAGAGCATTGCATAAGAGGTTATTTACTGCATGCACCACTGGCACTTAATCCAATTTACACAATGAAAACAGAGCGTTTGATAGACTTAATTTCTATTTCTAATGAAATCTCATTCTTCAGATTAAATTACTAGTTCTGCAGTGTCATGTGCAGATCATACTTACACAGTGCATTTTAGTGAGTTAAAAGGTAAATGGCTTTATAACATTGATTTGGAAGGGATTTTCTAAACAGCAAGTGGATTTTAAAACACTTGTTAAAATCAAACTTCCAAAAATTGAAACTCTTGCCTTAAATTTTGAAGGGTTTAAGGTATATAGGCTTTTCTCCTAAAACCATAGCCTAAGTTTGTTATATGAACTTAATTCAAGTGAAGCTTCCAGCCTTGCCTTTCAGCTATGGAGCAGAGGTGAGAAAGGCCCTTCTTGAGAAGACCACAGTGTTGGACCTGCATGTTTCTTGTACAAGACTTGTCCACTGCAGCAACTGTCTGGGGATAAATGTTCTGAAGTCTGGTATTTCCTGACTCTTGGGATCTCTGTGCTGGGCTTGGCTGAAGAGAAATCCATCAAGAACGTCTTTCTCCAGTGCCCCAGGTGGTTACTGGATATTCTGGTGTTGTAAAGCTGGCTGAGAAAGGTCACTGTGAGGAAACCTAAATCCTAATTATACTAGCAAGGAAGGAGTGCGTCAGATTTGCGATTTGTGATGCGGAACTTTTCTCATACGTTTTATAATTCATTGTATAATGCTGTGTATCTGGTCATCAGGCATATACATTGCAATCACTTTCATGCTGCTTTTCCTTCTGGCAGGAGAAAAGTGTGTGTAAGGGACAGGCTTACGCTGAAGCGAAGACTAAATGTTCGTCACGTGTATGTGTGTTTTGAAATCATTGTTGTATTTTGGCAGTTACCTAAGAAACTAGATATAATCCCACCAATTAATAAACTAGAAAAAAAATTCACTAGTAGAAAAAAGAGTCCTCAAATAGTCTGTCACCTCTGAAACCTCCCTAAAATGGCTTTAAAAGGAGATATAATTAGGGAAAACTGGAAAGTGTGCCATTGGAAAGCTGCAAACACCAATGCAGCACTTCATACTTGGCACTGCACAGAGTTGGTGGCCCAGGCTCTGATCAGATTTACTTGGGATTTAGAGAGGCTGCTCACGGCAGAACACTGTACTCTCCTCTCCTTGCACTCTTCAGCTGGTTTCTGACAACACTGAGGTCTCCAGTGCCTGGGCCCGCCCTGCCTTGGCTGCCTCAGCATTGTCCGGTTTGGTTTGCTCTGATGCTTGCTCTCTCCTGGAATAGCTCAGAGCTCAAAACAGCTTAGAAAGCTTGGTGAAGTTTTCATGTTTTTCACAACCATCAAGTTTCAAATTAGAGCTGAGTCATTAAACAGGAGTGTATTATTTGTATGCTTATGTAGTAAAACTGTACACACGTCTCTGTAATTAGCCATCAGCACCCCAAATTACAGCAGTAACTGTGCATTAAATGGAGGACATCACTCTGATCAAATCATGTATTCACAATTGCATTCCTTCTTGCTTAAATTTCAGAGCCTGTTGTCCAGATGGGCCTTGTTGGGCACCTAATTAGTAGTTAATCAAAAGCTCCTGCTGGGAATGGCATCACAGCTCTCCTGGCATCCTAGCTTTTCCTTATGTGTTCCTTGACTGTATGGAGATGAAAGCACAGGAGTTGAAGTAGATGCTTTATCTCTGTTATGCATCTGCCATAACCAAAGCAGCTTCCAAAATAAACTCAGTCCAGGATGCATTGGCCACCTGACTTCTGTGTACTGAGCAAAATGGGTCTTGCAGCGTGTAAGTGAAAATACGGCCATGTTCTACTGGCAGCGAGAGACAGCGTAGTGTATTCCGAGCTTAACTCACTGTTTTCTCTTTCCTTTCCAGATTCTGGCAATCATTTCGATCATGTTTATCGTACTATCTACAATTGCCTTGTCCCTTAATACACTTCCTGAACTACAAGGCGTGGATGAATTTGGGCAGACCACAGACAACCCCCAGCTCGCCCACGTGGAAGCGGTGTGCATTGCGTGGTTTACAATGGAATACCTCCTGCGGTTCCTCTCCTCGCCTAAGAAATGGAAGTTTTTCAAAGGCCCACTGAATGCTATAGATTTGCTGGCTATCTTACCCTACTATGTCACTATCTTCCTCACAGAATCCAATAAAAGTGTACTTCAGTTCCAAAATGTGCGAAGAGTGGTCCAAATATTTCGGATTATGAGGATACTCCGGATTCTAAAGCTCGCCCGGCACTCAACGGGTTTACAATCCTTGGGGTTTACACTGAGGAGGAGTTACAATGAACTTGGATTACTCATCTTGTTTTTGGCCATGGGCATTATGATCTTTTCCAGTTTAGTGTTTTTTGCAGAAAAGGATGAGGATGATACAAAATTCAAGAGCATCCCAGCTTCTTTCTGGTGGGCAACAATCACCATGACAACAGTAGGCTATGGAGACATTTACCCCAAAACTCTTTTGGGTAAAATAGTAGGAGGACTGTGCTGCATTGCTGGTGTGCTGGTGATAGCTCTTCCCATCCCAATTATTGTCAATAACTTCTCTGAGTTCTACAAAGAGCAGAAGAGGCAGGAGAAGGCCATTAAGCGCAGGGAAGCTCTTGAAAGAGCAAAAAGGAATGGCAGCATTGTTTCCATGAACATGAAAGATGCATTTGCTCGTAGCATAGAACTCATGGACATTGTGGTGGAAAAGAATGGAGAAAGCATAGCCAAAAAGGATAAAGTTCAGGACAATCATTTATCTCCAAGCAAATGGAAATGGACCAAGAGAACACTCTCTGAAACTAGTTCTAGTAAATCTTTTGAAACTAAGGAACAAGGATCCCCAGAAAAAGCCAGGTCATCTTCAAGTCCCCAACACCTGAATGTCCAACAGCTCGAGGACATGTACAACAAAATGGCAAAGACTCAGTCCCAGCCAAACCTTAACACTAAAGAGTCGAGTCAGCCTGGAAAGCAAAAGGAAGAGCTAGAAATGGAAACCCTTCCTGGCCCTATGGTGCCCCTGCTGACAACTCGCACAGATGGGATCATTGACATGAGGAGCATGTCCAGCATCGACAGCTTCATCAGCTGTGCAGCAGAGTTCCCTGACTCCGGGCGGTTCTCCCACAGCCCGCTCACTGCCCTGCCCTGCAAGGGTGGCATTAACGTCATTCAGGAGCAGAGCAGGCCAGAGGGGAGCAGTGCCAGGTATGTGGAAATGAACCCAAGCTCTGAAAGCAGCCATCAGTCTGCTTTTTTCATAGAAAGTCCCAAAAGCTCCATAAAGGCCAGTAACCCTTTAAAGCTAAGATCTCTGAAAGTCAACTTCATGGAAGAGGACACCAGCACGTTAGTACCAGCATCAAATATACTGAGAACATACCCAGACCCTCTCAAGAGCCGGGGAGCTGCTGCTGCCACAGACACGTCCTTACTCTCTGACAGATCCCTCATGAGCCCAGAAACCTCAATCTACACCACTGCGAGTGCGAGAACGCCCCCGAAGTCACCGGAGTCGCAGGCAGCCATAGCTTTCAACTTCCACGATGCTGGTATACACAAATATATAGATGCTGACACTGACGATGAAGGTCAGCTGATGTACGATTCAAGTCCCCCCGGAAATGTGAGTCCCAAGTACAATGTTGCAAACAGTGGCTATCTAAAGCAAAAGGACCATGTTTATAGAACAGAGAAGAACCATCTAGAAGCTGCTGCTTTACCCACCTCCCCTAAGCTGATAGGGCAGAACTGCATTTACTCTATGGAAGGTATCACTGGAAGAACCCATGGCAATCAGGAGACTGTCAGACTAGAAAATCACATTTCCCCAGAAGTCCATGTATTACCAGGCAGCGGAGGACATGCTAACACACATGATCAAAGCATCTGAGGTGGGGTCCAAAAGAACTTACTGAGAGTTTAAAGGAATATCTTCACAGTCAACACAAACAAAAGAGCTTCTGCATGGCATGAACTTGGCTGAAACAAGCCACCTGTTTCTAAAAGTCTGGGGGAGGTCCAGTGTGGGTTTGTGAAAATGTCCTTCTCTGAAACAACTCTAAAGACATTGCCCACATCAGTCAAAAAAATGATTGCAAATCATGATCACACATTGATCTCCTTTCATGTTGTCCAGTGAAGCCAATGTGACCAAATATCCATCCATTCCCCTTCAACGCTAGAGCTCCTTTTGGAAATATTAACATCTGATTTGCATTAGTTCCATAAAGGATGCCAAGGCAGCCAGATTTGAACTCTGGAATAAATTGCTGGGGTTGGTATAAAGCTTTCAAAAACACAATGCTCACTGCTTCAGGGCAGCTGTTTCCCATCTACAGCTTTCTCTGATGGATATTATGTCTAAAGGTAACAGGGAGCACTTGCATTATTGTAAAATCCAAACGAAAAGCATTTGAAACAAATAATGGTCTAGAGAAACCAATTTTTAAAATGCTCTTTGTGTGTTTAACGATCTGATACCCTGTAGGACCTGACGTTTTCTTTTGAAATATCAGCAGGGTGAGTTGCACCACTTGTATCTAGTTCCAAACATGCCCTAAGACATAGTGAGACCTGCACTTACCCTCTGCCAAAAGCCGGTACCTGCCCCAGGGCCAGCGCGTGGCCCTCGGGGGCCCACAGCCCACGCTGGGAAGGTGTGGAGGAGCCATGCAGAAGCAGGACTCGCCGAAGCATCACAGCCAGACTCCTTCCCGGTGCCGGGGAGCACAGGGCTGCAAGGAGAGCCCGGCTCTCGCCCTGCCCATCCGTAGAAGGGAGCCGTGGCTGCCCTTCCCGAGCTGATGCTGCGGCCAGGGCCAGCGCCACTGCCGGGGCACCGCAGCTGCCCTGGGCTCCCTTCCCAGCCAGCTCCAGGCACAGCCGGAGTCTCGCCCGTGGCGTAGGAGAGGAGCAGGTTGGTCCGAAGCTTTTTGCGCCCAAGCAGCGCAGTGAAAGATATGCAAGTGTTACATAAATATGCAAAAAGAGGGATTCGTTAGTGACCCGTCCCAGGCCTGGCTGTGCTCCCTCTCGCCAGGAGGTCGGGCAGGAGAGGCTCCTGCAGGGCCATGGCATGAAGCAACTGCGAGAGGCAGGAGAATCAGGCCTGATGTTTTAATAACATCCAATCATTTTTGAATGAAACAAGGGAAAAAGAGGAAGAAAGAAATCTGACCATTTTAAATGAACAGATCTAGCAGCCACCAGCCTAGGTTTTTAAAATATTATTGTTTCAATAAAGTTATGTCAAATCGTGTAGGAAATAATTTGTCTTTGGTTTTTAATCTCGGGGGGGAAAGCACTTTACGTTGACTTTTTGTTGTCGTTGTTGCAATGCTGGAGTAGGATAGCAGAGTGTAACAATCAAGCACTTTAACCAAGCACTACTTTAATTTGTGCCTCTTGTTGTGACTGTGATTTGTTACACGCCTGTAGCAAGTCACAACTTGTCCTGTGATAACTGTGATGGTAACCTTTTATGTTGTTCTCTGTTTCTACTGTAAAACTCAGTTGTAAATTACTCTGTCAATGAGCGTTTCCTGACCTATCCCTGAGTTCCTGCCGGGGTGTGTAGCAACCTGCAGGCAGCGGGTCCGGGGCTGAGCTGAGACACGGGGCACGGGAGCAGAAGGGCACAGGTGGGAGGAAGACCCGCCAAAGCCACTCGAGTCCGCTGCATTGTGTTCCTTCCTATCGTAAAAAACCACGTGTTGGTTAGTCCTGAATGTAGCCGTGTGTCCGTCCCGGCCGTGCAGCACTGTCTGTAACCCGTAATAGTGAATGCAGCATGTACGGACAAAAGCAATAAGCACATATCCGTTTTAGGACCCGACGGGGGTTGTGAGGATGGCTTTGTCAGGTGTCTCCTTGGCACTAAACTGTGCCCGCGGTGCAGTGATTCTGTTCTGCTCAGCTGACCCCGTCCTGGGCACTGGGATACGGCCGAGGGACCCACTCAGAGCTGCCCTGGTGTCCCAGCAGGGCAAGACCCCAGAGGGTGTGAGCAGGACCTGAGCCAGCAGCTCAGGAATGAGCCACAGGGCAGCGAGGGCCCTCGTGCCAAGCAAACACGGACACAGAAAGTGCCCGACAGAGGCACCGCGTGTGCAGGTGAAACTCCCCAGGGTATTTATGCAGGGCCAGTTCCTGAGGTTTGTTCGCTTTTACTCCGCCTTCTCTCAGCTCAAACCACCGTTCCTCTGAGTGGGCTCTTTGCCTGGTGAAGGACTTTAGGATTTGGCCATAGTAAATACAAGTGTACTTAGAGGAACCGATGTATTGCTGAGATATGAGTTGGGATTGAGTCGTCACAAAAAAGTAAAGTAACTTTCCAGCAGATAAGCTTTAAATACTGATTTATTCTGTGGCTTTCTGCGGCCACAGAGTGGCAACGAGAAATCTTAAAGAGAACAGTTTTAATATAATCTCTATGTTTCAGTGATCAGTCATGTCTGCCATCAGCACAAATGTAAAAAGAAAAATCAGGGAAATTTTTTTTATAAAGTAATAGTGATTTCCAAGTTAAATATTTTTAGAGCTGATGCTTTCATGTGGAGAAAAAGTCATATTTTACATATCAGAGAAGTGAACGTATTTAAATATAGCCATATAGTGTAGTATTTACCACACTCTCATCCAAATTGATGTATTTGGTTTATAGATGGCACTGACAAAAATGTATAAATCAACAATTCTATCATTTTTTATCTGATAGTCAACTGGTGCAACTCTCCTTGTAACCAAAGGCCCTCTGTCTGCCTTGTGTGATCGCTCATGACACACACCTTATGTCATCTATTTAGTCCTACCTTTAAAGTAGCATTTTACTGAGTCACTTTTGAAAACCAAATTCAAAAGTATCATTAAAAATCTACCTTTTATGTCTGAATAGCCAAAGTCCTATAGATTTCTTATAGAAAGCAAATAATTTAAAGTTAAGCATATAATATGCTTGAAGAGCATTTCTTTCTTATTTGTGTATGAAGATGTAGCTCTCATTTTGTGCCCAATTAAAAAGAAAGTATGTTTAATTTATTTAAATGAAATAAAGTCTGAATACAAAGTATGTATCTATATATGTGTGTGTGTGCATAATACACATATATAATGTAAGCACTGGGAAATCTACTCTAACCTAAAGCTACGGTAGACTAAATCTGTACTCATTGCAAAGAAAAAGCAGTGCTTTGAAAACATAATGCTCACCAAATCCTGTAGATCCTAGAAAGACAATTTAATTTTTGTTTGATACATGTCTCCCAAGTTCATAGCAGCTGGGGAAAACAGGCAATATCTTTTGAATTGAGCTGGAGCGTGTGGTTTAATTACTGATATTTGGCATTCAGGTCTGCAAATTTTCTGTGCACCAAGTATCAAGCAAGCTGACAGAGCCTCACCTGCTGCTGCAAAAGACATCATACCTGAAAGGACTTTCTCGGTACGTGTGATGTCTGCACTTGCTTGTATCTTACGCCATAGCAACATAATTTTTAATACATACCTATAGATACATATATAGAACATATATATATGTGGAAGGAGAGGGTGCAGTTTTCTTAACCAGGAGGCAAAGATTCTATGAGTTTTAACCTTGAACAGAGGAAAAAAGCAGTGACTTTGCAGTAGATTTCTCAGTGCCTTTTCTTAAAAACTTCACCTAAGCACACTTACAGAAAAAAAACCCAACCCAAAATAAAAAAAATCTCCTGTGAAATCCACATTTTTCTGAAAGGTTTGAGAGCCAAAAAAGGTAGAAGAAAGGAAAAAAAAAACCAAAAA